>CM035172.1:131245452-131822670 GCA_020205615.1 Panax quinquefolius | reverse complement strand
CAATACTCAAAGTATACTCAAAATACTCACAAGAATCGCTTTCGATAATATAGAGAGAAAACTTGAGTTTTGGTGTGATTTTCAATTCTAACCTAAGCACCTATTTATAGGAAATTGCTTAGAACACAAAGCGAGAAAATTTAATAAATTAATAATATAATTATATAAATTTTCTACATAACATGCCTAGAATCTGATTTCAGCCATCAAACACATGCCACATTCTAGAAAAAGTAAGAAAAACGTTTTCTAATTTTAAATATTTTAAACTTCCAAAAATCGATTATTTGAACTTGAACTTGATAATTCATAATAAATAGTCCTTTCATCAGAAAATTTGAATTTCGCGATTTTTTTATAGGAAATTCAATTCTCTACAACTTTTGCAGAAGAAAGTTTTCCAAATTCCAAATAGAAATTGGAAGAAATCCACAAGCAGGCGATTTTCACATTTATAATCAAATTTCGATTCGATAAATGGGGTCCACCAACATGTTTAACATGTTTTAAACATTTATTGCAACAAAAATACTCTTCCTCCTCGTATACTCATATATCCCACATTCGTTGTAAAAATATCACCATTATTATATTATTAAAATATAATAATATATTTAAATAATTATTTTATCGGAAAAGATAAAATTTCAATTTTCAACAATTGTCACATTAAAAATTTTCTCCATCTATATCCACATAAAATCAATATTTTCCTCATCATGTGAATCAATAATTAATTATTCACAAATAATATTCTGAATCACTGATATAATGACGTGGCGGGTTCAAGGAAGAGGGGTTTTCGATAAGAATTTTCTCCTTCTTGGCGTATGATTAGGTGACCAAACCTCTCCTTAGAGCGAACTTTCTAGACATTGCCAATAATGTTATCTAATAATCTTATTGGATAATATGAATTATTGCTTCGATAATGAAAAATCTTGTGTAATGACAATTATTGAAACAATGATAATATAAAATATCACCACGACAATTATTAAATCAATAAAAAAATCTTTGAGCGATAATTACGTAACCATTATTGAGTAGTGCCTTCAATAATTGGTGCAATAATCGATAATTGGTGTCTTCTTGTAACAATAGCATATTCTTGTGTTTTAACCAACGGGTATTTTAAGCGGTGTTAATGATAACAACTACTGTAGTTATTTTTAAGCAACTTATATTTGTCGTTTTCTTCATCCAATCGCTTTCCGTTATGGGGCCCACACATGGTAGCTGCTTGGTCGTCGTCATACGAATATTCACGACGGTACGAATATTCTCAAACAACAGATGAATATTTTATAACCACTTGCTTATTGAAATATTTGCGTATTTACCCATAACTATCCACATTAATCAAATCGACCCTTACTATTTCAAAATAATAAATAGAAAATTAAATTTCATTAATAATAAGTTGGGTCTTCTAACCTCCCCCTCCTTATGAAATTTCGTCCTGAAAATTCATTACGATACGTACTGTAAAGTGTTTCGAAAAGTTGAGATAAACTTTCATTTACGTTTCGATTGAGGTCATTTCCTCCTATGCTACCGTGATTCCTCCATGAAACTTTAGTCTTTGTGGTATGACTATCGCTTCGAAACCTTGCAGGTACGTCTCGTACACCTGCTGTCTGAAAACATGATAAAGTCAAATTGCAAAAAAATAAGCGGAAGCGTGTAAAAATCGAGAGTTTAAAATTTTACAAACCATATATACGGATCACCCTTTATTGTAGCGAGTCATAATTATTAATTAAGCGATCAAAAGATGAATGGAAAAAAAAATCATATCCCTTTTGAAGATTCGAAAAGATAAAGCCTCCAAGATCGGTTACAAGTTCACAAGTTCACCTCAAATCCTTTCGCGTTGACTTGAATCCGGGGTTTGGTTCCTTCCTTTGATCGGCGTTAGCCACCCAGTGTTTGGCCTCTGAGGGTGATCCACGAGGAAGAATAAAATTGAGAAGATGGGTATTGGCTAAACCCTAGTTTTTCTATCTACATAGAAAAGGCGTACTCTCCGACAATTGGAATTATGCACGTATGTTGAAAAAATCGATACCCCACCATATAATAAGACTCCTCTTATTTATAGATGTAAACAACCCTCCATAAAATTAAGGAATTGGGTTTTATTTAATTAATTAAATTCTTTTAATTAATTAAGCTCCCTAATCTTATTAGGGATAATTAATTAAACTCCTTTAACTAATTTTCCTTCTAATCCTATTAGGAATAAATGAGAAATACTTATATTAAATTAATTCCTAAACTCTTTTAGAAATTAAAATAATAATAATTGTAATAATATTAATAAGACTCCTCTTATTAATTTATATTTAATATTTCTAAAATATTAAATAATAAATATTAAGCTATTTAATTTATTCTATCACCATAGATTAAATTAAATATATAACTTTATATTATTACGATTATGCCATTAACTTCTTAAATAATTATTCTTCCTTTTATGGTGTGACCCTTTAGGTTCTCCATATTAATAGGTTGTGAATAAATCAATTAGAACAATTCTAATCTTATTTAAATAAATAAATTAAACAATTAATTTATTTAAATAAATAATATTTATTCTGATAGGGATAAGCCTCCCTAGCGATCGGCGACTTTCCGGATAATATAGATTTCAACATTAATCATTAAAGAACCTTTGAGTAAATAATTCTTAAATACTGATTCAATCCTTCCACCATCTGATGTCCCGATTAAATATAAGGCATGGAATTCTTTGTCAAGTCTTATTTTATTTAATTATATGTATTTCGACTCTTAAATGACAACTCAAATAATGCAAATTAGAAACTCCTTTCTAATTTCATTACGCCTTAACCCGAGGACTCTTTGGGTTGTCATTTATCGAATCACATAGGACATTTCTCTTCTTTTAATAGAAGTGGTAGATTCTTTATTGATCATACATTATCTCCATGTATCTGACTTATTATACCCAAGCATACCCTTTGATATACCTAAGGGTCTTAAGGAATAAGTCAAAGTATAACTCATCATACACACGAATCTTATGATGATCTCAAGTCGAGGATCACTTTATCTTACTATCTTCTGAGAATTCTATTGACGACAAATAAAACTCCATTAGGTATTCCTTAGCGAGCCGCGTTCGGTGAACTTATTCTCTAATAAGCACCTACATACTTGCTTTAGTGTCTCCACACAAATGATCGTGAGATCAATCATCCTCATCGATGAGCAAGCGGCGTATGTACCCGATCTATCGGATTCACTAATCCCCGATTTAGTAATCAATGATTGGGAACTATTTTAGTTTTAAGCTTTCTAAGAATTTAGATCTCATTAGAATGATCATCATCATTATTCTAAAAGCATTGCTTAAAACTATGGGTTTATCACATATTATAAAAGCGACATCATGTAGATAATTAAAAGCCTTTAATAAATTAATACTTTTTATTAATAAATGAATAAGATTATTACAAAGTATATGCTTTATCATCAAACATGATTTGGCTTGTGTGCATACTACTTTCAATCTCCCACTTGCACTAAACCCGATAAATCGTGGTATCTCATACTCTTCTTCTCAAGTGGCGATTATCCTGTTTGTTGGATAAGCTTTAGTTAATGGATATGTAATGTTGTTCATGAGAGTCCACTATCTCTATAGTGATTTCCCATCTTTGATGATTCTAATAATCAAATGAAAGTGCCCATGACACATGTTTAGATCAAGATGAGACTTAGGAACTATTCCTAGTTACGTAATGAACTTTTAATCCAAACAATCAACTTGCGACTTCATTTATAGCTATATACTTTGTCTTTATCACTAAACCAACAACTCTTTCTTTGTTTGGAACCTTTCAATTCTTTGCACCCTATTCAAGAGATAACGCTTTACCTTAAAGTGGATTTTTACATCATCTTAGTGCATACGAAAAACTTGAGTCATTAAGCCCTCTAGTTTTAATTTAGACCCACCATGAATATGATCACATCCTTAGTCTTGGGTTAAGCACTTTAAGATGTTTTCAGCGACTCGTAGTGAACTTCTCCATAATATGGTGATCGACATCGGTCTCGTACATTTCATTGCATACATGATTGTCACTCGTGCGACCTCTCTTTTCGAGAGTCTGTGGGGACTATTAAGAGATACACTCCATAGCTCATCGACATGAGACATCTCTTGGAGTTTGCCATGCTAAGCGACTTTAGCATCAAATGAATATCGTTCCTTGGGTTAAGTCGAGCATCCTCTTAAATCTATCTATATAGATTTATATCCCCGATTAAGATACTCTTCCCAAATCATTCATGGAGGAATGTTTGAGACAACTTTATCTTTCTTGATTGTAGCATTGGTATGTAATTCCTCATCAAGTAGTATATCAACATATAATACTAGAAATTTCACGGCGCTCCCTTTGACCCTTTAGGTACTTACACTAAAATCAAACTCTTTACCTCATCGTATGTAATGTTCCTGGATCATCATCTTATGATGATGTACCTCATCATCATCATCCATGATGAATCCATATCTCTAGGTATCTTTGGTATCTTGGTGCTATTCGATTCTACGATTAGGTTTGTGGTACAATAATAGGTACATCTATGAGGTTCCTCTTATTTGACTTATAGTGTTTTGTGGTTCTTGAACTCTTGAGATCTATTATCCTCCACTAGCCCCTTCAATGATAAACACCTTTATCTTAGAAGGCAGCGTGTTTCACAACAAACACCTTTTGCTAAGTAGGATTATAGAACATATACCCTAAACTTACTTTAGGATGTCCCACAAATCTGTACATGTCAAATCTTGTCCCAAGCTTATCCTTTGAAACCTTTTCACATAAGTTGGACAACCCCTTATCTTAACATACTTAAGATTAGGAATCCTCCCTATCCATAACTTTTATGGAGTCTTGGGGCTGGATTTTGAGGTTACCTTTTCCGTGAATGTCGACCATTTCTAGGACATGACCACAGAAGGATCTTTGGAATGTCGGTAAAATCATTATGGACCGCACCATGTCCAACAAGGTATGATTTTCCTTTCGGATACATCAATCGATTATTACGTATCGGGAGGTGTCCATTATGAGAAAACCATTTGAGATGATCTAGAAACTTATTGCACAAGTATTTATTCCTTGATCTAATCAAAGAATCTTAATACTTTGTCAATTTGTTTCACTACGAATTCTTTGAACCTTTCGAATAATTCACACTTGTATTCAACAAATACACACATTCGACTCTTTGAATGATCATCTCCTTTTCTTATACTAATTTGTTCAATATGCAAAATTATTTTCACGTAAGTCAAGTATACAAAATCCATTAAGTAATATTCAGGTTCTATCAAAAAACATTATTATTATAAATAGAACAACAATTGTTCTTAATTATAATACCAAAGATTTCATTGTCCAATGATAAAATGGAAATAATATTTTTAACAAGAGCTGGAATCTGATAACAACTTATTGACTTAATAGATTTTGCCGTAGGCATTGCTAAACTATAAGTTTCTATGGCTAATATCGGCAACCTTTGCTTCATTTCCCCACATAGGATTACTTATATTTGTTTAACTTTCTACTTACTTTGGTCCTTCATAAATCTATATTTATGATAACCAAAGTCGGTATCAATACCCAAGTAGAACCTTGACTTAAAGAAAAATTTATTTAAATCATGAACAAAATTGTATTTATGGCAGAAACTTCACTAAGCTTCTTTGGTTAGCCTCTGCAAGATGCTTCTCATGATTTCTTTCGGTGTCGAAGGCTTATTGCGGTGGAAGCAAACTCCTTTCTTATATCATATCGGTTTTGTTCTTATTATCCTTTGTTTATGCCTTTCTATTTACCTTCTTTGAATCGTTCTTCTTTTAGGAAGATCCTTTGGCCCTACCGGTAAGACATGGTCTTTCTTGGTTGGAAAGTGACTCTCAACATTTTTCAACATGTTAAGCAAATCGGCGAAAGGCGATATCTAGCTTGTTTATATGAAAAATTCACAACAATTGTGAAAAGAGTAGGGAGTGAGTGCGAGATCAAATCTTGGCTCAACTCTCCATCCATGACAAAACCCGTTGTCTAATTGATTGATCAATCAAATTGATTATGTTAAGAACTTTTTTTATGCATCTTATAGTGCCATTGGCCATTCTAGATCGGAAGAGCTCCTCTTGAATCTCGATATCTATCGGTCTACTTTCCTCACCATCGACTACTTGATGTGCGGGAATATAGTAGGAGCATCCATAGTTTTCATCTTGTGTTTGAAGCTTCGTTACTTTCGTGGATGCGAGCATGATGCGTTGAAGCCATTGTGCATCATCTTGCCACTTTCTAAAAGTAGCAATCTCTTCCTCGGAGGCATTATGCGCAACCATTCTTGAGGGATAGGCGTATTAAGGACATAAGATAGCTTTTGGCTATGAGAACTATTCTCAAATTCCTTAACCAATCCATTTAATTGATGCGGTTAATTTAGCATCTAATATGCTTTGCGATGATAGTAATTTTAGACATTGTAAAATTACGTAAATGAATTTGTAATTAACAACATTTTAACATACATTCTTTTATTAATTACCAAAATAATTTAGGTCTTGTTTTAAATTGGTATCTCCCACTATTTTCTTCAAACTATATTACCCTCACTTATATAGTTCGGCAAAATCTAATTAAAGATTTGCTAGTGAGAATAAGGATCCCATTTCAAATGTATATAGCCTTGTGGTGACCTGACAAACTATATATAAATAAATAGGTGAACAACTTTTGTCAATTACATCAATTATCTGACTCCTTTTATTTTGCCTCTTAGATTATTTTGATCGAGTGGTGGCACATCAGAATCAAAATTATCGAGTTAAGTCGACCTAGCACTCCATATATTCAAAAAAGAAAAATATCATCCTTGTGGTGACCTGACAAAACAATATTGTTCAATTTTCTTTATAAGCATCAAATGTGATAAATTAACATCTTAAATACTTAATACTTGCCTTGTGGTGACACAACAAACTCATATTAAATATTTAATACTCTATTAATTTTATCATGCTAGAAAGCGACGTTCGATATTCAAATATCTTTGAGCGCTTAGGACTTAATATAAAAATTGAGGGTTTGTTATTAATTTGTCTCATCTTGTTTTAGCGGCATGCGTATATATATATAAAATACGCGTCGTATTAATGAACATCGAAGCATGTTTGCATAATATATAATATATATAGTATAAGCATGCACATATAGAATCTATATTCTCTACGGATTGATTATGGACTTTTATTCTAGTTTGGTTCACTAGAGCCACCAAGTGAACCAAAAATTGAACCCCAGGGGTGCGAGAAATAATATTTAAATATAACTATTACATTTAAACTTAGGGCTCCATTATAAAGCGGGTCTTCTTGGCGCTCCTTGCTCCTTGATCTCTAATTTTTCAAAATTAATTCTAACTATTCCTATTACAAAACTATTTAAAATAAATAGAAACCTTGATCGTGATCGAGGGAAATACATAGGAGGAGATAGAATTTACATTAAGAAAAATTAGAGAAGGCGAATCTGTGAGACCCCATTTAATAAAACCATACATTAAATGCATCGACTAAAATAAAATCCAATCACATTGGTCGATAGTCCATAATCAATCCCATTTATTATCATACACATCATCATATGCATCGATAAATAACATTCATCTTATGAATAATAAACATTTAATATATATATTGATATCATTTAATGGGCAAATTTAGTTAGTATAAAATCTATTTTTGAATCAAAATAAACTCCTTTATTTTAATCCAAATTTAAATCAAAATAAAACTATTTTATTTTAATTTATCAATTTTGAATAAAATAAACTATTTTATTTTAATCAAAATCTTTAATCAAAATAAACTCCTTTATTTTAATTAATTATGGAATCGATTTTAATCAAAAAATCTTTAATTAAAATCTCTTTATTTTAATTAATTATGGAATCGATTCCATATAAAAAAAAAATCTTTTATTAAAGGAAACACGGATATTCTCTTTCTATTCACAAATAAACTCCTTTATTTTGAATAATATGAAATCTTATTTCATATCTAAATAAACTCCTTTATTTAAGGAAATGGATTTCTTTCTATTCACAAATAAACTCTTTTATTTTTTTTGAATAATATGAAATCTTATTTCATATTTAAATAAACTCCTTTATTTAAGGAAAGATGGAATACAATTTCAACTCCAATTAGTTATCATGGAATCAATTCCAACTACAATTAGTTAGCATGAAATTCTAATTTTAAAATTAAAATAAACCCTTTTTATTTTAAAATTAAAATAAACCTTTTATTTTAAAATTAAAATAAACTTTTATTTTAAAATAAAAAAATAATTATATATATATATAATTAATTTTAAAATAAAATAAACTCTTTTATTTTAATTATATATATATATATATATATATATATATATATATATATATATATATATATAATATATATATATAATATATATAATAAATATTATAATATATATATATATATATATATTTCAATGAAACAATTATATGGAATCGATTTATATTTATATCAAGTAATATATATATATATATATATATATTATATTAAATATACTTTATTATATATATATTATATATATATATATAATAACAAAATTACGAATAAAATAAAAGCAAGTAAATGTAATTTAATTTGATTTCTTGAAATCAAATCAAATCATCCTTGAAAAAAAAAAAAATGTTGCATTACAAAAAAAAATAAATCTTAGCAATGAATTGAAGATTGATCCGATTTTTTTTTTTTTTTTTTTAAATAAATTTTATCTGATAAAATTATGCCCAATTAAATTGTTTAAAACACATATCAATATAGATATTAAATTAAAACAATTAATAATTTGCATAAAGGTTTGGCTCGATACCCTTTATTAGGTTTGTAATATTATTGAACGCTTGATCAAATTTAAAAAAAAAGCGGAAGCGTGTAAAAATCGAGTTTAAAATTTTACAAACCATATACGGATCACCCTTTATGCATAATTATTAATTAAGCGAAAAGATAAAGAATAAAATCATACCCTTGAAGATCGAGCTTCCTCGAAGTCTGAGTTCACCTCAAATCCTTTTCGCGTTGACTTGAATCCACGGGTTTGGTTCCTTCCTTTGATCGGCGTTAGCCACCCGTAGTGTTTGGCCTCTGAGGGTGATCCACGAGGAAGAATAAAATTCAAGAAAGATGGGTATTGGCTAAACCTAGTTTTTCTATCTACATATAGAAAGGCGTACTCTCGACAATTGGAATTATGTGCGTATGTTGAAAATCTTGATATACGATATAATAACTCCTCTTATTTATAAAGATGTGGGCAACCCTCCTAACAATTAAAAATAAGGTTTTATTTAATTAATTAAATTCTTTTAATTAAATTAAGCTCCCTAATCTTATTAGGGATAATTAATTAAACTCCTTTAACTAATTTTTCCTCCTAATCTATTAGGAATAAATGAAAGTACTTATATTAAATTAATTCCTAAACTCTTTTAGAAATTAAAAAATAATAATAATTGTAATAATATTAATAAGACTCCTCTTATTAATTTATATTTAATATTTCTAAAATATTAAATAATAAATATTAAGCTATTTAATTTATTCTATCACCATAGATTAAATTAAATATACTTAACTATATTATTACGATTATGCCATTAACTTCTTAAATAATTATTCTTCCTTTTATGGTGTGACCCTTTAGGTTCTCCGTATTAATAGGTTGTGAATAAATCAATTAGAACAATTCTAATCTTATTTAAATAAATAAATTAAACAATTAATTTATTTAAATAAATAATATTTATTCTCTGATAGGGATAAGCCTCCTAGCGATCAAGCGACTTTCCAGGATAATATAGATTTCAACATTAATCATTAAAGAACCTTTGAGTAAATAGTTCAAATGCAATTCAATCCTTCCACCATCTGATGTCCCGATTAAATATAAGGCATGGAATTCTTTGTCGAAGTCTTATTTTATTTAATTATATGTATTTCGACTCTTAAATACCTGACTCCAAATAATGCAAATTAGAAACTCCTTTCTAATTTCATTACGCCTTTAACCCGAGGACTCTTTGGGTTGTCATTTATCGAATCACATAGGACATTTCTCTTCTTTTATTAGAAGTGGTAGATTCTTTATTGATCATACATTATCTCCATATACTGACTTATTATACCCAGAGCATACCCTTTGATATACCTAAGGGTCTTAAGGAATAAGTCAAAGTATAACTCATCATCTACGAGATCTATGATGATCTCAAGTCAAGGATCACTTGTCTTACTATCACTCTGAGAATTCTATTGATGAGCAAATAAAACTCCATTAGGTATTCCTTAGCGAGCCACGTTCGATGAACTTATTCTCTAATAAGCACCTACGTACTTGCTTTAGTGTCTCCACACAAATGATCGTGAGATCAATCATCCTCATCCGATGAGCAATGCAGCGTATGTACCAATCTATCCGGATTCACTAATCCCCGATTTAGTAATCAATGATTGGGAACTATTTTAGTTTTAAGCTTTCTAAAATTTAGATCTCATTAGAATGATCATCATCATTATTCTAAAAGCATTGCTTAAAACTATGGGTTTATCACATATTATAAAACAACATCATGTAGATAATTAAAAGCCTTTAATAAATTAATACTTTTTATTAATAAATGAATAAGATTGTTAAAGATATGCTTTATCATCAAGTATGATGCTTTATCATCTACTTCGGTTAAGAATTTGAAATGGACCAATAAATCGTGATTGAGCTTTCCTCTCTTCCCAAATCTTGTAACTCCCTTCCATGGAGCAACTTCATGACAATCGTGATCCCCCTACACTAAATTCCACGCCCTTTCGAAGAAGATCCGCATAACTCTTTTGTCGATCTTGTGGCCGTTTGTATCGTTGTGAATCATTTGGATCTTTCCGTAGTCACGTACTAACTTTCGGGTCCTAATAATGTTGCTTCACCCACCTCGTCCCAACATATCTTTGGAGAGCGACACTTTCGTCCATATAATGCTTCAAATGGAGCCACACCTATCTTGCACGATAAGCTGTTGTTGTAGGAGAATTCTACCGATGGTAAATACTTATCCCAACCGCCTTGAAGTCTAGACACGAGTCTTAATAAATCTTCAAGAGTTTGAATAGTCCTTTCCGATTGTCCGTCTGGTTTGAGGATGGTATACGAAGCCCAGAATCGTAAATTCGTGCCCATAGCTTTTTGCAAGCTAACCCAAAATCTTGAAGTGAATCTTGGGTCACGATCCGAAACTATGGATACGAGGCATGCCATGCAACCTCACAATCTCATTCACGTACATACTAGCAAGGCGTTCAATGAATAAGTCTCCGTGTCGGCAAGAAATGAAAGCGAGACTTGGTTAATCTATCAACAATAACCCAAATAGCATTGATGCCTGAGAAACAGTAGGAAGACCCATAAACGAAATCCATGGTAATGTGTTCCACTTCCATTTGAATCTCAAGTGGTTGCAGCGGACCCTTAGGTAATAGATGCTCTCGCCTTTGCGTTGACAAGTTAAACACATTGAGATAAACTTTGCAATCTCTCTTCGTATTGTTCCACCAAAATGTATGTCGAAGATCACGATACATTTTAGTACTTCGAGTGATGGATTGCAAATGGTGTATGTGTGCCTCCATCATAATCTTGTACTTCAAATCAGTCGTTAGGAACACAAAGTCTAGAGTGGACTCAAGTATTCCTTCTTCATCAATTCTCGCTCGAAATAGCTCCTTCTTGTACTTTCTTCTTCTTCATACGCATCGGCTCCCGGATTGGGTGGCTTGAGAAACCTTAACTTTTTCTATTAAAGTTGGCTCTGTCATCGTATACTTGACATCATCGCACCTCGTTCTCGCATATGATCTTCTACTCAACGCGTCGCCTACCACGCGTTCGCTTTTCCGGGATGGTATTGAATAGTGTGGTCGTAGTCTTTCAATAGCTCGAGCCAACGTCATTGCCGCATGTTGAGTTCTTTTGAGTGAAGAAATATTTAAGGCTTTTATGGTGCGAATATATCTCCACTTTCTCCCCATATAGATAGTGTCTCCATATCTTTAGCAGCAAAACGATCACTTGCGCTGACTCTAGATCATGAGTAGGATAATTCCTCGCATACTCTTTAAGTTGTCATGAGGCATAGGCTATGACTTTCCCACGTTGCATGAGAACACATCCTAACCCTTTGCACGAAGCATCATTTGTAGATAACAAATCCATCCAAGAACCGGATGGTATTGTTAGAAACAGTGCCGAAATAAGTCTCCTCTTAAGCTCTTGGAAACTTTTCTCGCATTCTTCGCTCCAAACAAATTTTGTATCCTTCCGAGTTATTTGAGTTAATGGAGTAGCGATTCGAGAAAACCTTCCACGAATCTCCGATAATAACCGACTAAGCCCAAAAAGCTACGTACTTGATCGCAGACTTGGTTGCTCCCAACTTTGTATTGCTTCAATCTTGGCCGGATCAGCGAGATACTCCATGTTTCGACACCACGTGCCCAAAGAATGCTACTTCCTCGCCGAACTCGCATTTCTTTAATTTGGCATATAGTTTGTTTTCACGAAGCCTTTGGAGTACCGACTTCAAATGGTGCTCATGATCTTCACGACTTTTGGAATATATAAGGATGTCATCAATAAAAAAGACAACAACAAAGCGATCCAAATATTCCTTGAATACTCGGTTCATCATATCCATGAAAAGTCATGGGGAGCATTAGTCGGTCAAAGACATGACTAAGAATTCATAATGCCCGTCTTGGGAGTTCTAAAGGCGGTCTTTGGAATATCCTCGGTTCTAATCTTGGTTGATGATATCCGAGCGAAGATCGATTTTGAAAAGAATTGTGCCCCTTGTAATGGTCAAACAAGTCATCAATACGAGGTAGAGGATACCTATTCTTGATGGTGACATGGTTCAATTCCGATAGTAATACAAAGTCGCATACTAAAATCTTTCTTCTTTACAAATAAAAGCAGAGAGCACCCCGAGGAGATGTCTTGGGGCGAATGAAACCGATGTCCAACAATTTCGTAGTTGGACCTTTAACTCACTGAAGTTCAATAAGAGCCATTCGATATGGGGTTTTAGAAATGGGCTTTGTGCGGGTTCAAGATCAATAAAGAATTCAACTTCACGTTACGGGGTAGGCCAAGGGAAGTTCTTGAAATACATCGAGGAAAGTCAATAACAACAGAATATTATTCAAATTTGGCGTGTCTTTATTCAAATCCATAACATGGGCTAAGAAAGCTTGACATCCGTTTTTCAATAAGCGAATAGCTTTATGATTAGATATGATGGTGATTGATTTTAATGGTTTAGTTGCTTGAATTCGCATACAACGGGTTGGTTAGTAATATGAAAACTAACAACCTTACGAAAACAATCAATTTTGGCATGATGAGTAGTTAACCAATCAATCCTTAAAATCACATCAAAAGCAAGTATCTTTAAAGAGATAAGGTCGGCGGTAAGGTGATGGTGCCAACTTGAATCAAACAAGATTTATAAGCGAGTGGATGTGATGAAAGTTTCTCTAACGGAGTTTCCACGAGATAGGTCAAAGTCTAATTTCTCCGAGTCAAGTTTAAGCGTTAAGCACAAGCGGGAGAGATAAATGAATGGGTAGCACCCGGTATCAAGTAAGGTATAAACTTCGCAAGAATTTATAAATAGCTTACCGTGATCACCTCGTTTGGGTTCTCGCATTATGACCGATCACAACAAACGCTCTTCCGGAATCATTGATTTTGACTTTTACAGGGACGATCTTTTGAGTCACCGTCCCCATTGAACTAGGTTTCGCTACCGTACAATCTCGAGCGATATGTCTCTTCCTTTCCACAATTATAGCATACCTTGAACTTTTGTGGGCGTTTTGGTGATATGTCCCTCTTTCCGCATTTATAGCATATACGGGTGGTCGTTCTCCTCCCTTAGAACCGATTCTTTCTTGCAAGTGTTTTATGCGTCTTCACATGGTCATTGTTAAATCTCCTCTTTTTAAAAATCTCCTCGACTCGCTTCTTCTATTTTCATGGCCATGATTACCACCAGAGTGGTTACCATTTTTGTAAATCTGTTTCTTTCTCCATTGGTTATCATTATTACATTGTTCGCTATCTCGAGTACGATCACGGTTGTGGTCCCTCGGTTGACCGTACTCGTTATCTCGCTCTAATAATTGAGCCACTTCATACAACATCCGAATAGAGAGAAAGTTTATGAGAAATGAGATATTGGCGTATCTTGGGTTTCAAACCTCTAAGAAACATCCGCGTCATACGTTCCTCATTCTCCACCAAATGAGGTGCAAACTGGATAACTCTGCAAACTTTGCCTCGTCTTTGAGACACCGCATGTTGTTTTTGTTTCTCTGTCGATGAACTCCACTTCCTTCATATGACGAACACTTTCGGAAAGTATTTGTCATTAAATAGTTTCAAACGCTTCCCAAGACATGCCTTGAGTGCGGTGGATGGAGTGCGCTTCTGAGACTCCACCACCGATGATACGCTTTCGCCACGGAACATAAAGGTGGCGAATGGAACTCTCTGTTCCTCCGTGAATCCCAAGACATCGAATATCTTGGTAATTTGTTTGACCCATGTTTCGCTTGGCGATCGGATCGGCTTTCCCTTAAATTTTGGTGGTCCTAACTCTTTGAAGCGCTTTTTGTGACAACCCGTGAATTGCTATCATTTCTCTCTGTATTTTGAACACGAGTCTCCCTCGTGCGATTTTGCATGAGCTGCAAAAAGCTTCTAAACATCCCTCGTTCATCATCTCGCTTTCGGTGGTGTTGTTCACGGGAGGAACATTGCCGACTGTTGCACGTTCTCCTCGTTGGTGAGTCTGAGGCGTCTCCACGGTCTCATTTCCATTGTTAATATTCTCGATTCGACATTCTCAAATCTTTCGTAATAAAAAAGGGTTAATTAAGGAAATCAATATATCACATAATATCCTTATATCTTGACCAACTAAAAAATAAGCTTAGGTAGGACACTTTAGCGAAGGATTTACTCGTCTCTCCCCCCTCCTAGTTCTATTCCCCGATCTCCTGAGATCATATCCTAAGCTACGATACCAACCGTGGCGCCCCCAAAATAGGTATACATCACCCATTCGAGTTGTCAATACATGAGTGAAACAACTACAACTATTATTATTACAATAGTAAAGCGTGAGTTTGAATACAAATATTATCTTCTGTATAATATCTATACTCAAATAAATCCTCATCACATTTATTGATACATTATTTTATAAAATGGTGAGGATTACTAAACAATTCTTTCTAAAACCTTCATTCCATACCCAGGCTACGTACTTTTCGCTTATATTCTCGCCTCACGAGAAGAAAAATGGAACAAAAAGGAAAAGGGTGAGCTCAACTAGCCCGATAAAGAATATTATGACTAAGATAATATACAACAAATTATCGTTAGTCTTCAACGGGAAAAATCTAATAGAATACAATAGACAACAAATTTTAAATCAATATTCGCAATGAAATAATAATTCATTAGAAGAGTTAAGTAGAGAATGCAAACTACTATCTTACATGTATGAATTTAAAAGTTCATCGTCTATCTTTTATCCTGTAACATCAATCAATATACATCGGAATCAAATATTCATCTTTGCACTCTGAGCCAAAGATATTCATCGATTGGTCATATTCATCTAAACACTGTTCATCTTTGCACTACTGACCAAAGATATTCTTCAAAAATCATTCATCTTTGCACTACTGGGCAAAGATATTCAATAATATCATCATTTAAAGGCGAGGATGATGAAAATATTTTTAAAGAAACGAATCCAATTGAAACAAAATGACAAGGATTAAGGATTAAGGATTCGTACTTTGTTTTATCCATGTTCAAAAAAAATACCTCAAAAATAATCATAGTGGTGTAAAATTCAAGAATGATCAAAACATGGATACAATCAAAGCTAGTATCCGAATAGATATTTTGGAGAAAAAGAAGAAATTTTATTTTTCTATGAATAGTCACGTATAACGTGAATAAGTCTGCATGTACACGTGAATAAGAATCAGACACCAAAAGATAGAAATTCCACAAAAAACATCTTCACGCTTCATTGAATAGTAGACGTGAATAGTAACTTTCATGAATAAGTAACTCGTGAATAGTAACTCATGAATAGTAACCCCTGGAGACATGAAAAAGTTCTAAATTTGATAAAAGTTCAACCAATATTTGACATAATGATATTGAAGAAATAATATCATTTGAGAAGAAAATAACATCCCTTACCTCGAAAGATTAAGACTTCTAAATTTGGAATAACGGATATATAGTCTTTGAAGGGAACTTTACCGTCTAATAATACTCAAAGTATACTCAAAATACTCACAAGAATAAACTCGATAATATAGAGAGAGAAAACTTGATTTACGGTGTGATTTTCAATTCTAACCCAGCACCCTATTTATAGGAAATTGCTTAGAACAACAAAAGAAGAAAATTTAATAAATTAATAATATAATTATATAAATTTCCCACGCATGCCTAGAATCTGATTTCAGCCATCAAACACATGCCACATTCTAGAAAAAGTAAGAAAAAACGTTTTTCTAATTTTAAATATTTTAAACTTCCAAAATCAATTATTTGAACTTGAACTTCAATAATTCATAATAAATAGTCCTTTCATCAGAAAATTGAATTTCGCGAATTTTTATAGGAAATTCAATTCTCTACAACTTTGCAGAAGAAAGTTTTTCCAAATTCCAAATAGAAATTGACAAAAATTCACAAGCAGACGATTTTATTGTGCTATAATCAAATTTCGATTCGATAAATGGGGTCCCATAAACATGTTTAACATGTTTTAAACATTTATTGCAACAAAAATACTCTTCCTCCTCATATACTCATATATCCCACATTAGATTTGTAAAAATATCACCATTATTATATTATTAAAATATAATAATATATTTAAATGAATTATTTTATCGAGAAAAAGATAAAATTTCAATTTTCAACAATTGTCACATTAAAAATTTTCTCCATCTATATCCACATAAAATCAATATTTTCCTCATCATATGAATCAATAATTAATTATTCACAAATAATATTACAGAATCACAATATCGACAACTGAGGCGGTTCAGAAAGAAGGGGTTTTTCAATAAGAATTTCTCTTCTTGGCGGCGCAATTAGGTGACCAAACCTCTCCTTGAACAGAACTTTCTAGACATTGCCAATAATGTTATCTAATAATCTTATTCGGATAATATGAATTATTGCTTCGATAATGAAAAATATTTGTGTAATGACAATTATTCAAACAACAAAGAATATAAAATATCAACACGAATTATTAAATCAATAAAATCAATAAAGATAATTATCGTAACCATTATTGAGTAGTGCCTTCAATAATTGGTGCAATACTGAGTATGCTTCTTGTGCAACAACGCGTAGACATCGTGTTTTAACCACCGGTATTCCAATGATGTTAGCTGTGAATAACTATGCCATTATTTTTAAGTAACTTATATTTGTCGCTTTCTTCATCCAATCGCTAACTCGTTAGTTGGGGCCCGCATATGGGTTGTCGTCGCACGAATATTCCCGACAAGATGCGAATATTCTCCCACAACAAAATGAATATTTTATAACCACTTGCTTATTTTGAAATATTCATGTATTTTACCCCTAACTATTCACATTAATCAAATCAACCCTTCTTATTTGAAATAATAAATAGAAAATTAAATTTTATTAATAATAAGTTGGGTTTTATATATATATATATATATATATATATATATATATATATATATATATATATATATAAAGAGGGGTTCTTAGACGGACTACATTAACGGACTCAGCAACGGACTGGAGCAAACACGCGGGTCATTAGTTCAGATCCGGGTCGTAAAAAGGACTTAAGAAAAAAGGGGTCTTAAAAAGAAAAGGGGCGAATTCTTGATTCTCTCAAACCCTTCAAATCCCCTTCAAATCGCGTCTCTGTCCTCTCAAACCCATCGCGAATTAAGGAGACTCCCAAATTGAATTCGTCGATTCTCTCAAACCTCATCTCTACAGATCTCTCAAACCGAATCTCTACATATTTTAGTCTCTCAAACCTCATCTTAGACTCTGCTTTCGATTACTGTACTTTTGGGAACTGATGGTGCATTTTTGAAGATGTTTTCATCCTGCAATACCTGAAGTGCACGAGGTAACACTGCTTTCATTTTGTATTCGCGATTCTCCGAACCCCTTTCCCCGATTTTCTCTCAAAGCCCCTTTCAATTGACGGTTTGAAGCTAGTGTTTGCACATATAGAGTGTTTATTTTTCAACTGCTATAGAGTGTTTATTTTTCACCTGGGTGTAGATCATGCATTTTTTATTTTTTATATTTTTTTTAGAAACGAATTGTTAATTACAGCTGTACATGGTGTCGGGTTACTTGGGTATGCGAAAACTTGCATGGAAATGTTATGCGTCTATGTTTCGATGTGATTCATGGTCCAGTTTGCAAATGTGAAATAATTTTTTTTTTCATTTTATTTATTTATTTATTGTGGTGGGTAAGCCCTAGAACTTGCTTCCAATGAGCAGGGAATGTGGATAATTATAACACTCTTAATGTGCAGAGATATAATGTGCAGTTTGTACCTAAACACGTTTTTGTATAGGCATTGTTGTATTATTAAGTAAAAAAGTTGGTTAGTTAGAGATTGAGGTCTGTCATTGTGCTTGTACATGGCAACAATCTTCGCGAGTTGCATGTGTGTCCGATGCAATTATCAGATGATTCTGGATTATTTTTCGGCGCTATATTTTGTTTTATATTTTGCTATATTGAATTATCTGATGTTAAATTTGTTGAGAATATAATGAGTTATGACTGATGAAGGGATTCCATGTAATTAATATTGCAGTACCGATGAGCACAAATTCATCACGGAGTTCATCACACAGTTGCAAATGTGGAGTTCCTTCACCTGTGAAGGTTTCATGGACCAAAACAAATCCCGGGAGACGATTTGTTGGTTTCACAAATTATAAAACACTACCATGTAGCTCGTTTGAATGGATTGATCCACCAATGTCACCGGGCTCAAGAATTGCTTAGTATTATCGCGAAAACAATGAATTGAAGTCTGAAATAGAAATTTTGAATAAAAGGATTAACGAGCTCACTATTGTTATTGTCAATGCCAAAAATGACAAAGCTATTGTAGAAAAGAAAAATCAAGAGCTGGTGGAAAAAATTTAGGAGATGACATTGAAGAATGAAAGACTGAAGAAAAAAGTGGTGTACTCGATTTTTATTTTTGCTTTCATGTTGTGGTTTTTGTTGTTTGTAATGTAGTCGAGTTGTAGTTGCCTTGCAATGAAAGCTGTTGTTGCTTTGTAATGAAAACTATTGCTTTGTAATGAAATTACAGTGGTTTGCTTATTAGAGATGATTTTGAATTTGTGGCTGGCTTGAAGCAATTAGGTATTGAGTGAATGAAAAGCAGCGGTTCTATCAGTACTAGTGAGAGGAGATCAATTGCTCAATAAAGATTAAATCAATTACAGTAAGTAAAGATAGTTGTGTAAAGTTCAGATATGCTAGTTGTGTAACAAGATAGTTGTGTAAAGTTCAGATTTACGAAGTGAAACAAGTTCAGATAGTTGTTTCTATTTTTATTTCATTTTCTATATGCTAGCTCAGTAAGTTCATTGATGAATTCTAAAGTGACAGGAGACAAAACCCAACCAAAGTAGGAGAAAGAGTCCATAATTGGAATATATGATTTTTCCCCTCAAAAAGAAACATGACATTCTTGAAATCCTGAAGCCCTTAAAATTAAAAAAGAAAGAGTCTTTAGCAAACTTGGAGATGCAAAACTCTAAAATCCTCACTACTCACAACAAACCTCACTGTTAAGCTCCACTAACAATCATGAAAAACAATAACACACCAAGCTATGTCATACAAAAGTACATTCCAAGCAAAGCAAAATATTGGTACATTCCAAGCAAAGCAATGTCATACAAAAGTAACAAAATACATAGTCTAATATCCAAAATCATCAAATTACATCCAAAATCTAAAAAACATCCCCTTGACTGTTTACAATAGGCATTAATTGTTACAATCTGAAAATAGGCATCTCCTCGTACGAACAATAGGCATGCATCTCCTCGACTGAAGAACATCTTCTCGACTGTTTACAATCTGAAAATATGTTCAAAGTCATTAATTATTTTCAAACAAGAAGTTGCAGAAAATTGAACAACATGACAACCATATTGAAATCATACTATTATCACATACTGTTTAAATCACTTGCAGTCTACCATTGTTATGAGATAACAAGCAGTTTACACATCAGCACTTACATTAAAATTTCAAAAAATAATGATCTTACTTACTGTTATCATAATTGCAGTCTACCATAGTCTAATAGACAAGCCCAACATGGCAACCATAACCAAAAAGTTATAGTGATATTCCTGAAATGAAAAACACAATGTTAGTTGAAAAAAACAATGAAAAACACAATGAAAATATCCTTTATAAGAGGATTTTTACAATCACCTAGAGATGAATAACTATCATTATCTACACTTGGGTTGGGAGTTGCACCGTCATGACAAGGTGAATACCTGGAACAAAAATGACATATAATAAGCACAATTAGATACAACTTCGAAACTATGAAAATAAATGCAAAATTTACAAATTTCTTACCGAGTTGTAAGCATGGGACAATTTCTTTTGTCGTGTGTTTGGCCAACCAATCCACACCCATTACACCGTCTAGCTTTAGATTTTTTTGGTCCCCCTAATGTTTTCTCTTTCCCTCCCTTGAGCCTTTTACCACAACTCTTTGCACGCTCTTGACTCGGTTCGTTGTAGTAGTTGCTACCCCCACTCCCTGAAGCAACTACACTTGGAATTTGACTAACCCCTTCAGTATCAATAAAACTTTTACCACAACTAAGCATTTGATTAATTTTATCATGTACACCACTCAAAGCATCAATATAGACCTTAGTTGCTTCTTTGCTAGTAAGGGCCTTGTCAATCATATCTAAGGCTAGTTGCATTAATTGACTCCGCTTCAATAGATATGACCTGTTATCAGTTATCTCAATGCCACTACCATCAACGACTACCCCAGATTTTACTGTTTTTGTCCATCTACTCAAAATGTATTGACTTGGCAATCTATCATAATCAGGCATTTTGTGCAAATATCCCAACATATGTCTACAAGGAATTCCCATGGTCTCCATTTTTTTGCAAGTACATGAAGCAAAATCCTTAACCTTGTCATAATGAATTTGTCGCAATGGATAATTACCTCCACTTTTTCTTGCAATGTTGTACACACAGTGATCTTTATCCTCATCTATAAGCTCAAATTTAAAAGTCAAGCTCTCCCACATCTCATCCTGAAATTTAAAAAACATTTCATGTGTATAGATATCAACCATATGCACCAAAAACTCGTGAAGCATTTTCATTTTAGGCTTCTCAATCATGTCTTTGTGATCCTCCAATAATTCTTCATGACGTTGACGCTCAAGTCCCCTACTAAACTGAATCATAAAATCCACTAATGAATTATTTTTTGAAACATATTTTTTGAAGAATGAGTGAGAGCTTTCAGCTCGTTGGCTACTTGACATTCCAGCCGAGAAAACATGATTCATATATGCCTTCACCCATTTAGCACGAATTTGATACATTGATTGTAGCCACTTGTTGTCATTTAACCCACTCTTCTTAACCAACTCTATCCATTTCAAATCAAACTCTTCCTTAATCTCTGATTTCCATATGCAATTTGAAAACTCCTTATAGTAAGCACTATATTTAACTGAATCTATCTTCTCAGAAAATTTATTTAAAATGTGCCAACTACAATATCTATAAAATGTTGTTAGTAGAGTTTGTGAAATTGCATTTGTCATAGCAGGATCTTGATCAGTAATGATCATCTTAGGGGCATCACTTGACATGGCTTCCAAAAATTGGTTGAAAAGCCAAACAAATGAATCTATAGTCTCATTACTCAAGAATGCACATGCAAATATTATTGTTTGACCATGATTATTAACCCCCATTAGTGGCGCAAAAATTAATCCATACCGATTAATGTTGTACGTAGTATCAAATATCACTACATCACCATAAAAATTGTAAGCCCGTCTAGAGGTTGAATCAGCCCAAAAACAATGAGTAATCATGTTTTCATCATTTGACTCTATTTTGAAATAAAATGATGGATTCTTTGCTTGTTCACCCATTAAAAACTCGTGCAACATATGTCCATCATGTCCTTTCATCTCATTGTGCTTATCTCTTTCAAGATTATACAAATCTCTTTCCGTACAACCAACATTCTCAAACCCCCCCGATTTCACTCCAAGCAAATTGAATTATTGATGCGATGGTATATTTACCATCTGAAGCTGTTGAGTCAGGGCCTTTTGGGCAGTGGATATATTGCGGTGAGATCGCAAAAAATGTGTTTTTCGTGGAGTTGTTAATGGGTGACAATGACCCTCAACAAATATACTAACAACATATAAGTCTGAAGGTGTCATCACAATAGCAAGTTTTGCTTTACAACCCTCTTTAATTGATCCCCTGCGCCTTGTTGCCTCAATGTTCGCTACTGTTGTAGCATTCCCCTGTTTCCAACAAATAAACTCTTTCCTTATGATCTCATTACTTCCCCGTCTCTTTTTTTCAGACCAATTTCGAACACTAAAGCCACTCTCTTTTGCATATGCATTGTAGAAACTAAAAGCATCATCTATTGTTTGAAATTCTTGACCTATTTTTGATTTCAGCTCTTGTGCTACTTGAGGATTATACAAATTATCTGAAAAATTAGGATCTAACTCAACACTAGATCCCTCATTTAGCCCACTCTCTAATTCAAAGTCTACATTTCCCCTTCTTCCCGCTCTAAATTTTCTCCCATCCCATACTCTGCTTCCACGTTATCCATGAGAGATTAAAAACTATAATGATCAAATTTGGGTAAGCACAAATCACAAAGCAGAAGCACAAAGCAGGGTAAGCACAAAGCAGGGTAAAAGCAGGGTAAGCACATAAGTTTACCTCGTCTGCTTCAGATATTTTTGTTGAAAATTAGTTGGGTGAGAGTTCGCTTGAGTCGCGAGTTATGGTTAGACGGAGAGCAGCGAGAGTTCTGGTGGCTTCAGCGAGAATTGTTGTGCAAAAATAGCCCCTTTGCTTCACCTCTGAGCGAATCGCCCCTTCGCGAGGGAGTACGAGGGTTCAATCCTCAATAATCACGCCCCTTTTATTTTGGTTAGACGGAGAACATATAAATTTCTAGTGGATTCAGCTCTGTGGCTTTAGCGAGATGAGGGTTTGGTCTGGAGAGCAGCGAGATGAGGGATTTCGTATGGATTCAGTCGTTCTGTAGCAATTGGAAGAGAAAGAGGGATTTCACATCTGCTCAATTTTTACGACCCGGAACTGATGACCCGCGTGTTTGCTCTAGTCCGTTGCTGAGTCCGTTAATGTAGTCCGTCTAAGAACCCCCCTCTCTCTCTCTATATATATATATATATAGAGAGAGAGAGAGAAAGAGAGAGAGGATGTTAATACGTAACAATCGGTTGCTAAGGATAAATTTCACAACCATGATATACACTAGTACTCATTCTAGAAAAGAGGCATCTTCGCTAATGGGCTTTGGGTTGCAGCTTAGCCCCAAAGAAAATTTTGGCCTATTTGGCCCGCCTGTTTTTTGTCCTGCCCGTTTGGGCCAAACAAAAAAAAATAGCATAAAATTGGCACAAAATTGGTCTCGGCCCGGCCCGCCCGCCGCGGGCCGGACTTTGGGCTGTAGATTTTTGGCCTAGTAAAAACTGGGACTTTTTGGCTCACCCGTTTTTGGCCCGGCCCGCCACTCGCCTGGCCCGTTTGTCAGGTGTATCTACACCCTTCATTAATAAAATGGATGACATGGATTAAAAAAAAATTCACCCCTGACGCGGCAACACTACAACTTCATATGTTAAAATGATATTTTTACATAATTCATCTCATATGAATAGTGAGTGGGTCCCACTTTGATATGAGAGAGACTCATATAAAAATATCATTTTAACATGTAGAAATATATATAGATCGACTCTCTCCAATGAACCATAGGGAGCGAATTAAAAATGAATTGGTCCGTCGCTATAGCCTAAAAAATCGGCTTTCTATGCTATTGCAACGAAAAAAACCGTCGTTATAGCCGATTTATTTTTAGTTCGCTATATATTCCCCTACTCTTATTTATGATAGTTACAGAACGTATTTCATTGGTAGGCTTTTATATTTTTAAAAAGGGTTAATTGCATATTACTCCACAAAGTATACACTCTTTTACCATTCGTACCCCAATTTTTAAACGCTCCCATCCCGCTACCCAAAATACCATTAAATTACCATAACTGACCCTTTTGTAATTTTCGACCAAAAAAGTGGTCGGAACTGCCACGTGTTCCGGTGGTGTATGTATAAGTACGATTTGACCAGTTTTTTATACATTTGACCATATAAAACCGTTGAAAACCTGATTAATTAGATTAAGTAATACATTTATATTTACAAGTATAATAAATTATAAATTTACAAACCTAATTTTTTTCTTTTTCCTCTTCTTCCCCATCTTCATCATCTTCCATTACCATGGAACTCACCAAAAATTTCAAAATCTAAAATACCCAAATCATTCATCCTCATCCCTTGTAACCATTCATGAAACTCGAAAATCTCAAACTAAAAACCCAATTTTGTTCAACATCTTCAAAATTTTGCTCAATCTCAAACCCACTTCATTTTCTCTCTCTCTCTCCCCCTAAAAAGAAGAAACAAAAACCCAAAATTATTATGAAGCGAAAGCGGAAAAGGGATTGGTTCGTTCGTGGGGGTAATAATTCAGAGAGTATCGAATAATAAATTAAAATCGATAATTATAGTAACAAAAAACAACTCAACTATATAACCACAAAAATATAATATGTCATTGTTGTAGCCATCAAACTTATCCACAAAAAATAACTAGTAGAATTAGAATATAATAATTACAATTGCCCTCTGCGTGTTTTCATTCGTTGAAATCGTTGCATAATACTTTCATTTTCAATGCAATGAAATACATCCTTCTCGATGTATGTGGGGTCAAAAATGTGTTAAAAATGCTTGACTGTGTTTTGTATCAATCTTTTTTTAACTGGAATCAAAAATTGAGTGGGGTCAATTGACCCTACATTTTTAACATAGCTTCGCCTCTGATTATGAGATTGGGGATGGAATCACTCAGAAGCAATTCCTTTCTTTGACAATTAATTCATGGAGGATTTTGTCCAGACAAACTAAGCAGACAAGTACTGAGATAATCGTTCAGGAGGCTACTACATATCAACTTAGAGTGAATCCGGTCATATGTCGAATAATATTTAATGCAAGAAACTAAAAATCCCAATTCATTCAACATCTTTAAAATTTTGTCCAATCTCAAACCCACTTCATTTTCTCTTTGTAAAAGAAAGAACCAAAAACCCAAACTCAAACTTAGAATTTCAAAAATCTCATGAGCAGAGAAAGAAACTGTTAACTCCAAGATCTTTCTCCACGTCCCAATCACCAAGACGCGTCTAATATTCTGCACAGTTCAACAAGTCAACACCAAAAGCTTGACGGCCTGACCGTCGAGGGATAGCTCCGGCGTGAGAGTCAGTACAGGCAATCACAAGGTTAACAATGGAGAGAAAATATTATCTAATGCCTGAGATAGAATAATAATCTTATGAAAATGTGTGTGTTACTTACCCTCTTATGTGATCTTAGCCCCATACATGCTCCAGTCCCGGTTTACCGTGCCACCCATCATCCCCTGACACCTTTTCCACCACTCCGGTCATTTGGTAAAAAGAAGTTGCATTACTTCCACACTGCTACCATCGTTACAATCACGGCCATTATCCGAGTCCCATCCTCATTAATGCCATGCGAGAAGGTGGTAAAACACAATAGTCAACTGTCACTTGGCATAATGATTACTGGTCAAAGTTGGGTTAAGTGACAATTTGTATAATGGGCCAATTCAATGACTAAGCCCAAATAATGGAAATGACCCAAGTGACCTGATCCAACCGAAAGAACCCAATGAAATGATCAAGTAACTGGGCCCAAACCATTCGGACCAACCAGGACTTAGCATAACATGATCCAAGGGAGGAGCCCATTAAGTCTGACCCAATAAGGAAAAGGATTATGGCCCAACAGAAACTATCATGATCAGAGGAAAAACCAAAAACCCAAACCTAGAATTTCAGAAATCTCAACATCCATAAATTCCAAACCACAATCAAAGAAATCAAGCATAAGATAAAACCCATCTATTGTCTCATACACCAAACATAGAAAAATTAAAGAAAAAAACCCATAACAGATCTAACACCGAGCGTAAGATCAAACCCAAATTGAGCCCTTGATTTAAACATCCACGGTGATCAAGACCAAAATCAGTCACATCAATTATAGATCTGGGTTTGAACCTTCTAGATCTTTCACAAAAATATGTCATAATTCAAGGACCATTGGGTTGATAATGAAGATGAAGATCAAATGAAAATGAAAGAGATGAAGATTGAGATTTTCACCCTGTATTGGTTTGATGAACTAAATGAGATGGAATTATAGGACCATTTGGTTTGTTTTTCTAATTTGTTGTCTGTTTTGGTTTGTTGAATGAGATGGAATTAGATTGATGAAATCCCTAAATTGTTTGAAGGTTTACCCTTTATTTTGTTAATCTAGTATTTCACATGTTTTTCTACAAATTAATTAAGTCAACTATGGTATTTATACGGTCAACAATATTTAAATATTAAATTATGACACGTGGCCTTTTTCTGAATTTTTTTTTTACTGAAAATCTGAATAGGGTCCATTGTGCTTACTTAAAGGTACTTTGAATAGCGGGATGAGAGCGTTTAAACATCGAGATACAAATGATAAAAGAGTGTATATTTTGGAGAGTAATATGCAATTAACCCATTTTACAAAGATTGTTAATTTTTTTATTTAATCTCCAAACCACCATTTATATTAAAAAATGAGTGTTGAATTTTACTTTTAACTTTTTTAGTAAACATAAATTACAATATTATATTCACATAAGTATTTTGAGGTCAAAAAATTCTTAGTGCACGCCTGAAAAATAATGACTACTGGAGTTCTTGCGTAAAACAAAGGGAAAAAAAAGGAAAGGAAGAAATAGTTTAATACAATGATATGTTACTTTTTTATTTTTCTTGAAAAGAATTCTCATTTTTGTGACGATAAAAAGGCGGAAAGTAAGGTCTTGTAGATAAAAGTAGGAAAAAAGTTTGGTATTTTTTTTTGTTTCCCAATGTATCTCTGTACTTACACTTTTAGCTTGCCCAAGACAATACCTCCGAAGTACGGTCAGATGCCAAAGCGGAGACATCTACCTCAAAACCGAGACCACTTGCTTAAGTTATCAGAGTCTATTCCACTAAGGCCAACCTTGGTTGGTAAAAGAATTGGTGCTTTATGAACTTATGAGACAGACATATATACGTGGATATCCGTAGTCCAAGCTGATCATTGCTCTAACACTCTGTTTCTAAATTTTGGACATAAAAGAAAAGAATATAAATTTTAAATTAGAAGAGAAAAGAAAAGAATAGAAAACTTGATGTTTTCCTTTGTGTTGTTTTTGAGTTTTTAATAGAAAAGAATAGAAAATTTAAAATTTTATTTTATTGCATTTTTGAGTTCCAATGAAAATAAAAGAAAAATATCACTTTTATAAATTTACCCTTTTATTAATTATAACCATTGAACCATAAATAAAAATATGCAAGAAAAATTTAATAAAAATATCAAAATTACAAATAAGTTGCTACCTAATGTAAATTATTTATGCTGATTGCTACCATATTTCCTCTTCTCTATGTTCATAACTCATAGTTGAATGTAACATGAATGAATGCATAATTGAAGAATTTTTTTTAAAGAAAACAAAGAACTATGTGCTTATCAAATATACTCACTTGTTAGTACGGACATGGTAGGTTGTATGAACATATGAGGCTATCTACATCTCAGTGCAAACAAATGAAAATTTCGTGCCATCCCTATCAATACATACCATGAGTTTACTGTGAGATGCAAATTTAAATCCCATGTTACCAGTTTAATATAGAATGCAAATTCTAATTCCAATAACTCTCAACTGTATAGTATATGTTATGTAACTTTTTTTATACTATTACTTTGACAAATTGGAGGAAACTAAAACGATGGCTAGTACTAATTTGTAAGTATGTTTTTTTATGTTGTTTGAGTTTAATTTGCATCTTACCAAATAGAAACAAGTGCATCTTTGCAAGTAACAATGAACAAACATATAATATGGAATAGAAAGTCCAACTATATTATTACTTCCATTACATCCAACAGAGCCATAATATTCAAAAGAAACACTAAATACAACATACTCGACCACACCAGAGACTCATACTGTGAAACCCCCAAAATAGGTCTACACAACCCATTACGAGTCGCCAAATACATGGTACATAATTTAAATACAACTTCATTTATACAATTATTAAACTGTCGTGCAAAATATGACAAAACATAAATTGTGAGTTTTAATACAAATATTATCTCGTAGACAATATCTAAACTCAAAATAAGTCCTTATAACAATTATTATCACACTATTTTATAGAATAGTGATGACTACTATAGCCATCATCTTGGACCATCACTCCATTCCCCGACTAATCCCAACTATATTCTCATTTCCTGAAGAGAACAATGAAAAAAAGGGTGAGCTCAACTAGCCCAGTAAAGAATATTATGACTTAGATAATGTAGAATAAATTATCCTTAGTCCTCAACAGTGTAAAATCTGATAGAATACAATAGATAACAAGTTTAGATCAACAACTGCAGCGGAACAAACAATCCATTAGAATCGAAGAGTCAAGTAGAGTATGATGTCTACTATCTTCTATGATTTAAAAGTTCATCCTCAATATTTTATCTCTGTAACACAACTCAATAAATATTTCACATTAACGAATTATCCATGCACTACGGGCTAAGGATATTCGTTAGTATCACCAGTGGTCATGATCATGTCAAATAACTGTCCATCTATGCACTACGGTCCAAAAAGGACTTTCACCACATCATTTGTCTGTAACATTACAGGTCATGATTAAACCAATACACAATTCCTGGTCATAATCATACCAATCAATAGTCCATCTATGCACTACGGGCCAAAGATGACTTTCATCACAATATAAGCATGAGGATGATGACAATGATATAAGATATCAATCAAGTGAGATCAAGGATAAATATTAAAGATTTATAATTCAATTTATCCAGAGTTTAAGAATGTCCAAATTGTCAACATTGTTATAAAATGTCTAGATTCATAATATTATATGGATGTCTAGATACATGTAACTCCCATTGAGTATTAAAATATATGACTCTTGAGTTTTGTAACTTCCTAGTAGTATTGATGTTCTTATTTCTATAAATAAGACAATTGTAAGGTGATTGAGATATACAAAAGATTATGCAAATACTCTCTTTCTCTAATTATCTTGTTTTTAGTTATCTTTCATAACATTTCATAATACGTTATCAGCACGAGTTGCTCCTCACCTTCATCTTGAAGATAATCATTTTTTTGGTTTGAAGTAGAAGAAGAAAATATGGATATTCTTCATGCTATACATGAGCCTAATATCAATGGTGGTGATATATGCTTAGCAGATAGTGCAACGACATATACCATTCTCAGACATAAGCAATATTTTTCAAATCTAAGAATGATAAAAGCAAAAGTGAATACAATATCGAGTTCAAAGAGATTGATTGAAGGCTCTGGAAGAGCCAATATAATGCTTCCTAGTGGAACAAAATTTATTATTGATAATGCTTTATTTTCCACTAAATCAAGGAGGATTTTGCTAAGTTTTAAAGATATACGACTTAACGGGTACCATATTAAGACAGTCAATGAAAATGGTATTGAATATCTTTACATTATATCAAATGTCTCTACTGGAAAACAAATATTGGAAAAATTACCCGTTTTATCTTCAGGTTTCTACTATACAAGTATTAGTACAATTGAAGTCAATGCAATAATGAACCAGAAGTTCAATGAACCAAAGAATTTTATTATTTGGCATGACCGGTTGGGTGATCCTGTATCAATAATGATGCGAAGAATTATTGAGAATTCACATGACCATCCATTAAAGAACCAGAAGATTCTTCAATTTAAGGAATTCTCATGTGCTGCTTGTTCTCAAGGCAAATTGGTCATTAAACCATCACCAGCCAAAATTGGGACTGAATCCCCAAGCTTTCTAGAACGTATTCAAGGAGATATTTGTGGGCCTATTCACCCACCAATTGGACCATTTAGATATTTTATGGTTTTAGTAGACGCATCTACAAGATGGTCACATGTGTGCTTATTATCAACTCGCAACCTGGCGTTTGTGAGATTACTTGCTCAAATTATTAGATTACGAGCACAATTTCCGGATCATACAATCAAGACTATTCGTCTTGATAATGCTGGTGAATTCACATCCCAAACATTTAATGATTATTGTATGTCTCTTGGGATAAATAATGAACATCCTGTTGCCCATTTTCATACTCAGAATGGTCTTGCTGAATCATTTATTAAACGCCTCCAGTTAATTGCAAGACCATTGCTCATGAGAACAAAACTTCCTGTATCTGTTTGGGGGCATGCTATTTTACATGCAGTAGCACTTATTCGCATTAGGCCAACATCATATCATAAATTCTCCCCATTACAATTGGTTTTTTGGTCATGAGCCAGATATTTTCCATCTAAGAATATTTGGTTGTGCGGTATATGTTCCAATTTATCCTCCACAACGCACAAAGATGGGTCCTCAAAGGAGGCTGAGAATATATATTGGGTTTGAGTCCCCATCAATAATTAAATATCTTGAACCTTTAACAGGTGATTTATTTACGGCACGATTTGTCGACTGTCATTTTGATGAGACTATGTTCCCAGCATTAGGGGGAGAAATTAAACAGCTGGATAAAGATATAACTTGGAATGCATTGTCATTATTGAATTTTGATCCTCGTACAAAACAATGTGAACAAGAAGTTCAAAAGATACTTAGTTTGCAAGATATAACAAATCAGCTACCAAATGCATTCACTGACTCAAGAGGAGTAACCAAATCTCATATACCAACTGTAAATGCTCCAGCTCGGATTGAAGTCCCAGTAGGATAATTCGCAAAAATAGCAGCAAATAAGTCTAAGGCACGCCAGAAGCGTGGTAAACCAATCGGTTCAAAAGACAAAAATTCTTGGAAAAAAAAAAGAAGTAGATAAACAAGTTGGCATTATTGAGGAGGAAAATATTCATGAGAATATAGACATAACTAATCATAAAATCCCAGAAGAGGTTCAAGTACCTGAAAACAATAAAAATGATGAAATCTCTCGATAAGTTATGTCTCTCAAAGAAAAGATGAAACCGAAATGAGATAGTTGTTGACAACAATTTTTCATATAATATATCGTTTGATATAATTAATGAAAACGAGGATTTCGAACCTAATTCTGTCGAAGAATGTAGACGCAGAAATGATTGGCCAAAATAGAAAGAAGCAATACAGGCAGAATTAAATTCACTTGCAAAAGGTGAAGTTTTTGGACCTGTAGTCCAAACACCCGAAGAAGTAAAGCCAGTTGGATACAAATGGGTCTTTGTGCGAAAAAGAAATGAGAAAAATGAAATCGTAAGATATAAGGCATGACTTGTGGCACAAGGGTTTTCACAAAGACCTGACATTGATTACAATGAAACATATTCTCCTGTGGTAGATGCAATTACATTGCGATATCTTATTAGCCTGACCACTCATGAAAAACTAGATATGTGTCTAATGGATGTTGTCACAGCCTATTTATATGGGTCAATTGATAATGATGTTTATATGAAAATCCCTGAAGGATTTAAAATGCCTGAAGCATATAATTCAAATCCTCGGAAAGTTTACTCAATCAAGTTGCAAAGGTCCCTATATGGGTTAAAGCAATCAGGACGCATGTGGTACAATTGTCTTAGTGAATATTTATTGAAAGAAGGGTATAATAATAACCCTATATCCCCATGTGTTTTTATAAAAAAGTCAGAATCTGGTTTTGCTATTATTGCTGTGTATGTTGATGATTTAAATATTATTAGAACTCATGGAGAGATTCAAAAAGACAATGAATTATTTAAAGAAAGAATTTGAGATGAAAGATTTAGGAAAAACAAAATTTTATCTCGGCCTGCAGATCGAGCATTTAGCAGATGGAATTCTCATTCATCAGTCAACTTACACAGAGAAGGTCCTTAAAAGATTTTATATGGATAAAGCTCATCCATTGAGTACCCCAATGGTTGTTAGATCACTTGATGTGAAAAAGGACCCTTTTAGACCTCATGAGGATAATGAAGAATTACTTGGTCCTAAAGTACCATATCTCAGTGCAATTGGTGCATTAATGTATCTTGCTAATAATACACGACCTGATATAGCATTCTCTGTGAATTTGTTAGCAAGATATAACTCTTCTCCTACCCGAAGACATTGGAATGGAGTTAAACATATTTTTCGTTACCTACGAGGAACTATAGATATGGGATTATTTTATTCAACTAATGATAATCATAAATTAGTTGGATATGCTGATGCAGAATATCTATCTGATCCACATAAAGGTCGATCTCAAACAGGTTATCTTTTTATGTGTGGTGATACTGCTATATCATGGAGATCTACAAAGCAAACATTAGTTGCCACTTCATCTAATCATGCTGAAATACTTGCAATCTATGAAGCAAGTTGAGAATATGTGTGGTTGAGATCAATGACTCAACATATTCGTGAAACATGCGGTTTATCCTCCAACAGAGAAACTCCAACCATTCTGTATGAAGACAATGCTGCATGTATAGCTCAATTAAAAGGAGGATATATCAAAGGAGATAGAACAAAGCATATCTCACCGAAATTCTTTTTCATACATGACCTTGATAAGTGTGGTGACATTGATGTTCAACAAATTCGATCAAAAGATAATCTAGCAGATTTATTCACCAAAGCATTACCAACTGTAACGTTTGAAAGACTGCGTCGCAATATTGGAATGCGACAACTGAAGGACTTAAGGATACATTCATGAGGGGGAGCTAATACGCGCTGCACTCTTTTTTCCTTAACCAAGGTTTTTTTTCCATTGGATTTTTCCTGGTAAGGTTTTTAATGAGGCAACTTTCAATGTGTATAGCCATACAATAGACATCCAAGGGGGAGTGTTATAAAATGTCTAGATTCATAATATTATATGGATGTCTAGATACATGTAACTCTCATTGAGTATTAAAATATATGACTCTTGAGTTTTGTAACTTTCTAGTATTATTGATGTTCTTATTTCTATAAATAAGACAATTGTAAAGTGATTGAGATATACAAAAGATTATGCAAATACTATCTTTCTCTAATTATCTTGTTTTTAGTTATCTTTCATAAAATTTCATAATAAACATGATAACTAATTGTGGAGTAAAATTCAAGAATGATATTCATGTAATAAAAATAATTTGGACAGAAAAGAAACTAATTTTGTAGTGAATAGTATCCTATAAATAGTATCTCGGGTGAATAGTACCCCGTGAATAGGACCTCGACATGTACTTATTTAAAATTTAATAAGAAAGTTCAGAAAAATATTTCAGTGAAACGATACTAGATGAAACACAAAATTCAAGGATATTCTTATAATTTCAGGGAGTATAGAAGCAATACTTATCAAAATAAGTGTAGATTTAGGAATATGAAACGAAATAATATTACTTACATACTATAGAGTATGGAAGAAAATAATATTTCTTACGAATATTGAACGAAAATAATATCCCTTACCTTAGTAGGAGAGTAATTCCGAATGGTATAGCAGAGATATTCTTCAAGAAAACTTGCACTATTTGCTACACTCAAAGTATTCTTATGCTCAAAAGAAATACGAACAATATTATAGAAGAAAAATTCTCTAATTCTGGTGTAGTTTTCATTTCTTAACTAAGCATCCTATTTATAGGAGAATGGTAGGGCACTATTTGAATATAATCACAGGTGAACAGAAAAAAAAAATTTCATGGGCGTTCGGCGAATTTGTCTGATTTTTTTTTTTACTATTCATCACTGTGCAATAAAATATTCTAATAAAACAAAAACTTTATATAAAAAATAATATATTTTATTTATAATCTAATAAAACGAATAACTTTATATATAATATAAAAAGTATTATGTTTTATATAAAAAGTTTTTTATTTTATTACTATTATAATTGTGACGCCCCCAAAATAGGTCCACACGACCCATTCTGAGTCGCCAGATATCACACTACAGAAATCAAATACAAACTTCATTTATACAACGGTTGAATTGTCATGCAGAGTACAACAATACATAAGTTGTGAGTTTTAATACAAATATATGTAACTCTCATGGTGTCTCGACCACAACACCTTACAATGGTACTTTACATAAAAATACAATCAATAATTATTTTAGAAATTAAAATCTTTAGAAAATGCTCAAAGAAACCTTCGTAAATGGGAGGCCATGCATCTAAGTTATGATAGATATCATATGACTCGAGAATTATCCCTTGTTGAGCCAATAGTCCCCAAAGAAAAACGAGCAGATTACTATCATGTTCTTTCCAATGGCGAGTCTTCTCTTGACATATAATTATCTTCATTGTCTCCAATTGAGAATTATACTTCAACCAAACTCTAAGATTATATAGGTAGTGCTCGTAGATATACTCAGCAAGTGGATGTGCACAACCATGTCTTATGATAACACTAATTCGTATGTCATTAGACATCTCGTATGACAGTGGCAAAACACCCTTCCAAAGTTGGGTTTGCCTCACCCTATTTGATTCACCAAATATAACTACTAAATATCGTATAAAAATACAACACACTTATCTAAAGTTCTCAATAAAATTATTTTCATACTGTTTAAGGAGAACCTCAAACTATAGACCATGAATTCTAATCCTGTTACCTCATTTTCGACCCAATTTACACTCTTATTACCTGAAAGGAATTGTGAAGCAAAAGGGTGAGCACAACTAGCCCAGTAAAGAATATCATGACTAAAGATAATTAAATTATCAATAACATTCGTCAGTAATAAATCAGAGATTTAGAACATATGGTAGATGTGACGCCCGCAAAATAGGTATACATTACCCATTCTGAGTCTCCAAATACATGGTACATAACTTAAATACAAACTTAATTAATATAATTGTCGTGTAAAATACGACAAAACATAGCTGTGAGTTTTAGCTCGAATATTGTCTTCTAGACAATATCCACACTCAAATTCAATCTTATTACAATTATTATCACACTATTTCACAGAATAGTGAGGACTAATAATGCAACCACGGGCGAACGAATTCATCTAAAACTCTTAAAATTTTGATTTTACTTTTCATTACTGTGCAATAAAATATTCTAATAAAACAAAAACTTTAAATAAAATAAAATATATTCTATTTAAAATCAAATAGAACAAAACTTATAAAATATTTATATATATATAATTATAACCTTTGCTTTTACAAGAAAGGCAAAGCTGAATAACATATATATATATATATATATATATATATATATAAAACAACATATATATATATATATATATATATATATATATAATTCCCTCCCTGATACGTAAACTTCCCCCTCTCATTTCCATTTTTCTTCCACATGTGGCCCCACCTTTATTATATTAAATAATTTTCTACCGATTATTTTGAAAAATGGGTAAATGGGGGTACAAATAATAAGTTAAATTTACAACAAATACTTCATAAAAACCCCTTCAATATTTTTAACAACATTTATCATCATTATTATAATTCGCAATATTTAACAACCAAATCGTTCCCAGGAAAGAGAGGGCTTTCCGATAAGGGTTTCTCCCTATTGGCGCGCAATTAGGTGACCAAACCTCTCATCGACAGAACATTCTAGACATCATCAATATTGCAAATAATAATATAAATAATTGTATCGTCTCAATTATTGATTTAATAATATATAAAATATCGACAATAATTGAATCAAATAACGTGAGATACTATGCATCAATTACTGTAGCAATAATTGAACAAAACTGAGTGACTTCTCACGTAAGCATCAATAATCAATATCGTGTGCTACTATGCAATCACGCGTATTACTGTACTTTTAACACTGGTTATTTCAATAGTTAAAGGTAAAACTTCCGCCGTTATTTTCATAAAAAGATATTTTTGTCATTTTCTCAATTTCGCTGTGGGGTCCACCAATGATTGTGCCGTCGTACGAATATTCCCTGTTAAAACGAATATTCCCCGACCAATCAAATATTTTATAACCACTTGTTTACTTTGAAAAATTTATAAATATTACCCACAACTATAATATTATATCAAATCCACACCATAATATTAAAAAAAATATTTTGAGAAAATTAAATCTTTATTCATAAAATTTGGGGTCTTACAGTAGATGATAAAACTTTTCAACCATAGTTGCAGCGGAACGAGCAATCCATTAGAAGAGTCAAATAGACCATAAAGTCTATTATCTTCTCCATGTTAAAAGTCCACCAACAATATTTTATCCATGTAACATCAATCAACAATTCATGTCCACAATCGTATGAATAACTCATAATCATAATTGTGGTTCTAAATTCCTCTTCGCACCCAGGAATTGATGTAGAGGATATTAAGAATAATCATGTGAATAACTCATATTAAGAATGCATTATTTGCATTAGGAATTGATGTAGAGGATATTTCAATTCCTCTATATATGTATTCTTAATGCAAATAAGAGAAAGGTAATCTACATCAAAGTTGTTACATATATAGACATCACCTCTCACATATCTCCACACAGGATCCTCCAGCCATCTGCCCCCATGATGTAAATATACATCTACACGCCCAACCATTATGCCATTAAAAAAAAAACCCAGAATTAGGGCTTCAGATATCCGCAAACTACAAGACATGAAAGTACTCTGAAGTATTAACAATGTAATAAAGAATAATATAGGGGACCACATGTCCCCTATTAGTCAACACCCAACTGAAACATGGACCACATGTGATGACCATATTTTACCTATTCACCCATATAAAATGCACTTTATCAATCAAAAGCAGATATGAAAGTACCTGTGAAAATCTAAGAGATTCCTTTTCTTCTTCTTAAACGACCAACTTGGACTTTATGCATTCGATTAGGCACGACGTTTCATACCATTTAACCCATCATGCGTTGCAAAGTTAGGGCTTTTTCTATTTCGTCGACCAACTCAGTAAGGGCTTTTCCTTCGTCTTCGTCTCCTCTTCTCTCCAATTTCTCCTATCTTCTGAAGGTTCAAAGATGTCGATTAGGGGCATCGGGAAAATGTCAGGGACATTTTTAAACCTTCCCTAATAGTCCTGCAAGTATTATCAAATTTGCACCACCCCCCTAATAGTACATCATGTGAATCAATAGTACACACATGTAAAAAAATTAGTTACGGTATAGTACCTTCATCTATACCTCTATTTTTAATTTAGTCATGTAAGTATTATCAATGTTGCACCACCTCCTCTAATAGTACAAACATGTGAATCAATAGTACATACATGTGAACAAATAGTTATAAGCATGTGAATTAATAGCAATTAATTGCTCATTTATCCGTTTAATTACCCGATTAGTCAATATAACATCCATACATCAATTATTATCAAAATAGATGTCGATTTCCATTAACACTAATAATCCCAACACAATAAAAATATCAATTTCATCTTTAATTAATAAGAACTTATTCATCATTAATATTATAACTCATAATATTTAACAACCAGATCATTCCCAGGAAAGAGGGGGCTTTTCGATAAGGATTTCTCCCTATTGGCGCGCAATTAGGTGACCAAACCTCTCCTTGACAGAACTTTCTAGACATTGTCAATATTGTAAATAATAATATGAATAACTTTGTCGTATCAATTATTAATTTAATAATATAAAAATATTGATCATCGTGACAATAATTGAATCAATAAAATGAGAGATATTATAAAGCCAATTCATGTAGCAATAATTGAGTATAACCGAGTGACTTCTCACGTAAGCATCGATAATCAATATCGGCGTACTACTTATGCAACCACGCCAGACATCGTTTCTTTTACCACGGTAGTTCAACAGTTTAACGGTAAAACTTTCGCCGTTATTTTTATAAAAGATAATTATGTCATTTTTAACTACGACAATACTTCCGTTGTGGGGTCCAATTAATGATTGTGTTGTTGCATTTAATATTTCGTTAAAACGAATATTCCCTAACCAATCGAATATTATATAACCACTTGCTTACTTTTTGCAACATTTGTAAATAATACCCACAACTATATATAACATTATATCAAATCCACAACATAATATTCAAAAATATATTTTGAGAAAAATTAATCTTTATTCATAGAAGTTGGGGTCTTACAATTCAAGTCACTGATAATAGCATGTTTCATTGTAATCTACTATTTAAGATTCAGAAAAGGGGAATCATTACTCCAATCATAACTTATACTCCACGTGAAGTCTTCATAAGGAAATTGCAACAAAAAGCCGATATTCAAGAGAAGGTAAATCAGATAAGTAAAGACATGTACCTGAATCGTTCGCGGCAGTAATGAGAACTCGTTCACGGCAACGAAGAAGTCGTTCGCGCCAAGAAGTCTCTTTCTCTTTATCAGCTTAGGTTTAGTAGATAAAAATAAATTGGGGACATGAATTGTAATTTAAAATTTATTATATTGAAAGATGTGGATAATATGAGAATTATAAAAATATTACTTATTCCAATTTCTTTTTCGTACGTCTAAATCAGGCCAATTTTGGACGAAAAACATTTGCAGGAAAAGTGGCTTAGTTTTCTATTCATTTTTTTTTATATTTATTAAAAAACTTAGAAACATGGAAATTGAAAAGAAAACTTAAATTTTTCGTCTATTTCTTTTCTTTTTTGTCCATTTTAAAAATCAAAAACAAAGAGTAAAGGCCATGTTTGGGACTGATTGGTTTTAGTCTTTTAGATCAAGTTTTTGGGCTGGTTGGGTGGAATGTGTTATTATTACGAGTTTGATCTCAAGGTTATTAGAATTATATTTTATGTGTCTATATTTTGAGACTAAAATTTATGATTTTATTAATCACTAGTCGTGATTAAGATATAAGGGAAGGAGATACTCATTTTATGTTAGTTTTATTCACTTATGAGTGATACTTTAATTTTAAAAAAAAAAGGTATCTTTCAATATAGAGAACAACCGACCAATATATGATTTAATTTCAGTCTTATTACTTTCAATTTTATTCATAAACTCAAATGGATTTTTACAATTTAAACTAACAGTAGATTCAGAAGAACTGAATAAAAATATATTTGCAACCATTGAAGAAGATTTATGTTATAAATACTAATGTGAGCTTGTTATATGAAGGCAGATCCTACATTAGTAGTATGAGATATCAATGTGGGGCTGATACAGACTTGGATTTCACCTCTTGGATAGCTAACTTTCTACGAAGAAATAGGTATAAACTTCCCCTAGCATGTCATAACACAAAATGGCGTCGTATAGTCCTTCCGACTTTTTTTAATTTAAATTGAAGGGTTTGGTGAAATTAGTTCTTTTACTACCATTTTTTTGCTTGTACTAGAAATAGTTGCAGAATGGTTTTTAAACATTAAAAATAGGCCATTAGATCTTGTCATGGACAGTGGGAGATTCACTAGTTCAAAGATAACATTAACTATGAATCAGCTCTAACATTTGTAATAAAATCTTATTTAATAATGGTAAAAACTTAATATTATGTAATGCGCTATTATTATTTATTCACTTTTTATGATCTATTCAATACATGAGTAATAGTGTTTGTGCACATAAAATATCTATATAATATATTGTTGTATCTATAATTTTATTTTAATAATATTAACAATTTAATATTAAATAAGATAACCTTCAATATATAATTGTGCTTATATTTATATATAAATTATAATAAGACAAAACTTAATTTTATAGGTGTTCTGTTAATTAATAATATCTAAATGCCAATTATATATACTCCCTCCGTCCCAAGAATAAAAGCCTTTATTACTATTTTAGGTAGTCCCAAGTTAAATGTCTACTTACCTTAAATGATCTATTTTTTTACAATAATTTGCCTATAATACTGTGAGACCCCAAATTTTATGAATAAAGATTTAAATTTCTAAATATTTTTTTAAATATTATGGTGTGAATTTGATATAATGTTATAGTTGTGGGTAATATTTATAAATTTTGCAAAGTATGCAAGTTGTTATAAAATATTCGTTTGGTCGGAAAATATTCTTTTTGTCGGGGAATATCCGTGACGACGTCACAATCATTGGTGGACCCCACAATGGAAGTATTGTCGTAGTTAGAAAATGCATGTAATTATCTTTTATAAAATAACTAAAAAGTGTTACCAATTAAAACCCATTGAACTACCGGTAGAAAGTAAAATACGAAGAATACGCGTGGTTGCATAAGAAAGCACACAATATTGATTATTGATGCTTATATAAGAAGTCACTCGGTTATACTCAATTATTGCTACATCATATCTCTCATATTATCGATTCGATTATTATGTCAAGATCATCATCGTATAATATGTTATATTATTAAATCAATAATTGAGACTACAAAGTTATTCATATTATTATTTGCAATATCGACAATGTCTAGAAGTTCTATCAAGGAGAGGTTTGGTCCTAATAATGCGCTTACCAATAAGGAAAAATCTTTATCTGAAAGCCCTCTTTCCGGGAACGACCTGGTTGTTAAATATTGTGAGTTATAATATTAATGATGAATAAGTTCGTGTTGATTAAAGATGAAATTGATAGTTCCATTGTGTTGGAATTATTAGTGTTAGTGAAAATTGACATTTATTTCGATAATAATTGATGTCTGGAGGTTATATTGATCAATCGGGTAATTCACCGGATAAATGATCAATTAATTGCTATTAATTCACATGCTTATAACTATGTGTTCTCATGTGTGTACTATTGATTCACGTGATTTACTATTAGAGGAGTTGGTGCAAGATTGATAATAATTGCATGACTAAATTAGAAATAGAGGTATAGATGAAGGTACTATACTGTAATTAATTTTTTCACATGTTTAGAACTATCGAGTCACATGATTTAATATTGATTCACATGATTTACTATTAGGGAGGTGGTGCAAAGTTTGATAATACTCATAGGACTAAATTAAAATGAAGGAAAAGAGAAAAGTATTATATTGTAATATTTCGAGCCCCAAAACGCAAGCAATTATCAAAACTATATTTTCCTATAAATAGCTCATTCTTCCTTCATTTTTCACAAATTCACTAAAGCTATAGAGAAATTATTATTAGAGAAATTATATAGAGAGAAGAAGAAGAAGTCTCACACCTCACTATTCTAAGATCCAAATCTTCTTTTCGAGGTAAGGGTATTATTCTTTCGTATTCACGAAGAGAGTTATTTTCTTTCAATACTCGTAAGGTTGTTATTCCATTCTTTATTATTATGTTGGAATAACATGTCTACGCCAAGTACCACATACGTGGTGAAATTCTTACGTTATTCCATTCTTTATTATTCGTTGAATAACTTTGTTTGTCTTGTCTATCGCATCGCATGCCCGGTGAATTCTATTGTTATTCCATTCTTTATTATTCGTTGGAATATCCCGTCTGCAATGGATTACGCATGACCTAGTTCCGATTCTTTATTATTCTCGTTGAATATCCTCGTCTGCATGGATTACGCATTGACCGTTCCATTCTTTATTATTCTGTTGGAATAACCTATCTATGTGGATTACCGAATGCATGGTAAATGATCCTTCGTATTCATTCTTTATTAAATTGTGCAAATGATCTATTTACGTGAATTACCGCATGGCGGGTGAAAATCCATTTGCAGTTTCATATATTCTATTATACTTGTATGAGATATCATTTCTTTTGTACTCGTCATGAAATATCATTTTCTTTGGTATTTTTTTCTTTTATGAGTTACTATTCATGGGTTACTATTCACCCGATTACTATTCACTCTAGTATTATTCATTCGGGTATTCAGAGCACTTTTTATGCCGGAGTACTATTCACGGGTTACTATTCACTCGATTACTATTCACTCTAGTATCATTCACCCGGGTGTTCGGGACACTTTTCGTGTCAGGATACTATTCACGGGGTACTATTCCTAAAGTACTATTCACGGGTAACTATTCACCCGAAAAATATATTTCTTTTCTGTCCAAATTATTTTTGGTACATGAATATTATTCTTGAATTTTACTCCACAAAGCAGTATCATGTTGACAATGTGGACGTTATTGATTTCTGAATAAATTAAATTATAAATCTTTAAAATTTATCCTTGAACTTGTTTTATTGAATTATTATGTCATTTTCATCATCCTCATGTTTATATTGTGATGAAAGTCATCTTTTGCTTACGTGCATAGATGGACTTGGTATGATTATGACAAGGGATTATTCGGTAGATAATCATGCGTAAGTAAAGTAACGAATGATGTGGTGAAAGTTTCTCATTGGCGTATGTAGTTCATTGATGGACGGTTGTTGGTATGATTATGACCAGAGATTATTCAAGATGATCATGACATTATCGATGAATACACGAATATCCTGGCCCAGAGAGTGCATGGATAATTTGTAGGTCGTGATACTAATGAATATCATCGTCAGTAGTAGTGCGGGGATGATGTAGTTTATTTATTGTTCGAGTCTCGCCGATAAAAGTGATGAAAAAACCTTTAAATCATGAAAATAGTAGATTTTATTCTCTACTGACTCTTCTAATGGATTCGCTTGTTCACCGCAGATTAAACTTGATGTTTGTTATATTTTATCAATTTAACATCGTTGAAGGCTAACGATAAATTATTTTGCATTATCTTAGTCATAATATTTCTTAATAAAGCTAGTTGAGTTTCAACCTTTCTTTCAATCGTTCTCTTCTTAAAATGAGAATATATAAATTGGGATTTAGTCGGGAGCGGATTGACATGATCCAGATGGTTGTTTTAGTTGTCCTCACTATTCTATAAAATAGTGTGACAATAAATGTAATGAGGACTCCATTGAGTGTGGATATTATGCAGAGGACAATATTCTTATTAAAACTCTTAGATTATGTTTTTGTCGTATTTTTTAACCGTTGTATAATTAAGTTGTATTTGAATTTTGTATCATGTATTTTATGACTCAAGATAGGTGATGATACTCTGTGTTTGGAGGCGTCACAAATACCCTTATTATTAATTGTTATATTTCTATTCTCTATGATATTTATGGAGATCACTAAGAATGCCAAGCAAAAACTATGCAATTAAATACTAAGAATTTAAATATGGATAATTTTATCATTTTATCATTTTCTTAATATGCGCAAAAAGTCAACCAAGACTTTTATCCTGAGACGGAGTGAATATATGTTTGTCAAGGGAAATTATGGTTCCATTATAAGGTACATGCTTAATTAAATTGAGTTCCCTCTAAAGAATTTTTCTTTCCCTATGAGAAACTAAAATAGACTGATTTCGAAGATTTGAACAGTACTACACAATAACTAGCTAAAGACAAAAACCTAAGTCAAGGAAGACCCCAAAAGTTATGATTTTCAAACGTCGACAATTTGACTAGTATCTTCCTTCCGTTAAGGTCGAATTGCAAAACTGTCCCTCCAACTTGTCACCCAATTTTGATATGACCCCTCAACTTGTCAAAGTCTCAAAATGGGTTCATTTCAGTCATCGACTTTTTTTAAGGGTAGAATGGTAAACTCATATTAATAATTGCAAGAAAATTAATAAACTAAAATCAAATTAATTGAATGATAATAATAAATAAAAACACTTGAAATAATAATAAGTAAAAGTTAAAATAAGAATTAACTGATTATAGTAATAAATAATAATAATGATAATAATATTAAGGATTATTATTATTAAATTTGATTTACTAAAACTATTTGCATTTAAACAATAATTAGATTCACAATATAGCTAGTTAAATCACACATCAACCCATATTAACCTGGAACCAAAATGGGTTTTAACTTTTTATTTATTTTGGGTTGGTTAAAGTTTGAACCATATTTTTAAAAAGAAATATAGCCCAACCTCGTTAACCATTTTTTCACCCATATTTTATTCTAAATCCAAATCAAAAGCTTCTTTCCATCCATATTTACATATTCAAGAAGTTTCAACCACCCAACCCAACCCCACCCCCACCCCACCCCACCCCACCCACCCACCCCACCCCACCCCACCCACCCACCCTACCCACCCCTTACCCCAACCCCACCCCACCCCACCCCCACTCACCCCACCCCACCCCACCCCCCCCCACCCCCACCCAGGAATTCACCCCACTCTCACCCCCAAAAAATAATATTATGTGATTATGTGATACACCCCTTAACCCTACCCCCACGCCACCCCTTACCCCCACCCCACCCCCATCCCTATCCCACCAAAAAAATATATTATGTGATTATGATACACCCCTTACCCCCACCCCACACCCCCCACCCCATTCCCACTCTCACTCAAGACCACAAAAAAAATAATATTATGTGATTATGTATATCTCATAAAGATTATTTAAGGAAATTTAAATTTCACCCCCTTATATCCGCTACCTATCTATAGTATATATTAATTTCATTTTTTAAAATTTTATTTAAAAGTCAAAATATCTTAAAATGGTTAATATGGTTTTAACCATAACCATATAGTTCCAACCCATATTACCATATATTAAAATGATTAATATGATTTTAGTTCTTAAACTAACTATAACTATATTTTCAAAACTAAAACCAACCCATAACATATATTTTTCCGCACTCTAACAATAACTAAAAACAAACACAAAAAAAGAAAAGGAATTAATTAGCTACTACAAAATCACAGAACAAAAGCAATCCTCCTGAACACAAAAGACCAAAACAAAATAATTTTCATGAACACAAAAAAAAGTAGGAAAACAAACCCCAAAATGTTCATCTCATCAATCTTCATAACTAGCAAAAACTATAAAATTTGGTAGCTAATATGTAGAAATTTATTAGCAACAACTCTGAAATTCATTATTAAAAATAAATTGTCTCGATCTCCTCCCTCTGTATACCATTTCAGTTTCCGTACAACCAACTGATGTAATCCTTTCAAACATAATGGCCACCGTCTGTCCTCAACCTTAGTTCCGTCGCCCTCGTCTGCCGAAAATGGCTCCTCCTATATATTAATTGATAGTATTATTTGATGATTTTTTCCACATCACTTTTTTATAATTTCACACGTATGACTCACATATTAGTTAATAAAATTTCACACGTAAGTTAATACGTGGGCCCCACGCGCTAAATATAAAAATTGATGTGGAAATATCAATTTTCTTTTTCAGTATATAGAAAATAACTGATAAGGCTATTTATATTAGGGTTAAATATATTTTACTACTCTAAACTATTACCCTTTTTTCACTTCGATATGTTTCACCTTTCAATTTTCATTAATTAGATGAAAGAACTATTAGCTTTTTTTCTTCTGCTTAATTTCTCTCACACGCTAAAAATTATCGACGCTACCATTTGAGGGCCCATCTATAGTTGATGTGTTTTAAATTAATAATTTTTTCACCATTTTGTTAAATTAAAATGTTTAAGTAGGGCTAAAGCTGGGTAAACAACTTTTATTCCATATTAAAACAAAAAAAATTCTTAGAGAAAATTATAATATTTCTCTCTATACAACCAAACATATATACAAAAATATTGAACAGACATGTCTTCACTTATGAGACCGAATCTGACGAATAGAGTCTACCCAAAACCTTACGCTTCATCAGCAAGATCAATTTTAGCCGGAATCGATCATTTCAATAGGCTGCCAGACTCTCTCCTCCTATTCCTTATATTCAACCAGATCTCCTCCTCTTAATCTCCAAACGTTTCCACTCTCTCATTCCCCAGGTTGATAATATTCTCGTTCGCGTCGATTGCACTGTCTCAGACGATGATTCCTCCCCTTCCCCATCCTCCACTTCTTCCTCCAAATCCCACAACTTCATTTTCATCCCTCTTCTAATTAGTCTTCCGCATCGGTGTTAAACCCCTCCAATTTCTCACCCAATTTTTGCAATCCAAACTCCATCTTAATACCAACAACAATAATAACAACTGTGAGACCCCAGATTTTATGAATAAATATTTAATTTTCTAAATAATTTTTTGAATATTACGTGTGGATTGATATAACGTTATAAGTTGTAGGTAATATTTATAAATTTTGCAGAAAGACGCAAAGTTGTTATATAATATTCGATTGGTCATTTAATATTCGTTTTATCGCGAATATTAAATATAACCAAGACAATCATTTAAGTGACCCCAAGAATCTAAATTATTATTTTATCGAGAAAATGACAAAATATTTTATGAAAATAACTGGCAAGGAAGTTTTTATCATTATATCGTTGAACTACTCCTAAGTAAGAAAAGACAAGATGTCACGCCACAGATAAGAAAGACACTCAGATTGATTATTGACGCTTACGTGATAAGTCACTCAGTTTGTTTTATTAGTATTATTAATGTAATAAAACAGAAAAACTTTTTATATAAAATGTAATACTTTTATAAAGTTATTCGCTTTATTAGACTATAAATGTAATATATTATATTCTATTACGATAGTATTTTCGATAGTAAAATCTTTTTTATATAAAAATGTAATACTTTTATAAAGTTATTTGTTTTATTAGACTATAAATAGTAATATATTATATTTTATTACGATAGTGTTCAGATAAATCATTCGTATAGTAATTTTTCAGATAAGAAAATCTTTTATATAAAACATAATATTTTTTATAAAGTTATTCGCTTTATTAGATTATAAATAGAATATATTATATTTTATCAGAAACCAATCCTGACCGTCTGGTTGAAAGTAAATCAATCCTGAATGTTCTGCTTAATTAATTACTACGCAATCCATTCTTCTATAAATGAAGTTTCACTCCTTCATTATTTTTTACGAATTCACTAAAACTCTAGAGAGAAACTATAGAATGAAAGAAGAAAAGTTGTTCACTATTTCACTACTTCTATATCCAAAGACTTTCTTCTTTCTAAGGTAGGGGATATTATTCATTTGTCTTTCGTGAAGTGATTATTTCTTTTTCAGATTCACGAAGAGAAAGTCCGTTATTCCATTCTTTATTATTCATTGAACATCCGTCGTCATGCGTCTTTACGCATTTAATTTGGTTCCATTATTTATCATTCTGTTGGAACATCCCGTCTGCATGTTTTTACGCATTGAACCGATTCCATTATTTATTATTCATTGGAATAACTTGTGCAATGGCCTCATCGCATGCGCTGGTGATTTCTTTTGTTATTCCATTCTTTATTATCTTCGGTTGGTTAAAGTTTTGAATTTTATACTCCATGAAATTAGTGGAATATCATTAATATTTCAAGGCTTCATCCAAAGATCTTTTCATTAACATATTCTTCCGAAGATTCTTGAATTTTACTCTACAAAGAAGTATCATATCGACAATTTGGATGTTATTGGTTCTGGATAAATTAATTTCGAACTTGTTTTATCAATTCTTATATCATCATCATCATCCCCATGTTTATATTCGTTGAAAGTTGTAAGACCAAATTTTTTAAATAAAAAGGAATTTCCTTTATTTATTATTTCAAATAAGAAGGGTTGATTTGATTAATGTGGATAGTTAAGGGTTAAATACGCAAATATTTCAAAAATAAGAAAGTGGTTATAAAATATTCATTATCGCTTCGGGAATATTCGTTTGGTGTGGAATATTAAATCGTCGGGGAATATTCGCATTACTACAAGTAATGCCCATGTGTGGGCCCCATAACTGAAAAAGCGATCGATTGGATGAAAACGCACAAATATAAGTTGTTTTAAATAACTTGGTAGTAGTTATTCAATTATCATCATTGGAATACCCAATTGGTTAAAACACACTATCGCCGTTGTTGAATAAAGTAGCACCAGATTCGCACCAATTATTGATTCTTACGTAAGAAGGCACTCACTCAATAATGGTTCACATGTGAATTATCGCTCAAGATCAGATTGAGTTAATAATCACTGCGTTGATATTTTATATTCTTTGTTGTTTCAATAATTGTTACTACGATTTTCATTATCGAAGCTAATAATTCATATTATCTCGAATAATATTATTAGATAACATTATTGGCAATGTCTAGAAAGTTCTCGCCATACAGAGAGGTTTGGTCACCTAATCATACCAAGAAGAAGAAATTTTATTGAAAGTTCTCTTCCAGGAACCGCCTCGGTTAATAATAATGTGATTCTGTAATATTATTTGTGAATAATTAATTATTGATTTATATGATGAGAAAAATATTGATTTTATGTGGATATAGATGGAAAAATTTTTATAGTGACAATTGTTGAAAATTGAAATTTTATCTTTTACGATAAAATAATTTATTTAAAAATATTATTATATTTTAATAATATAATAATGGTGATATTTTACAACGAATGTGGGATATATGAGTATACGATATAGAAGAGTATTTTGTTTGCAATAAATGTTTAAAACATGTTAAACATGTCAATTGGACCCCATTTATCGATCGAAATTTGATTATATTTCAAATCGCTTGTTTGTGGATTTGGTTACGATTTTGTTTGGAATTTGGAAAAACTTTCTTCGCAAAGTTGTAGAGAATTGAATTTCCTATAAAAACTCGCAGAGATTCGAATTTTCCGATGAAAGGACTATTAATTATGAATTTTTGAAGCTCAAGTTCAAATAATTAATTTTGGAAGTTTTAATTGTTTTATTTAAGAAAACGTTTTTTTGCAATCCCACATGTGATATAAATGTGCTGAATTCAGTTGGTCTAAGGTGGGCTTGAATTTGTTTAATTATATTATTATTTTATTAAATTTTCGCTTTTTTGTTTCTAAAGATTTTCCTATAAATAAGGTGCTTAGGTTAGAATTGAAAATCACACCGTAAATCAAGTTTTCTCTCTATATTATCGAGCGTATTCTTGTGAGTATTTTGAGTATACTTTGAGTATTGCTAGCAGGCAGTAAAGTTCCCTTCAAAGACTATATCCAGGTGTTCAAAAAAGTATCGATCTTTTCGAGGTAAGGATGTTATTTTCTTCTCAAATGATATTATTTCTTCAATATCATTATCTTTGAAATATTGGTTGGAACTTTTTATCAAATTTGGAACTTTTCATGTTTGAGTTACTATTATTCATGAGTTACTATTCACGAGTTACTATTCATGAGTTACTATTCACGAGTTACTATTCATTTAGTACTATTCATTAAGCGTGAAGATGTTTTTTGTGAAATTTCTATCTTTTGATGTTTGAGTTACTATTCACGATACTCAAGACTATTCACGATACGGTATTATTCATTTAAAAATAAAATTTCTTCTTTTCGTCCAAAACATCTATTCGGATACTAACTCGATTGTATCCATGTTTTGATCATTCTTGAATTTTACACCACTACGATTATTTTTGAGGTATTTTGGACGTGGATAAAACCAAGTACTTAATCCTTAATCCTTAATCCTTGTCATTTTGTTTCAATTGGATTCGTTTCTTTAAAAAAAATATTTTCATCATCCCTATCTTAAATGATGATATTATGGAATATCTTTGGCTCAGAAAGTGCAAAGATGAATGATTTCTTAAGAATATCTTTGGCCGTAGTGCAAAGATGAATGATTTTGAAGAATATCTTTGGCCCGTAGTGCAAAGATGAAATGGTGTTTAAATGAACACACAACGGTGATGAATATCTTTGGCTCAGAGTGCAAAAGATGAATATTTGATTCCAGATGTATATTGATTGATGTTACAGGGATAAAAGATAGGCGATGAACTTTTAAATTCATACATGTAAGATAGTAGTTTGCATTTCTACTTAACTCTTCTAATGAATTATTATTTCATTGCGAATATTGATTTAAAATTTGTTGTCTATCAGATTCTATTATATTTTTTCCTGTTGAAGACTAACGATAATTTGTTGTATATTATCTTAGTCATAATATTCTTTCTTGAGCTAGTTGAGCTTACCCTTTTCCTTTTGTTCCATTTTTCTCGTGGAGGCGAGAATATAAGCGAAGATTTAGTCTGGGTATGGAATGAAGGTTTTAGAAAGGATTGTTTAGTAGTCCTCACCATTTTTGTAAAATAATGTATCAATAAATGTGATGAGGATTTATTTGAGTATAGATATTGTCTAGAAGATAATATTTGTATTCAAACTCAGCTTTTCTTGTTGTAATAATAAAGTTGTAGTTGTTTCGCATGCCATGTATTGACAACTCGAATAGGTGATGTATACCTATTTTGGGCGCCACAAAAGTCATCTGTGGTCAGAAGTGTATAGATGGACTTGGTATGATTATTACGATTGTGGATTATTCGGTATAATTATGATCGTAATGTTACAAATGATGTGGGAAAAAAGTTTTCATTGGCGCGTAGTGCGTATTGATGGACAATTTTTGGTATGATTATGGCTATAGATTCTCTTTGGCCAATGGTGCAAAGATGAATTGTTTTATGGCATGATCAGACCGATTGATGAAAATACAATTATCTTTTGCCCGTTCAGAGCGTATGAATAATTCATGGTCGTGATACTAAAGAATATACTTGGCATGTAGTGGTGGATGATTTGATGATGTGGATTATTTATTGTCGAGTCTCAATGATAAAAGTAATGAAAACCTTTTAAATCATAGAAGATAGTAGATTTTATTCTCTACTCGACTCTTCTAATGGATTGCTTGTTCACCGCAGCTTAAACTTGATGTTTGTTATATTGTATCGTTTTTAACACTGTTGAAGGCTAACGATAATTTATTTCGCATTATCTTAGTCATAATTTTTTATCGGGCTAGTTGAGCTCACCCTTTTGCTTTCATTGTTCTCTTCTGTGAAATGAGAACGAAGCAGGACTAATCGGAACAAGAGTGATGGTCCAGATAATAGCATTAGTAGTCCTCACTATTCTATGAAATAGTGTGATAATAAATATAATGAGGACCCCATTGAGTTTGTATATTGTCTAGATGACAATATTTGTATTAAAACTCACAACATATATTTTGTCGTATTTACACGATCGTTGTATAATTAAGTTGTATTTGAATTTTGTACCATGTATTTGATTTAATTCGTATAGGTGATGTATATCGATTTTGGGGGCATCAAACAGTATTAAAGCTTAGGATATGATCCCCGGCCGAGATGTGAGATAAGAACTAGGAGGGAGAGAAGGGGAATTCATTCGCTAGTATGACCTACCTAAGTTTATTTGATATTTAATTGGCTCATCACAAAGATATGGATAATATGTTACGTATCAATTAACCTTTGTTTTTGTGGCGATTTGCAAATGGCATTCGAAAATGTTGAGATAAGCAATGAAGCACTTGAGACCGTTGAGACACCTTTAATCACTAACTGAGTTAATGTGATGTTAGATTTAAGAAGAAATTAGAGATATCTACGGTGCGTGAAGAACTACTAATAGTATCATCCGAACTAGTTGCAGATGTAGCAGCTGAGAGTGAGGAAGAAGAGGAACCTGAGGAGAATTTATTAGAAGAATTTTTGATCAAAATTTAGCATTACAAAATCGTATTCATGAGTTAGAAGAGAGCAGTCAAGAAAAGAAAGCGATCGTGGAGCAAAAGAGATGCAACCATTCAAAATTGTGTTACCCGATATGCGATGCTTGAATGTAAGCTTTCGTTGGCATGAGTATAAGATATTAGAGCTAGAATCGAGAATGCTATGATCAAAGTTCGATGAAAAATGTAAACAATCGAACGAAGGAGAATAGATGATGCATGGGTAAAAGCAAGACGACGACGCGTTGATATTGTCGAAAAAAAGACGTCCGATCCAATAAAGTTAAAATAGATGAAATGGATTTTGCTTTTTGACAAAATTGGGAGAATCCAACATCGAATTGTAATTACCTCAGACAGAGCGGTCAACCCCAATTCAATATGGATCGGGGAGTAATGATTCAAATCATGAATCAGGAATGTGATGAAGAAATTAAGGGTGGAATGTACTCTATAGTAAAGTCAAGTCTAGCTAGGATGGTGACTCCAAAGAATGTCCCAGACAAGTCAAAATCGATAGTTTAAAAGAGAGCGTTTTTTTTGTGACGAGGAACACGAATGAAGTTATCACGGGTTAGTCAATTATAAATTCTTGCGAGATAATGCCTTATTAGATACCGGTTCTACCCATTATTTTATCTCTCTTGCTTGCGCTCAACGTTTAAATTTGACTTCGGAGAAATTAGACTTTGACTTATTGGTTGAAACTTCGATATTAGAAACCTTCGTTACATCCACTATTTATAAATCTTGTTTAATTCAAATTGACACTTTCACGTTACTTGTCAATCTTATCTCTTTGAAAATATTTGCCTTTGATGCGATTTTAGGAATCGATTGGTTAACTACTCATCATGCTTTTCGTAAGGTTGTTAGCTTTCATATTCCTAATTAGCATATTATGCGAATTCAAGCAACCAAAACACTAAAGTCAATCATTGTCATATCAAGCCATAAGTAAAGAGCCCCAATCTTTTTGTTGTTGACTTCCTTGTGTGGAATGCATCGAAGCCAGACTTTCTATAGGCGACGTCGTGAATGACGATGGCAAGTTGATAGGTATCAATGTGACGAACTATCCAAGTCTAGGATGAGGGTCACAGTCTTGAATGATATTTCTATTGTTAATAAATTTCCTGACGTATTCTTGAAGACTTCTTAGCCTACCCCTAGAGCGTGAAATCGAATTTTGTATTGACCCCAATACAAAACCCGTTTCTAAAACCCTCAAATATTTCTTTACTTAAAACGAACGTAACATGCCCCAAAGACGTTGGCTCGAGCTGTTGAAGATTACGATCGTACCATGCAATATCATCGTAGAAGTGCGAACGTGGTAGCTAACGCATTGAGTAGAAGATCGATATTGTACATAAGTGCGAATATACGAACTCATATGAAGATAACGAATATACGATTAGAATCGACTTTAATCGATAAAGTTAAAGCCGCTCAAGCTACATACTCAGAGTTGATGAATGTGAAGAAGAAGGTTCAAGAGGGCATTATTCTAGAAGCAAGAATCGACGAAGAGAGGAAATCTCAACCCTCGATTTAATTGGCCCATTTAAAATACTCGATCGAGTAAGAACTGTGGCTTATAGACTAGTTTTACCTCCAAGTATGTCACGTGTTCATAACATTTTTAACGTATCGATGTTACATAAATATGTGGACGACCCGAACCACATTATTAATTTAGAACCGGACGAGATAGCAGAAGATTTAACGTATGAGGAGATACGTGTTAACATCTTGGATAAGAAGGATCATATTCGACACTCAAAGGTTATACCTCAAGAGTTAGAATTTTAAGTGAAGTCAAAGTATCCTCACATTGTTCTAAGATACCAGTATCGCATATAAATTTCGAGGGCTTAAATTCCATAAGGAGGGAGATGTGAGACCCCAGATTTTATAAATAAATATTTAATTTTCTCGAAATAATTTTTTGAATATTATGGTGTGGATTTGATATAATGTTATAGTTGTGGGTAATATTTATAAATTTTGCAAAGTACGCAAGTTGTTATATAATATTCGATTGGCTCTGGGGAATATTCGCTTTATCGAGGAATATTCATACAACGACACAATCATTGGTGGACCCAAGAACGGAATTATTGTCGATCGAGAAAAGCACACAAAATATTTTATGAAAATAAGCTGCGGAAGTTTTCACTGTTAATACTATTGAACTACTCGGTAGTAAAGTAAAGAATACTGGCGTGGTTGCATAAAGAAGACACTGCAGATTGATTATCGATGCTTACGTGATAAGTCACTTAGTTTTGTTTTATTAGTATTATTAATGTAATAAAACGGAAAAGTTTTTATATAAAATGTAATACTTTTATAAAGTTATTCGTTTTATTAGACTATAAATAGAATATATTATATTCATTATGCATAGTGTGTTTTGATAGTAAAATCTTTTATATAAAATGTAATACTTTTATAAAGTTATTTGTTTTATTAGACTATAAATAAAATATATTATATTTTATTATACATAGTGTTGCATAAAGTGCCTCGTGATAGTGTTTTCAGATAGTAAAAATCTTTTATATAAAACATAATACTTTTATAAAGTTATTCGTTTTATTAGATTATAAATAGAATATAATTTATTTTATTGTAAACCAATCTGGACCGTCCATTTAAAGTAAATCAATCTGGACCATTCATAAATTAGTTACATATGCAAATTCCTCTCTTCTATAAATAAGCTCATCTTTCATTATTTCTTATTTAATTCAATTGAAACTCTAGAGAGAGAAACTATAGAGAGAGTTCTTCTTCTATAATCTTGAGCGTATTTCTTTAGAGTTTAAGAAAGCTTTGAGTGTAGTGCAAGTTTTCTTGAGTATATCCTCACCCTACCAGTCGGAATACTCTTCTTTTACGGTAAGGATATTATTTATGTACTCGTTAGGGGTATTCCTTCTTTCTTATTGGTGAATTTTTTTTGTTATTCCATTCTTTATTATTCTGTTGAAATAACCTGTATACGCAGAATGCCCTTTACTTGGTGAAATTCTTTTGTTATTCCATTGTTTATTATTCTGTTGGAACATCCACATGCAAGTTTAAGCATAACTCGTTCCGTTGTTTATTATTCTGTTGGAACATCCTATCTGCGTATGCTTACGCATGATTCGTTCCATTATTTATTATTCTGTTGGAATATCCCGTCGGTGCGTTTACGCATAACCTGATTCCATTGTTTATTATTCTGTTGGAATAACCTGTTTGTGCGGTCTATCGTATGCCTGGTGATTTCTTTTGTTATTCCATTCTTTATTATATTCACCGTTAAAGTTTTGACTTATACTCCATGAAATTAGTGGAATATCCATGATATTTGCGCTTCATCCAAAGATCTTTTATGGAAATATTCTTCTGAGCATTCTTAAATTTTTACTCCACAAAGTAGTATCATGTTGACAATTTGGACGTTATTGGTTTATGGATAAATTAATTCTTGAACTTGTTTTATTGAATTATTATGTCATTGCCATTATCCTCATGTTTATATTATGTTGAAAGTCATCTGTGGCCTGTAGTGCATAGATGGACTTGGTATGATTATGACCAGGGATTATTCGGTATAATAATGACTGTAATGTTACAAATGATGTGGGAAAAAAAAGTCCTCATTGGCCCGTAGTGCATTGATGGACAGTTTTTGGTATTATTATGGCTATGGATTCTCTTTGGCCAAGGGTGCAAAGATGAATTGTTTTATGGCATGAACAGGACCGTTGATGAAAACACGATTATCTTTGGCCCGTGGTACATGAATAATTCGTGGTCGTGATACTAAAGAATATCCTTGGCCTGTAGTGCAGGGATGATTTGATGATGTGGATTATTTATTAAGCTGAGTCTCAGCGATAAAAGTAATGAAAAATCTTTTAAATCATAAAAGATAGAAGATTTTATTCTCTACTTGACTCTTCTAATGGATTGCTTGTTCCACAGCAGTTAAACTTGATGTTTGTTATATTGTATCAGTTTAACACTGTTGAAGGCTAACGATAATTTATTCTGCATTATCTTAGTCATAATATTTCTTACTGGGCTAGTTGAGCTCACCCTTTAGCTTTTATTGTTCTCTTTAGGAAATGAGAACGTAGCAGGGACTAGTCGGGGAATAGAGTGATGGTCCAGATAATAACATTAGTAGTCCTCACTATTCTATGAAATAGTGTGATAATAAATGTAATGAGAACCCCATTGAGTTTGTATATTGTCTAGATGATAATATTTGTATTAAAACTCACAGCATATGTTTTGTCGTATTTTACACGACTGTTGTATAATTAAGTTGTATTTGAATTTTGTACCATGTATTTGGCGACTCAAGATAGGTGATGTATACCGATTTTGGGGGCGTCACAACAATCCCTCATCATCTTCTTCCATCTCTGTTAACGACAACAATTATAAAGAACTTATTTAAGGATTTTGTTTGTTTTGTTTTAATATGGAATAAAAACAAAAGTTATTTTGTCAATTTGTAAAATATATTAGGGTAGTAAAACATAATCATCGAAGTGAAAAAAGGCGAATCATCTTCGTGCCTTTCGCTCCTCCGTATCTACCTGGTGTGATGCAAATCATGTGAGTTCATTAAATTTGGCGGCGTATTGTGTTGCCGTCATCTCCCCTTGCTTCAATTCCAAAAAATTCATCTCCAGTCTACTTTACATGTTTTTCAGATAATAATTCTCGAAAAACATTTCCTTTATCATTTCTTATGGTATGATTCCTTCTCCAGCTCGCTGTTGATTAGCTTCCCACCAAAAGTTTGCTTCACCCTTCATCATGTAAATGGCGGATGACATTTTTTGATCTTTTCCCACACGAGCAATGACAAAATCTTTCTTTATTTCTTTAACCAAAAATTGGGCCTCGATCAGATCGGTAGTACCCTTAATCTCCGAGGGTCCTACACCTTTAAAATATTTAAAATTTGCTACTAGAATCGTTGGGGGATTGAGGTTTATAGGTTCATTATTTCTACCTTAGAACACCCCCTCTAAAAGATCTATTAATCGTTGTATAGGGTCTATCTGTCATTTCTCATTATTAACCGACTTTTCTTATGTAGGATGCGCTGTTTGTCTACGTATGAGTGACATTTTCTATTTAATAACACATGTTATTATTTCATCATCAATTTAAATAATTTTTATCTATTGCAATATATAGTATCAACAAAACATATTTAATGAAACATTATATTCTTATACCACTAATTTAGTACATCATGCTTTACATCATGTGGTATATTTCTATAAATGCCTAAATCATCATCATCTATCCCCTAATATATCAAAAGATAAGAATTTATAATCATCTTACCTCGCTATTAAAACTAAAATGGTGATTTACACATACTAGCTCATATCTTATACAAAAGATTGATATATATATATAGGAATTAATTCGTGGTAACTGGTTGCCTTGGGCACTGTTCAGCAACCAAGTTTGTAGCCGTTGATCCATACATTGTAAGGCCCAAATTAAAAATTTTGAACCCCTTGCCGCTACAGGCTGTAGCGGCAGTCCATTATACCTAAATCAGCTGGCCATTTACATAATTGCCCCTCCTCAATAATTATTTCAAGTGGCATTTATTATACCCCTTGTCGGTACAGGCTCTCACGGTAGGGGCGGTAATTAATTTTTACTAAACTTACTTTATGACAACCAACTTTATGACAGCTTTTTACGGGTTTTAATGTTGACCGAATAATGATGGTCCTGCCGCTACAGCCTGTAGCGGCAACAAATATTTTTTTTAAATCCCTTGCTTGCTTTCTCCGTTGTTGAATTATCTCTCCAACCTTTCCTTTCCCAAATCTCATATAGCTTGGTTTCCTCTCGATATTTTTTTCCTTTTTTCAGATCTCTTTTTTTTTTTGTTGATATTGTTGTCCACTTTCACTCTTAAGTTCAAGTTAAAATTCTGATCCGACGATTCTTTCTTCTTATTTCAGAATGGCACACAACATACCTGCTCATAAAAAGTTTGTATTTAGTTCTTCAGATTCTGTTGCTAGTTTATATTGTGAAAATACATCTGAGTTTGTAAGTGAAGTTGAAAGTAGTAAATCTGAAATGGTGCCATACGTTGGTCAATTATTTTATAAGTTGGAAGAAGTTGAATTTTTTTACAGGTCGTATGCTCAAAAAATGGTTTTTGAGATTAGAATTGAAACTAGTCATAAACATGCTGGTACTAATGATGTGTTGTCTAAGTGGTAAGTTTGTAAAAATTTCGGTACACTAACTTTTGTAAAGAGTTTTCCTGATGATGAAGATGGTTGTAAGAAAATAACTAGGTGGCAAGACTCTATAGGACGCACATTATGTAAAGCTAGAATATATGTTGTTCATAATAAGAAAGAAGATAATTGACGTATTTCTACTGTTGAATTAGAGCACAATCATCATCTAGTGACCCCTACCAAGGTAGACTTGATTGAGACACATAGAAATATTACTCCAGTTGCAAGAAAAATAATTGACACTTTAAATAAGTCTGGTATTGGACCTTATATGATGATGAACGTTTTGAGCACAATGGATGACGGGTTGCCAAATGTTCCATTTTCTAATGTTAATGTTCAGAATGTGGTGAGAGATATAAGGCATGATTCTGCATATGAAAATGATGCACAAGCTGCTGTAAATTATTTAAAAAAACTTGGATCCAGTAGTTCGAGAAATTTTTTTTATCGTGTCAAACCAGATGAAACAAATTGCATAACATGCATTTTGTGGGTTGACGCTCGATCAATGTTTATGTATCAACGTTTCGGAGATGTTGTGACATTTGACAGTACGTACAAGACAAATAAGTATGATATGCCGTTTGTTCCTTTTTCCAGGGTCAACCACCATTTTTAGTCTATATTGTTTGGATTTGCATTGTTAAGGGATGAGAGAGAGAGGACACTTTCGTTTAGGTATTAGAGACATGGCTTAAAGCTATGGACTAGAGGACACCTATAACCATCATCACTGACCAAGACAAAGCCATGAGTATTGCTATTGTAAAGGTACTCCCTTCTACTTATCACTTATTGTGTTCTTGGCATATTAGCAACAAATTTCCTGAGAAATTGCATCATGTTTATTGTAAGCACGCATCCTTCAAAGACCATTTTAACAATTGTGTGTATAATTTATTGTCCATTGCGGAGTTTGAAGAGCGTTGGCAGATTCTGGTGAGGAATTATGAATTGTATAACAATGAATGGATTAGAAGTTTGTATGATGTACGAGAGAAATGGATTCCCGAGTATACAAAGAGATATTTTGTCGCGAGAATGAAAACCACTAGAAGAAGCGAGAGTATGAATCATTTTTTTGATGAGTTTGTCAATGCTTCAATGGGTATGAAAGAATTTTTAGTGCAGAGTCAGAAGGTTATAGAAAAACAATTTATCAAAGAGAGGAAGGCCGACTACATAACACAACATCGAAAAAGGAATATGGTACTCGGGGCATATTTGGAAGTGCATGTTGCGCATGTGTACATAAAAGAGATGTTTAGACGTTTTCAACGTCAAATCGTCGATTCCATGAAGTACAATGTTAGTAAAGTCAGTGAGTTGTGTGGCCCTGAAAAAAAGGTTTATGCAGTGTATAAGGTGTGACGCCCCCAAAATAGGTCCATTCCATCCAACCCATTCTGAGTCGCCAAATATATGGTACGAAAAATAACTACAACTTTATTACAACCATTGTCATGCAAAATACAACAAAACATATGCTGTGAGTTTGGATACAAATATATACCAACTGTAGCACGTATCAATGACACCTTACATAAAGGTATAGTCAAAAAATGTTTTAGAAATTAGAATCTTTGGGAAGTGCTCATGAAACCTTCGTATACATGGGAGGCCATGCTTTTAGGTTATGGTAGATATCATATGGCCACGTAATTATCCTTGGTTGACCTAATAGACCCTAAAGAAAAACGAGAAGATTACTATCATATTCTTCCCAATGGTGAGTCTTCTTGACATATCATTATCTCCACTGCTTTCTAATTGGGTATTATACTACAAACAAACACCAAGATTATATAGGTAGTGCTTGTAAATATACTCAAAGCAAGTGGATGAGCATAACCATGTCTTATGATGACACGAGGTTGTATGTCATTAGACATCTTGTATGATAGTGGCAAAACACCATTCCAAGTTAAATTCACCTCACCCTCAACATCTATAGACCACCATTCTATTCCCTCGCTATCCCCTTTCAACCCAAACTACACTTTTATTACCCGAAAGGAATTGTGAAATAAAAGGGTGAGCACAACTAGCTCAAGAAGAATATTATGACTAAAGATAAATAAATTATCAATAGTCTTCATCAAGAATAAATCGAGATTTAGAACATATGGTAGATGATAAAACTTTTCAACCATAGTTGCGTGGAATGAAAGCAATCCATTAGAAGAGTCAAATAGACCATAAAATCTATTATCTTCTCCATGTTAAAAGTCCACCAACAATGTTTTATCCTCGTAACATCAATCAACAATTCTCGCCCACAATCACATGTATAACTCATAATCATTATTGTAGTTCTAAATTCCTCTTCTTATCCAGAATTAAGATAATTTCATCATTGCCTTTACTCGAAACATCAAAGATCATGGTTATACCAAATCACAGCCTGCTTATAATCATACTAATAAATTCATCTTTTGCACCACTACCAAAGATATTCATCATCAGATTCATCTTTGCACTACATGCCAAAGATATTCAACAACAAGTCATCTTTGCACTACGAGCCAAAGATATTCAACAACATGTCATCTTTGTATTACGGGCCAAAGATATTCATCAATAATGCATCTTTGCACTACAGGCTAAAGATATTCAACAACAGGTCATCTTTGCACTACGGGCCAAAGATATTACTATCTCAAATAAATACATAATCATTTCAGAATTTATATAAATCATAATTATAATCATGTTGATCAATTAGCCAGACTTAAGCTAAAAATATTCAATTGTAAATTCAATGGTCATGATCATACCAGTTAATGATTTAACTTTACACTACTGGCCAAAGAAAACTCATAGTCACAATCATACCAATAATCTACCCATCTTTACACTCAAGTCAAAGAGAAATTTCTTCACCAGAATTATAAAAATGTTATATATGATAATAAAAATAAAATTATCAAAACATGGATTCAATCAATAATAACCATAATAAACATCTTGGATAAAAAGAAAAATTTTATTTTTCTGTGAATAGTGTCGTATTCGTGAATAGTGCCGTATACGTGAATAGTAACTCCGACAAAAAAAATAAACTTTCACAATAAAATCCATATCAATATTTATAACACCTTAATCCAAATGTTATAAAATCACTTAATAATATCAAAATCTTAATATTATTAATATTACAACAATATTTAATAATTTCTAAAACTTATAAACAATTTAATTAAATTGTTTACACTTTACTAATTAATGCATTTAATCATCATAAAATGCCAAACTCATAAGATTTCATCACCATTAACCAAAACCCTCATAAAATCAGATATACCTCATATATGATTCTCAAGCCAATAAATCATATTTTCCAATTTTCTTACTTCACATAACATATTTAATTCATTTACTCATAACTAGAACATTTTCATGAAAAATACCAAATCGGGTTCCAAAAATATTTCTTTTCCGGGATTTAGCATAACATAGTCCCATATTGAACATATATTTTTCTCAAAATTTTAAAAATTCATTTACTATTTTTCATATAGCCAAAACAACCTAATATTTAAACATTTATCATAAATTATACTTTTATCCAAAAATTCTGAAATTTACACTAAGATATCGATATTATATAGATATACTCCCAATAAAAATTTCATCAATTTTGGAGTTAATCACAAGGAGTTATAAGCTGTTACTTTTAAAATAGTCTTTTCTCATAAAATCCATAACTCCTAATCTATACATCCAAAAATCGCCATTTTTACAAAACACATCAAAATATCATTTCAAATTTTTCCAAAATTTTGAAGGTTCGAAAAATTTCAAACTAAAAAAACATAATAACCCTTAAAATCCTTTACTATCCTTACCTCAAAAGAAAGAAAGATCTTTGGAATGTTTGGATATAATCGAATCTAACTTGCACCGAGATAGCAATACTCAAAGTATACTCAAAATACTCACAAGAATACACTCGATAATATAGAGAGAAAATTTCAGATTTCGGTATGATTTTCAATTCTAACCTAAGCACCCTATTTATAGGAAAATGCCAGAACACCAAGCGAGTAAAATTTATTAAAATATAATATATATATTATAAATTCTCTACGCCCATCTAGACAATCTGATCTCACCATCAACACATGTTAAAGATGCCCACAAACATTTAAAAAACGGTTTTTCTTATTTAAATTATTTTAAACTTCCAAAATCAATTATTTTGGAGCTTGTAACTTCAATAATTCATAATAAATAGCCCTTTTATTAGAAAATTTGAATCTCGAGAATTTTTATAGGAAATTCAATTTCTACAACTTTGCGTAAGAAAGTTTTTCAAATTCCAAATGTAAATTAACCAAATCCATAAACAGACGATTTTATAAAGTTATAATCAAATTTCTATTAATAATTGTGTCCATCAACACACAAAATATGTGTTAAACATTTAATGCCACAAAAATACTCTTCCTCCTCATATACTCATATATCCCACATTCATTATAAAAATATCACCGTTAATATATTATTAAAATAATATATTTAAATGAATTATTTTATCAGAAAAAGACAAAATATTAATTTTCAACAATTGTCACATTAAAAATTTTCTCCATCTATATCCACATAAAATAAATATTTTCCTCATCATAAAAATTAATAATTAATTATTCACAAATAATATTATATAATCACAATATTGACAACCAGGCAGTTCCCAGGAAAGAGAGGGCTTTCCAATAAGGATCTCTCCTTACTGGCGCAATTAGGTGACCAAACCTCTCCTTAGACAGAACTTTCTAGACATTGCCAATAATGTTATCCAATAATATTATTCAGATAATATGAATTATTGCTCTAGATAATAGAAAATCTTGTGTAATGACAATTTATCAAACAACAAAGAATATAAAATATCAACGCAGCAATTATTGAATCAATAAAATAAAATCTTGAATAGTAATTATCGTAACAATTATTGAGTAGTGCCTTCACGTAAGAATCAATAATTGGTGCAATACCGCAAAGCTTCTTGTGTTTTAACCAATTTAGAGTATTTTAACAAGATAATTGCAGAATAACTACGGCTGTCATTTATAAACAACTTATATTTGTCGTTTTCTTCATCCAATCGCTTTCCGTTATGGGGCCCACACAAGGCTGCGTCGTCGTACTGATATTCCCGACAAAAAGAATATTCCACGACCAAACGAATATTCTCCAACAACAATGAATATTTTATAGCCACTTGCATATTTTGTAAAATTTACATATTTCACCCATAACTTTAAACTTTTATCAATTTAAACATTTACTAAATAATAATTATAAGAAAAATTGAATACTTTTATTTCATAAAATCCGGGGTCTTACATAAGGCAAATGCAGCTGAAAATGGTGGAAGATATAAAGAAATCATCAACAATCGTTAGCTGGGGTCAGTAACATGTAATTGTTAATTATTTTCTCATTATGGTGATTTATGCATGCACATCTTGAGATATTTCTTGGCTAAGAGTATTTCCCAAATTCCGAGCGACATGATTCTTCCTCGGTGGACAAAAAACGCGAACAAAACCGATGTTGAAGAATTACTCTTTAGCCCAACAACTGCTGATTTTGAACAAGATCAAGCAATGCGTTTTAATTATTTGATGAATGATTGCCATAAGTTAGCCAGTAAAGCTGCTTGCTCAGTTTGAGGTTACAAAGCTGTCCTTAAGTTGAATGCACGAGGAAAAATGTTAGTTGACCAGTATGATCCGGATGAGAATATTATTGAATTGGCTAGACGATGAAATTGATCGCACTGTCAAAGATACACCTCAGGCTATGGGTTATGATAATGACGATGAAGATGCAGAGGAAGAAGTGGAAGAAGATGAGTTTTAATTTGCCACTAGTTTTTTCTCAAACAAAGGGCCGCAAAAAACAATCAAGATTATAGAGTGCACTTGAGAAAGTTGTGGGTTCTAAACCTCATCAAAAATTTGTAATTTGTGGCTTTGAAACCGACTATGATAAGCGCAATCACTATCGAGTGTTAGGGATTCCTGAGCCTAAAAAATAGCTCTCAATTGTATTATTATGCTATATTTTTATTTATGCTCAGTTGTATTATTTACGCTATGTTTTTATTTAGGCTCAGTTGTATTATTTACACTATGTCATTGAGAACATAATTATTATGTTTATATTATATCGTAGTAGTAATATTATCTTCTACACTCGTAGCTAGTAATAGTAGCTAGTAATTCCTAAATTAATATAAACATTAATTCCTAAATTAATATAAGATACATTTAATAATAATAATAATAATAATAATAATAATAATAATAATAATAATAATAATAATAAACATAATTACATACCTACGAGTAATGATTATTCCTTGGGTTTCTAAATAAACTACCCATAATTGAATTCTCTCGTAAAAGCGAATGCTCTCGTACTAACAGTGTATTTGAAAATCCAAGGAATAATCATTACAATCCAATAAATTTTATTATTAAATATTCACCCATACATAATTATTTTAATTATTATAATTATAAATGGTTATTAAATTTTTTAATTATTATAAATTTTAATAGTAAGAATAAAATATTACATAAATCAACCGTTTTTTATGAGATTTATTTTATAAGACTTTAGTCATTTTAAAAAAATAAAATTTCTTATAATTTTCATATAAAAGAATTAATATTAATTATAAAATTTTAAAATAAATTATGTAAAAATAATAATTAAAAAATAATTCACATAACCCTTAAATACACTTAACAATAAAAAATAAACAGTGATAAACATGAAAATATCATCCGTACATTTATCTAAACATAGAAACATAATCAGTACACGAATAATATGAACTAAAATATAAGTCTAAATATCATCCGCTGAAAGAAGTCTGGCTTAACATCTAAAGAGTTCCCACGCAATTTGGTATCAAAATACCGTTAAATCTTCTAAGAACCATTTTTCTTTGCGAATATTTACACTGCCCCAGACAAAGTAATCCACATATTTGCAGATGAAAATACCACAATATGTCTTGTTAAGCTGCACATGTCTGGTCTTTGGTATGAGCACGCGTGGATCCTGAGTTGGCCACTTGCGTTGCGGATCACCAATTCATAAACAAACCGGTATATATTAATTTGACATGTGTGCACAAAGTCATATTATTTATGGATATAAATTATATGACATGTATAAAAGTACACTACTAACAATTAATATAATACCACAACTTCAACAAATTCTCTATATATTTGTTGGATCGTCAAATATGGGGTACCATCGTAGAGTGAGTCAAAAATGGTGACTGTCCCTTCGGGCACTGAGAATACGACCAAGATAAATTGTTTGGTATCTTGAGTACACAATGGCATGAATATATATTTGCGTTCGTGTAACGCCGGGCCCACATTTGGGTAGACATAGTGGTGACAAAAACTATCTACCCCATTCGTCTGGCTGGGGGGCACAAAGCTCTTGTCAAGATGCATGAAGAATGATTCCATGAAAACAAATCTTGCCCACCTTCTAATTCCCCGCATCTTATAGTACTCATCTATATCCCGCAGTAATAGCATATACGTGTCCAGGGAATGCTCAAATATCCAAGTTTTAAGGCTTAAGGCCTTGAATGTGTCGTGTTGCAACGTATACAAGTGTCAGGGTGTGTGACAAAAAATATTGATGAATTAAAAAGTGTGTTCCCAAACAAATGATTAGTGCGTTCCCAAACAAATGATTATTTATAAACTCTACCTTGTCTTCCCTAAGGTTTTTGGTAGGGCATTCTTTCCTTCCATAAGAGATGTGCTCTTCTGCTATATCTTGTACCTAAAAAAATATATTGATAAAAATAAAAATAATATTAATAATAATCACTAATATTAATATTTTTAAAACATTAAATTAAGAGAGAATAGTAATAATAACATGAGAATAATAGTACCTGTTTACCCGCATTCTCTATGAAGCCAGACTCGAATGAGTAGGAGGGAATATAAGCCTGAACATATGTTCCCTTTTACTCATTTGATTGAGACACATAGAAATATTATTTTGGTTGCAAAAAAATTAATTGACACTTTAAATAAGTCTGATATTGGACTTAGTAGGATGATGATCGTTTTGAGCACAATGGATGGCGATTTACAAAATGTTCCTTTTTCTAATGTTAATGTTTAGAATGTGGTGAGATATTTAAGGCGTGATTCTGCAGATGAAAATGATGCACAAGTTGCTGTAAATTATTTTTAAAAACTTGGATTTATTTACTATAAATATCATACATATATTTATATTTAATTTCAATTTATCCATAAAACATACTTTGAGATAAAAAAAATTATTTTATTTATAAAATGTGCGTATGTTATTATGTGATTAATTTTTTATACTAAAAATTACTATATTTTCATGTCAAATGAATTGACCCTTCATACGACAATTTATTATTACACAAAGCTTAGGGATGATAACGTATTTTTCAGAAAGCCTAAGGACGGTCATCGTATTTATTGAGAGATAGGTGGTTAGAGAATAGGAATAGAGCTTTCGTAGATGCAACTACTTTTGTGATTATAGTTCATACAGACACAATCACTTAAATAAGGATAATTTGTTACATAAGATGATAATTTCAATAAATAGATTATCACTCTGTCGTACCATGTTTGCATCAAAAACTTAACAACAATGTAAACATATTTTAATTTTTAGTATGGGACCGCATCCATGGCAACCGGTTGCCATTAACACTATTCTAACAACCCACTTTTCAACCGTTGATCAATTAATTGGATTGCTTAGATTGCAATTTGTTACTTCCCAGTAGGCACAATAGATCTAGAAGGGGGGTTGAATAGATCCTTTTTATGTCAAATATTTTTCTCTATTATTTTGTATAGCTATTAAATTAGCATATAACAAACATAAGAATCTTTTCAAGCACAACGAAATAAGTAAAAGATCCCCTTCATTGATATATTCATAATTATACATACATTGTTCGTAGAGTAAGTTTAGTTAAAGCGATTAAAACATACATAGCATGCTTATAGTACATAATGTAAATGACATAAATGTAAAAGACACGAGGGTTTTAAGTGGTTCGGAGACTCAAGCTCTAATCCACTCTTACGCTTTCAACTAGCAGATTTCCACTAAGGAAGGGCAAGACTGAATCACTAAGATTCCTTGAGGCCGGTGACTTGGGACTTGATTCACTAAGAACTCTTTAAGGCCGCTGACCTTGGGACTCCTCTAGTTCCCTAGGAACTCTTCAAGCCCAAAGAGGGCTTGGAACTTCGTTTATCCCTCCGGATAAGGACCCTTCTAGCCCTGGCTTCATTTAGTCCCTTCGGACAAGGACCCCTAAGGCCCTGACTTCTATTGAGTTGTTTGTTTATTTGTTGGAGTTGGTCCTGAGCTGCTAAGATGTCTTCATGCTCTGAACATCTTCTATACTTAGCAGCTTGGCGTGATCATCCTTGAACTACAGTTGAGTGTTGCATGATTCTCAGCTTCTTCAGTTACTCAACTTCTTCGGATGATCCCTTGATGACTGCCTTGAAGATCTTTCCTCTTGATACATGATGGCTGCACATGATAGGTTTTCAAGATGACTGTAAGTTCTTCTGCTTGGTACTTGGAAACTTTCTCATGCTTGCCACCATGATGATGTTTGCGATCTCCCTTCTTGATACTTGATGTCTTCTCATGACGGACTTGCTAAGATGATTGTAAGCTCTTCTCTATTTTACTTAGAGTCTTTTAATGATGGACACCAAGATGACATGATGCTCTTCTTTCTCTCGGCAGTTTAGAACACTCTTCTTGTAGTAGAACTCTCAATTCTACATAGTAGAACTCTCACTTCTACTTCTTCCTCTACATGTATTTGAGTGTTCTTGGTGGATCGTTGTGACGCCCCCAAAATAGGTATACATCACCTATTCTGAGTCGCCAGATACATGGTACAGAATTCAAATAGAACTTAATAATACAACTGTCGTGTACAATATGACAAAACATAAACTGTGAGTTTGAATACAAATATTGTCTACTAAAGAGTATAAAAACTCAAAAGGAGTCCTCATTATAATTATTATCACACTATTTCACAGAATAGTGAGGACTACTAATACAAACATCTAGGATCATCACTCTGTTCCCCGACTAGTCCCAGCTACGTTCTCATTTCCTGAAGAGAACATTGAAAAAAAGGCCGACTAGTCAAAGTCTAACTTCTCTAGAGTCAAATTTAAACGTTGAGCGCAAGCAAGAGATATAAAAGAATGGGTATAACCGGTATCTAATAAGGTATAGACTTTGTAAGAATTTATAATTAACTAACCCGTGCTAACTTCGTTCGGGATACTCGCTTTTTGAGAACTCATGAAAAACGCTCTTCCTAAAACCACCAATTTTGTTTTGTCCGTATCCGCCTTTGGTGCCACCATCCCAGCTGGACTTGACTTCACTATACGACAAAATCGAGCTAAATGACCTTCTCTTCTTGAAATTTCCACTTCTATTATCTTGGCCATGATTACCACCGAAGTGGTTACGATTCTTGGCATGATAATTTCCCCCACGATGGTTATCATTGTTCCGATGGTTGTTGCCATCGGTATGATTATTATCGTGTTGTTGGTCGTTTCCTTTTGGTTGAGCTGACTCAACGGTCTCATGTGCTTCCTTGCTTATCTCAGCATTTTTAGATGTCATTTTTAAATAATGCCACAAAACAAGGGTTAATTAACATTTCAAATATTATCCCTATACTATGACCGACTAATTAAATACCAAATAAACTTAGGTAGGTCATACTAGCGAAGGAATTCCCCATCTCTCTCCTCCTAGTTCTTGTCTCACATCTCAGCCAGGGATCATATCCCTAAGCTTTGATACCAATTGTGAAGCCCCAAAATAGGTATACATCACCTATACGAGTCGCCGGAGATCATGGTATGTAATTCAAATACAACTTAATAATACAACTTTAGGTGTACAATACGATAAAACATAAAGCCGTGAGTTTGAATACAAATATTGTCTACTAGAGAGTATACAAACTCAAAAGGAGTCCTCATTACAATTATTATCACACTATTTCACAGAATAGTGAGGACTACTAATTCAAACATCTAGGATCATCACTCTGTTCCCCGACTAGTCCCAGCTACGTTCTCATTTCCTGAAGAGAACATTGAAAGAAAGGGTGAGCTCAACTAGCCCAGTAAGAAATATTATGACTAAGATAATGCAGAATAATTTATCGTTAGCCTTGAACAATGTTAAACTGATAAAATATAATAACTATCAAGTTTAACTGCAGCGGAATAAGCAATCCATTAGAAGAGTCAAGTAGAGAATAAAATCTACTATCTTCTATGATTTAAAATGTTTTTCATGAATTTTATCGTTGAGACTCAGCTTAATAAATAATCCACATCATCAAATAAGCATTAATAATACCAATAAAACAAAACCGAGTGACTTATCACATAAGCATCAATAATCAATACCGTGTGCTACTATGCAACCACACATATTACTGTACTTTTACTACCGAATAGTTCAACAGTATTAACGGTAAAAATTCCGCCGTTATTTTCATAAAATATTTTTGTCGTTTTCTCATTTAAAACAATAATTCCGTTCATGGGGTCCACCAATGATTGTCTTGCCGTTGTACCGAATATTCCTTGATAAAACAAATATTCCCCGACCAATCGAATATAATATGACAACTTGCATACTTTGCAAAATTTATAAATACTACCCAAAACTATAACATTATATCAAATCCACACCATAATATTCAAAAAAATATTTCAAGAAAATAAAATCTTTATTCATAAAATCTGGGGTCTCACAATCTCCCCTCCTTATAAAATTTTGCCCTCGAAATTTACGTACGTACCTGGTATGTCGAACAGGTGAGGATACCTTGACTTCACTTCAGATTCTAACTCTTGAGGTATAACTTTTGAGCGTCGAATATGATCCTTCTTATCCAAGATGTTAACACGTATCTCCTCATACGTTAAATCTTCTGCTATCTCATTCGGTTCTAAATTAATAATGTGGTTCGGGTCGTAACATCGATACTTTAAAAATGTTCTGAACACACAACATACTTGGCAGTAAAACGAGTCTATAAGCCACAGTTCCTACTCGATCAAAGATTTCAAATGGGCCAATTGAATCGAGGGTTGAGATTTCCTCTCTTCGTCGATTCTTGCTTCTAGAATAACGCCCTCTTGAACCTTCTTCTTCACATTCATCAGCTCTGAGTATGTAGCTTAAGCGGATTTAACTTTATCGATTAAAGTTGATTCTACTCGTATATTCGTTATCTTCACTTGGGTTCCTAGAGTCTTTAACTCTATCTTTATCATTTGTAAGTCATACGAAATGGGCCTTTGTGTTAACAGCATCGCACTCGTAAACGCATACGATCTTCTACTCAACGCGTCAGCTACCACGTTCGCTTTCCAACAGTGTTATTGAATGGTACGATTGTAATCTTCAATAGCTCGAGCCAACGTCTTTGGCGCATGTTACGTTCGTTTTAAGTAAAGAAATATTTAAGGGTTTAAGAAATGGGTTTTGTACTGGGGTCAATAAAAAATTCGATTTAACGCTCTAGGGGTAAGCTAAGAAGTCTTCAAGAATACGTTAGGAAATTTATTAACAATAGAAATATCATTCAAAATTGTGACTCTCATCCAAGACTTGGATAGCACGTGTAATGAAGGTTTTTCCTAACAGAGTTTCAACCGATAAGTCAAAGTCTAACTTCTCTAGAGTCAAATTTAAACGTTGAGTGCAAGCAAGAGAGATAAAAGAATGGGTAGAACAGGAGATCTAATAAGGTATCGACTTTCAGAAGAATTTATAATTAACTAACCCGCTAACTTCGTTCGGGTTACTCACTTTTGAGAAGTCACGAAAAACGCTCTTCACGAAACCACCGATTTTGTTTTGTCAGTATCCGCTTTGGTGCCACCGTCCTAGCTGGACTTGACTTCACTATCTGACAAAATCGAGCTAAATGTCCTTCTATTCTTGAAATTTTCACTTCTATTATCTTGGCCATGATTACTGCAGAAATGGTTACCATTCTTGGCATGATAATTTCCCCACGATGGTTATCATTTGTTTGATGGTCGTTGCCCTTTGGTATGATTATTATCGTGTTGTTGGTCGTTTCCTTTTGGTTGAGCTGACTCAACGGTCTCATGTGCTTCCTTGCTTATCTCAGCATTTTCAGATGTCATTTTCAAATACTGCCACAAAACAAGGGTTAATTAATATTTCACATATTATCCCTATACTATAATCACCAATTAAATACCAAATAAACTTAGGTAGGTCATACTTAGCGAAGGAATTCTCCATCTCTCCTCCTAGTTCTTGTCTCACATCTCACCAGGATCATATCCTAAGCTTTGATACCAATTGTGACGCCCCCAAATTAGGAATACATCACCTATTCTGAGTTGCCAGATACATGGTACAGAATTCAAATATAACTTAATAATACAATTGTCGGTATACAATACGACAAAACATAAACTGATGAGTTTGAATACAAATATTGTCTCTTAGAGTATACAAACTCAAAAGGAGTCCTCATTACAATTATTATCACACTATTTCACGAATAGTGAGGACTACTAATGCAAACATCTAGGATAATCACTCTGTTCTCCGACTAGTCCCAACTACGTTCTCATTTCCTGAAGAGAACAATGAAAGAAATGGTGAGCTCAACTAGCCTAGTAAGAAATATTATGACTAAGATAATGTAGAATAATTTATCGTTAGCCTTCAACAGTGTCAAACTGATAAAATATAATAACTATCAAGTTTAACTACAGCAGAACAAGCAATCCATTAGAAGAGTCAAGTAGAGAATAAAATCTACTATCTTCTATGATTTAAAATGTTTTTCATGACTTTTATCGCTGAGACTCAGCTTAATAAATAATCCACATCATTAAATCATCCCCGCACTACGTGCCGAGGATATTCTTTAATATCACGACCACGAATTATCCATGCACTACTGGCTTAAAGATAATCATATTTCCATCAATCCGGTCCCCGATCATGCCATAAAACAATTCATCTTTGCACTACGCCAAAGAGAATCCATAGCCATAATCATACCAAAAGCTGCTCATCAATGCACTATGGGCCAATGAGGACTTTTCCATATCATTTGTAACATTACGGTTATGATTATACGAGAATAATCCACGGTCATAATCATACCAAGTCCATCCATGCACTCTGTGCCATGAGATGACTTTCAAAAAAATAAACATGAGGATGATGACAATGATATAAGAATTCAATAAAACAAGTTCAAGAATTAATTTATCTAGAACCGATAACGTCCAAATTGTCAACATGATACTACTTTGTAGAGTAAAATTCAAGAATGCTCGGAAAAATATTTCCATGAAAAGATCTTTGGATGAAGCGCAAATATCAAGGATATTCCACTAATTTCATGGAGTATAGAAGTCAAAACTTTAACCAACCGAGTATAATAAAGAATGGAATAACAAAAGAAATCACCATGCATGCAGATTAGATAGACAAAGTTATTCCAAGCAGAATAATAATTAACGGAACTGAAAGTCATGCGTAGAAAGCACGACGGGATGTTCCAATGTAATAATAAAGAAACGGAATAATAATGAAATCACCATGCGTGCGGTGCTTGCGCCAGGCGAGTTATTCCAGCAGAATACCAATAAAGATGGAACCAGTCCGACGTAAAACGCATGCATATGATATTCCAATGAATAATAATAAAGATGGAACCGGAGTTCGACGTAAAAGCGCATTGCAGACGAGGATATTCCAAATGAATAATAAAGAATGGAATAACAATAGAATTTCACCATGTATGCGGTGCCAGATAGACAAAGTTATTCTAGCGAATAATAAATAATAGAATAATGGAAGAATTTCACCAAGTATAGGGTGATCGGCAGATATCGGGTTATTCAATGAATAATAAAGAATGGAATAATGAAGTTCTCTTCATAAATAAGAAAGAAAGAGTACCCCTTACGAGTACAACAAATAATATCCCTTACCTTAGAAAGAAGATTCTTTGGATATAGAAGTAGTGAAGTATAAGAACACTTTTCTTCTTTCTCTATAGTTTTCTCTACAGAGTTTCAAATTGAATTAAGTAAGAAATAATGAATGAATGAGCTTCTATTTATAGAAAAATGGAATTTGCATAGTAACTAACTCATGAGCAATCGAGATTGATTTACTTTAATCGACGGATCCATATTTAAAGCAAAATCTTTTAAATAAAATATAATATATTCTATTTATAATCTAATAAAACGAATAACTTTATAAAAGATTTTACTATGCAAACACTATGCAGCACTTTATCAAACACTTATGCATAATAAAATATAATATATTCTAATTATTTTCTAATAAAACAAATAACTTTATAAAAGTATTTTATTTTATATAAAAGATTTTACTATACAAAATACTATATCAGAGGCATTTATGCAAACACTATGCATAATAAAATATAATATATTCTATTTATAGAATAACTTTATAAAAGTATTACATTTTTATATAAAAAGATTTTACTATGCAAAAACTATGCGAGACATTATGCAACACTATGCATAATTGAATATAATATATTCTATTTATAGAATAACTTTATAAAAGTATTACATTTTATATCAAAAGATTTTACTATACAAAACACTATGCAGACACTATGTATAATAGAATATAATATATTCTATTTATAGAATAACTTTATAAAAGTATACATTTTATTACATTAATAATACCAATAAAACAAAACTTAGTGACTTATCACATAAGCATCGATAATCAATACTGGTATTGCTACTATGCAACCACACGTATTCATTTTTTACTACTAGAATAGTTCAACAATATTAAGCGGTAAAACTTCCGCCGTTATTTTCATAAAATATTTTTGTCGTTTTCTCTTTCCGAAAATAATTCCGTTGCGGGGTCCACCAATGATTGTGTCGTTGCACGAATATTCCCAGATAAAACAAATATTCCCCACCAATCTAATATATAATATGACAACTTGCATACTTTGCAAAATTTATAAATACTATCCACAACTATAACATTATATCAAATCCACACCATAATATTCAAAAAATATTTCGAGAAAATAAAATCTTTATTCATAAAATCGGGGTCTTATGTGGTTTAGTACGGTCCACCACCTCTCCAAAAGCAAGAACTCCAAAGAACCCTCGATCTTTGAAGCTCTTCACGATTTATACTCCTTCTCAAACCTTTACATTGGAAAGTAGCCGTTGAAGGCTATTCAAATATCTTCACAGATCTCGAGTTGGCAGAGGTAGATTCTTCGATGTGACATGTCATACTTTATCCGACATTGCGATTCATTGTTTCACCTACCCATCGAGAGATGTCACTTTAATGTCTTGGGCAAGTTGAAGACTTTATTATCTCCTTCCGATTTCTCGATCGAGGTTGTCCTTTTGCATCGATGCTCTCAATAAGCTTTTGTCAAGAATACCATCCTTGATTTTGAAGCCGTTGCCAATGCTTCAATCTTGGTGTTGAACTTCACGATTCGATGCTTGTCTTCTTGGACCTGATCATAGTGTCTTGTTGAGTGTTGCTCATTGACTGGTAGAGTTAACACTACGATCTTGAAGAGTGTTGATTGGATCTCCAATATAGTACACCTTTTCCTTCTATTGTGCAGTGCTTCAACACTTCTGTTTGCTTCGATTGTTCTCAGAGACTGATGGCTTGACTCCTTTGATCTAGGCTCTACTGAATAGCAAGACACTTCAGATTTGTGGAGCGTCCAGCTCGCTTTCTCCTGGTGATCTCCCGTTCACTTATCATCAATGGAATGACCCTACACTTAATCACTTTAGCCTTGTTCTTCAGAGGTTGGCCAGCATCTCTGTGCACGTTCCATCAGTTCTTTCTTTGTTTAGCAAACACTACGATCCTGGTAGCTTCCAAGATCGTTGTCTTCTGTCTTCTTGCAGCCTCACGCACTTCGACGACTTTCCTTAGTCAGTTACTGAAGTCTTCTTATGATCGTCTTGTGGAAGACTTCATCTCGAATAGCTTTACAACTCAATATTGATGCTGATTGGGTTGGTGCTTAGATCTTCTGTTAGCTTGCATGCCATTCATTGAGTGCTCTCTAGTTCTCTTCAGGTGAGATGTATCTTTGTAGTGCCAACCAGAGGCTTTGTTCCTTTGGATATTCTGGGAGTGCTCATTAGTTGAGAATCATACTTGATCTAGGATTCTGCCTATGCATTGTGAGCACTTCTGTTGAGGTCGTGAGTTACGCACTATATACGATTAAACGGTACCATGCAGACACTACGATCCTGAGATCAGATCTTGACACTCTACGGTTTTTGCCTTGCGCTTGTTGTCTTCGTCTGATCTTGCTCGACTACGATCTCTGCATGTAATCAATAGACTCTACGAACTCAGAGTGTAGTCTACGATCCTTGACTTGGCTTCGGTATCGGTAGACTTACGACTCCGAGTGTAGTCTACGTTTCTGACTTGGCTTTGGCAGATGTTCGGTCGGCTCGTAGACAGGCTGTCGATCTCTACGATTCTTAATATGACTTCCTCAGTATACTACGATCTCGAGGAAGCTCTTCTCGATATACCACGATCCTTCATCGTTTCTCCTGGCAGTCTACGAACTCCGAGATCTACTATCTTACAAACTACGATTCTACCTCGATAGCTCTCGAGTTATCCTTGACTCTCCTGGCAGACTACGATCTCTGGTGCAATACTCGACGATCAGGCAAGCCTTTCTATTACATCATAAGATCAACCTAACATGCTTGATCTTTCTATATTTATAGTCTTTGTACATCATTTCTTTTTAAGGACTTTACAAAGTTGTTTTGCTTATGTAGGATCAACCTAACATACTTGATCAATTCATTCTAAGTCCTTGTACACATGTTTCTATTATCTATCAAAGGACTTTACAGCTTTTCTTAATGCAAGCATACTTGCATATTATTCATTCATATATACATATATATATATATATATATCATAATCAAATCATATGTAAATAGGAATATCATTCATATGCTTATTCTTGACAATCTCCCCCTATTTGATTATGACAAAAAAAATAAGTGCATATGCATGCTATGAATGAATCTTATATATAGTGAGCAGCTGTATTTCTAAAATAGATAATCATAAATTTCATTTAGAAAGATGTGGCAAATTATACATAAAGACATTTTACATCCTGGATCCAGAACACACCTAACTAGTTAGAGATGTACCTCTTTGGCTCCATGTGTATTTCCAGGATGTCTGATGATCAGCTACTCATCTGATTATTTTTCTTGCTTTCCCCCTGGGATGATGATCTTGTGTCTTGGCTTTTCTCCCTTTTATCATCTTTCTGAACATGCTCCCCCTCAGACTCTGCGATCATGTGATCATCATCTTTTGGCTCCCCATCAGATGATGATTCTTTTTCTGCAGCTGCTGACTTCTTCTTCTTTGACTCTTTCTCTCTTATCCCTCTGCTCTTCTTTAAGTACCCTTTGCTCCTTTTGCTCTTCCTATTTCTATGCCTCTTTTTCTCCCCCTTTTTGTCATTAATCATTTGTGAGAGCTGCTCCATGTTGGACATAAGCTGCTCCATTAGGTAGGAGGAGTTGGCAACTTTAAATTTGAGTTCCTGTTGGCCTAGCTCAAATTACACTGAGAAAGACTGCTTCAGGTCGTCAATCTTGTCAGAGAGGGCTTGGATCTGTTCTTCATTGGCCTTCTGAACTCATAGAGCTTCTGCCTTTTGATCTTGTATGACCTTCTGATAGATGTTATCTCTCGCTTGGAGTTTGAGAGATACATCTGCCATAGTAGCTTGAAGTTTGTTCTGGAGTAAGTCTTCTCCTCTTGCTGTCAGTTTCTGTGACTCTTCAGTGAGTAGAGATATTTTCTCACTTTGTTCATCAGAGCTCTTCAGTAGTTCTTGCTCCAAAATAGTTTGATCCTTTTGTTGGACAGCTTCGGGATGAGCAGTGGATTGGACTCTACGAGTTTCATTCTTGGACAGATTTTCAAAGGCTAGGAGAATCTGAACAATCGTTGAGTACCAATTGCTTGTTGAGGATGAGGGAATGTCAGAGAGCAGTGTTTGGGCTGTTGGAGGCTTTTGATGTTGAATTTGAACAGTCTCAGCAGTAGAGTGGCCAGACTCTACGATCATCTCCTTGGTCATGTTCCTTGTTCCTTCATGAGTCCACTCTGCGATCGTAGGGGATATAGTGATTGCCAAACTGTCGATAGACTTTGAAGTATGGCTGGTCTTTGATTGTTTTGGTTGCAAACTTCTTCACCCTTGGGAAGTTCTGCGCCACCAGCTCCATGCTTGGGAAGTGAGAGAAGCACCAACTGAGATAGCTTCCATCTCCTTCAGTGTGGGCCTTTAGCCATGACATCTACTGGAAGAACCATCTCATCAGCAAATCGTCAGGATTGTAGAGAATGGTCGAGCAGTCTAGCTCCATGTTGTTCCAGTTTTTGGCTATGTCAAAGGTAGTCATTCTTACTACCTTGAGCTGCTCATTTCCATAGTTCACCCATCTCTCTGGTGGAGCATCTAGTAGATCATTTGAGACTTCCACTACTATCCTTCTACTAAATCTTACAGGAGAGAGACTTGGATAATCTTTTTGTTCGTCTGCTTCCTGTTATGCAGAACCAGAATCTTTTTCAATCTCTTCTCTCTCGGAGCCTAAACTTTCTTGATCATTTTCAGCAGAGAATCCTTCTTGTTGCATTTCATTTTCTTCATTGCTGGTCCTATCCTCAGCACTTTCTTTCTGTGATGCAGACTCATCATCACTTAATTCAATGGGGGCATTTGATTGATTACTTCTCCTTTTGGAGGCAAATTTTGCTTGCAGTCTGTAGCTCTTCCTTCTTCTTGGAGGTTCATCTATGAGAGAGTCAGACTCCTCTTCTTCTTCAGACTTGGAAGCCTTTGGTTCATCAGTGGAACTTTCTTCAGGTTCAGCAAGGGCAGGGACAAAACCTTCTTCTTTGGACTCATTACTTTCTGAGCCATCATTATGGCTTTCTGGATTGGCAGGGGCATTTTCTTCTTCTATAGAAACATCATCATTTGACCCAACATCTGGACTTGTTGGGGCAGTTGCATTTGGGGATGGAATTGGGTCATCTTGAATTTCTTCTTTATCAGCAGAGTGACTGCTCTGAGGATTAGCTACAGGGCTTGAGCATTCCTCTTCATCAGCAGATGCTGAATTTTTATTCATTAATCCAGCTTCACCTTCACTGCTAGATTTGGTCTATGAAGACTCAGCCTTGACATCTGTCTCCTTTCCTTCTACTGACTCTACGTCCTTTTCTTCAGCAGATGTACTGTTTTGGGAAGCTGAGGCTGGTTTGGTTTCCACCTTAGCTTTCTTGCTGATAGGCCCTTGAAGCAGCCGGTTGCTTCTCCTCTTTGTTGCTTCAGCAGTTAGGGCTCTTTCTTCTTCAACCTTGTCTTTGATGGAGAGACTCCTTGATGGGGCTTTGATTTTCTTCACACCTGTGGATTTCTTTTTTGGATGGTGTGGTTGATACTAGCATAGAGTCATCAGACTCGGAGCTTTCTACTACTTCTGCCTTCCTCTTCTTTGTAGAGGTCTTGCTCCTGTTTGCAGTAGTCAGCCTTCTGTTCTCCTTGGGGTTTTTCTTCCAATTCACAAATAATTGAGGAGACATTACTTTGTGAACATTCAACGGCTCTCCCTCATCATCCTTGATCTTCCCACCTAGCTTCTTCTTCATCACAATACTCAGCAGTCTGCCATGAAACACCTTCGTCAGGGGTTTTTCAGCGGACTTCTTCATCTCAGCTTTTTCTTCCCACTTGGAGATTTGATCGAACAAGATAGCTCCAAAGTTGATTTGTTTCTTCAGAACTATTGCTGACATTATCTTCAGCTGTTGGTCAAGCACTGTATCATGTGCAGTGTCCTTACACAGTATGCATTTTCCAACTATTTCAGCAACGAACTCGTACTCTTCTGGATACTCCTTCTTCTTCATATCTTTCAGACTAAGGTTCCTTTGGTACCCCATGATTTCCTTTGCTTGTTCAGTATTGACATCATCAAGCTTCTTCAGCCCTTGGTTAGGAAAACCTAGGCATTGATTGAGGTCAGAGGATTTCAGCTTTAGATACAGACCTTTAACCTTAGTAGAAAGGGTTCCAAAATTTATGGAGGCGTTTGAGTAGAACTCTTTTACCAGGTTGACATATACTCGAGTGCTAGCCTTAAGACATTCTGAGAATCCAGCTTTCCTCATAAGTTCGAGAATGTCTTTGAACTTATTTTCGGATTTCTCGAATGACTTGGTTCCTAGCTGAATGCCAGTGATAACTCGCCAATTTTCCATTTGAGCAGTTCGAAGAATGTGGGTATTTGATTTAGAGAGGTTTGTGAGAGATGGCTGATTGTGATTTGATAAAGCTCTGGAGTGTTAATCTGTTCTGGCTCTTGAAGGGATTCTAGGGTTTGAAAAATGGGAGGGAGAAAGGTTCGATAGCTTTTGATAACTGTCTGCAGATTTGAAATTGTCTTTATGGCAGTTCCTTCTAACTCTGCATAACCAGTGATGTGTTAACCAACCATTGGTTGCACGATACCCAGTAATGAGCTGTAACTCCCCATAACTTTTCAGTTAGATATTTTCTTTTAGAAGAGTAGACGTTTAGACAACGTGGCTTTGACCGTTGACCTTTTGATTCGTAGAGTAGCATGGTAAGGCAGCTATGGACTTTACGATTTCCTTTGTTGACTCAATGATCAACTTTTGAGAGATGTTGCAGTGGATGACTTTGTCTTCTATCCTCATTTTGATGCAGCAAAGTTTGATCACTGATACACTCAAACTTATCTCCATATTTTGAATGGTTGAGCAATTGTCTCATTTTCCAAGCTCCTTGTGAACTGGAGTACCCTTTGGTAGATCTACGATCATCGAGTTGTCTTCTACAATCGTTTAGGTTGTATTGCGATCGTGGAGTTCTCTTCAACCTCGACTCTACGATCGTTGACTGACTTGGTCCTTGAGATGAATTTGATCAAGCAATTCTTCTGGGACAAGGTAGCTCAGGAAGGGCCAACCTCTTAGAGTGAGCTAAGGGTCAGGTTTGTCCCTGAGGTGCTTTCTAGATGAAATGCTATAGAATTGATTTGCAATGACATCTCATTCGAGATTTTCTGATGGGGAGATCCTCTACCAACTTTAGACAATTGCGTTTGCTGTAATCGTGGTGTCCTCCTGCTTCTACACTGCGATTAGATGTTTGATCGTAGGCACTCCACGACTTTGAGTTGGGTGGCTGAAAGGTTATCAGTAGTACGTTTTGAGACGTTCCTACTGACTATTGATCTTCATTTGGTTCATAAGCCACAAAGTTTTGGGACTCTGTAGCTGGTACATTTCTTCATAGTAAAACTCAGTGTTGTTGTTTCTCAACAGATCACTGCTCCTCTTGGTTGGAGCTGTCTTCCCAGATAGATGTGATTCCCTTTACTTTAGACTCATTTGAAGGCATCCCTGCATATCTCCTTCTATCGTAGGCATGGATATCTTCAGGACTGATCACTCTACGATCTTTTGACAACATTACGATCGTAGTTTCCTTTGACAGTCTTGTGTTTGTGAAGTTCTGCTTCCACGATGAGTTCCTCTAGACTGATGCTCGATGATCCTCTGTTGTGAGCTTCCTTGAGGATTCTTCTCATAATGTTTGCTTTTCTGATTTGGACATATAAGACCCTTTTCACCTTTAGTTGAATGGCCTGCTTCCATATATAGATTAGCAGCCATGTGAGCTCCATTCTGGTTAGCTCAGAGGGTCTTCAAGGATAGGCTTGGACAGATAGGAGCTTTATCAGAATCATCTCTGAACATTCCTTAGCCTTCTGCTGGTTGGAGTCTTCGATGAAGTCTTACCTTGAGATTCCTTAGTGTGGTCAGACTGACCAAGTACCTGCAGGTTTAAATATATTTCTATTTTTGGTACCCATAATTAAATGGGTCTTGCTAGGTTAGTTTTCTAACCCCTGTTCCTCTTCTTTGGATAATCATCACATTTATCACCAGCATCATATTCATGCATAAGACTAGTTTTAGACAATACATTTTGATATGCATGAGGGTGAGTGTGTGTAAGATTTGACATTTAATAACACACTCTTTATCTTTGATGGTTTCATCATTTGCTGGGTTATGTTCACAATGTTTAAATGTTCACAGAGTGAGAATCAACTCTACGATTTAAGAGTATCTAGTTGATTCATAGAGGTTATCAGTTTCTACACATCATCAAGATACTCTTGTAGAACTGATCATACTCTGTGAGTTATCAAACACTTAGAACAAGGATTTGTACATACATACTAACCCATCAGCAAGGATTACTTCTCATAGAATTAATTTGACATGTGATGCTCTTATGGCCCATTTCAGATTTCCTTCAATATGTCATCTTCATCCTAAAACTTGGATGGAGAGAAAGCTTATAGACATTTGAGTTTCCATCCTCAAGGTACTTTCTCTCTTCACCTTTTTAGGTAGATTATGACTTCTTGACAGAATACCTTTATGGTTCATAAGAAGGTGTTTTTATGAAGAACACATGTAATAGTGAGGAAGTACCTTTTCTATCGATTATCTTAATGATCATTTATCTTAGATATACTGAGTTTAGGAATTGATGTGCATAGCTTTACATTTTCTCCTGACAGCTTGTTGCTCTTGTTGTCCTTCAATCAATCACTCATAGTCTTGAAGATGTAGGCCAAGAGAATTTCAACATTAAGAACTTTGACATCCTTTAGTTTACAGAGTTTGCACCCAGCTGCTGGTTGGCCAGACATAAGTTTGAGAAGATCTTCTTTCTTCTCTTGATAAGCATTTCTTAGCATGTATGGCCTCTTCATCTTTCAGACTGGTGGATGCTTGAATCTTTGTCATGAATGTCTCTTGAGCTCTCTCGTCTGGTCTTCAGACTACAAGATTGACTGCAGGCTGAGATTGGTCTTGTTGATGTGACAATTGAGAACATGGACCAATCTGAGCAGCTTCAGGTGTATATACACATTTAAACTATACACAATATTTCCAACGTGTGAGCTCATCTGAATATAACAAATTACTTACTACTAAACTAAGTTTAGAACAATGTTTGTGCCAGGGATCAGACTCAAAGCGATTAGCTTTTGAATATAGCATGAGAACCTGCTCTGATACCAATTGTTAGTTCGAGTGAGCCTGATAGATCTAGAAGGGGGTTGAATAGATCCTTTTTATTTCAAATACTTTTCTCTATTATTTTGTATAGCTATTAAATTAGCATATGACAAACATAAGAATCTTTTCAAACACAATGGAATAAGTAAAAGATCCCTTCATTGATATATTCATAATCATACATACATTGTTTAGTAGAAGTAAGTTTAGTTATAGCGGTTAAAACATACATAGCAGTTATAGTAGTTATAGTACATAATGTAAAAGACACAAGGGGTTTTAAGTGGTTCAGAGACTCAAGCTCCTAATCCACTCTTTTGCTTTCAACTAGCAGAATTTCCACTAAAAAAGGGCAAGACCGAATCACTAAGATTCCTTGAGGCGGTGACACTTGGGACTTGATTCACTAAGAACTCTTTAAGGCCCGTGAACCTTGGGACTCCTCTAGTTCCCTAGGAACTCTTCAAGCCCAGCAGGCTTGGAACTTCATTTAGTCCCTCTGGACAAGGACCCTTCTGGCCTTGGCTTCATTTAGTCCCTTCGGACAAGGACCCCTCAGGCCCTGGCTTCTGTTGAGTTGTTTGTTGGAGTTGGTCCTGAGCTGCTAAGATGTCTTCATGCTCTGAACATCTTCTATACTTAGCAGCTTGGCGTGATCATCCTTGAAGTGCAGTTGAGTGTTGCATGATGCTCAGCTTCTTCAGTTACTCAACTTCTTCGGATTATCCCTTGATGACTGCCTTGAAGATCTTTCCTCTTGATACATGATGGCTGCACATGATAGGTTTTCAAGATGACTGTAAGTTCTTCTGCTTGGTACTTGAAAACTTTCTCACGCTTGCCACCATGATGACGTTTGCAATCTCCATTCTTGATACTTGATGTCTTCTCATGATGGACTTGCTAAGATGACTGTAAGCTCTTCTCTATTTTACTTAGAGTCTTCTCATGATGGACACCAAGATGACATGATGCTCTTCTTTCTCTCGGCAGTTCAGAACACTCTTCTTGTAGTAGAACTCTCAATTCTACATAGTACAACTCTCACAACTATAACATTATATCAAACAAATATTCCCAGATAAAACAAATATTCCCCGACCAATCGAATATAATATGACAACTTGCATACTTTGCAAAATTTATAAATACTACCCACAACTATAACATTATATCAAATCCACACCATAATATTCAAAAAAATATTTCGAGAAAATAAAATCTTTATTCATAAAATTTGGGGTCTTATGTGGTTTAGTACAGTCCACCTTCTCTCAAAAAATGGCAACTCCAGCAACCCTCGATCTTTGAAGCTCTTCCTGATTTATACTCCTTCCCAATCCTTCCGTTGGAAAGTAGCCGTTGAAGGCTATTCAAATATCTTCACAGATCTCGAGTTGATAGAGGTAGATTGCTGATGTGACATGTCATACTTTATCTGACATTGCAGTCTACTGTTTCACCTACCCATCAGAGATATCACTTTAATGTCTTGGGCAGGTTGAAGACTTTATTATCTCCTCCGATTTACGGATCGAGAGGTTGTCCTTTTGCATCGATGCTCTCGATAAGCTTTTATTCGAATACCATCCTTGGTTTGAACCATTGCGATGCTTCAATCTTGGTGTTCGAACTCTACGATTCGATGCTTGTCTTCTTGGACCGATCATAGTGTCTTGTTGAGTGTTGCTTTCGTTGGTGGTAGAGTTAACACTACGATCTTGAAGAGTGTTGATTGGATCTCCAATATAGTACACCTCTTCCTTCTATTGTGCAGTGCTTCAACACTTACATTTGCTTATTTGTTCTCGAGAGACCGATGGCTTCGACTCCTTTGATCTCAGCTCTCTTGAATAGCAAGACACTTTAGATTTGTGGTGGCGTCCGACTCGCTTTCTCCTGGTGATCTCCCGTTCACTTATCATCAATGGAATAACCCTACACTTAATCACTTTAGCCTTGTTCTTCAGAGGCTGGCCAGCATCTCTGTGCACGTTCCATCAGTTCTTTCTTTGTTTGGCAAACACTACGATCCTGGTAGCTTCCAAGATCGTTGTCTTACATCTTCTTAATGACTCATCGCACTTGGCGACTTTTCTTAGTCGATTCATTGAAGTCTTCTTATGATCGTCTTGTGGAAGACTTCATCTCGAATAGCTTTACAACTTAATCTTGATGCTGATTGGGTTGGTGCTTAGATTTTCTATTAGCTTGCATGCCATTCGTTGAATGCTCTCTGGTTCTCTTCAAGTGAGATGTATCTTTGTAGTGCCAACCAGAGGCTTTGTTCCTTTGGATATTCTGGGAGTGCTCATTAGTTGAGAATCATACTTGCTCTACGATTACGCTTTTATGCATTGTGAACACTTACATTGAGGTCGTAGTTCTTCACTATACGATTGATTTAAATTTGTCTGCGACAGCACTACGATCCTGAGATCGAGATCTTGAGGCGTGGCGCCCCAAAATTAGGTATACATCACCCATCTTGGGTAGTCGGATCATGGTACATAATTTAAATACAACTTACTAATATAAGCGTAGGTGTATAATCGACACATAAAGCGTGAGTTTGAATACAAATATTGTCTACTAGATATTATACAAACTCAAAAGGAGTCCTCATTACAATTATTATCACACTATTTCACGAATAGTGAGGACTACTAATGCTATCCTCCGAACCATTACTCCGTTCCCAGGCGACTCGTCTCAGCCTATATTCTCATTTCACGAAGAAACGGTGAAAGAAAGGGTGAGCTCAACTAGATCAAGAAGAAATATTATGACTAAGATAATGCAGAATAAATTATCATTAGCCTACAACAAATGTTAAAGCGATAAAATATAATGAACATCAAGTTTAACTACGTTGAACCAAAGAATCCATTAAAAGAGTCAGTAGAAAATAAAATCTACTATCTTTTATGATTTAAAAGGTTTTCATCATCTTTGTTATATTTGAGACTCGACTTTAATAAATATTCCACATCATCAAATCACCCCGCACTTACTCTGCCCGAGGATATTCTTTAGTATCACGACCAAAATTATTCATGCACTACGGGCCGAGAATATTTGTGTATTCATTAATGGTCATGATCATGCCAACAACAGATCCATCAATGCACTACGGGCCCTTTGAGGATTTTTACCACATCATTTGTAACATTACGATTATGATTACACCGAATAGTCTCGGTCATAATCATACCAAGTCCATCTATGCACTACTGAGGCCACGAGATAACTTTCAACAAAATATAAACATGAGGATGATGACAATGATGTAAGAATTGATAAAACAAGTTCAAGAATTATTTTATCCGGGGAATTATTAACGTCCAAATTGTCGATATGATCTTTGCTTTATAGAGTAAAATTCAAGAATACTTAGAAGAATATTTCCATGAAAGGATCTTTGGATGAAGCGCAAATATCGAGGATATTCCACTAATTTCATGGAGTATAGAAGTCAAAGTTTTAATTATTTGAGTATAATAAAGAATGGAATAACAAAAGAAATCACCACGTAAATGCGATAGGCCTTGCAGTGAGTTATTCCAACAGAATAATAAATAACGGAACCGGTCGGCACAAAACGCATGACATGCAAGGATATTCCAGCAGAATAATAAAGAATGGAACCAGTCCGGTAGTAAAAGCGCATGCAGACAAGATATTCCAATGAATAATAAAGAATGGAAACCGGTCCGGCGTAAAACACATGACGAGGATGTTCCAGCAGAATAATAATAAAAAGCGGAACCAGTCCCAAGTATAAAACACTGTGCACGAGGATGTTCCAATGAATAATAGAAGAATGTCACCAAGTATAGGTTAAACCACGTATCAAAGTTATTCCAAGCAGAATAATAAACAATGGAATAACAACATTTCTCTTCATGAATAAGAAAAAGAATAACACCCCTTACTTTTGGTAGGAGATTGAATCTTTGCAGTAGTGTAGTAATAAAATACTCTTCTTCTTTCTCTTATTCTCTCTATACTTTCTCTCTCTATAGCTTGAATGAATTAAGTGAAAATAATGAAGCACTAAGCCTCTATTTATAGAAGATTTCTAGCTTAAGACCTATGTGAAAAAGCAAGTGGCTTGATTTGGTGATGTGATGTGAAAAGAAAAGTGGTTTGGCGCTGTAATGTGAAACGACAAGTGGTTCGGCTTTTGTAATGTGAAACGACAAGTGGTTTGGCGTCGGTAAAGGTAATTACTATCGGCGAAGGTAATTACTATTCACAAAGGTAATTACTATTGACGAAGGTAATTACTATTAACGCGAATAGACTCTTAGATGATGACATATGGGCCTGATAAAATAATCAAACTTACCACAAACGCGTCTCATAACAGACTCTTTATATACATCAAGGATTGAATAAATATTACCACAAATCATTTTATTTTTATTCAACACATATTTAATCTTTCAACAATTATTAATCATTTATAACTTGTCGTCTCAATTATTGATTTAATACTATAACATATTATACGAGATGATCTCGTAACAATAATTGAATCAATAATATAAGAGATATGAAGCAACAATTACTATAGCAATAATTGAGCATGGTGAGTGACTTCTCACGTAAGCATCAATAATCGATATCGTGTGCTTCTTATCAACTACGCCGTATTCATTGTACTTTTACTCTAGGGTAGTTCAACGGTTTTAACAGTAACACCTCTGCTAGTTATTTTTATAGAAAGATAATTTTATCATTTTCTAACTACGACAATACTTCCGTTGTGGGGTCCACTAATGATTGGTAGTAAATCTAATATTCCCGAGCAAAAAGAATATTCCCAGGCCAAACGAATATTTTATAACAACTTGCTTACTTTGAAAAATTTATAAATATTACCCACAACTATAACATTATATCAAATTTATTCCATAATATTCAAAATAATATTTATAGAAAATTCATCTTTATTTATAAAAGTTGGGGTCTTCTGACGGACACTCTACGGTTTCTACCTTATGACTTTGTTGTCTTCATCCGATCTTGCTCGATCACGATCTCTACATGTAATCAATAGACTCTACGAACTCGAGAGTGTAATCTACGATCCTTGACTTGGCTTCTAAGATCGGTAGACTCTACGACTCAAAGTGTAGTCTACGTTTCGACTTGGCTTCCGGTAGATGTTTAATTCGGCTCGTAGACAGGTTGTCTCTACGATTCTGAACATGACTTCCTCTGCATACTACGATCTCGAGGAAGCTCTTCTCGATATACCACGATCCTTCATCGTTTCTCCTGGCAGTCTACGAACTCCGAGATCTACTATCTTGCAGACTACGATTCTACCTCGATAGCTCTCAAGTTATCCTTAACTCTCCTGGCAGACTACGATCTTTGGTGCAGTACACAACGATCAGACAAGCCTTTCTATTACATCATAAAATCAACCTAACATGCTTGATCTTTCTATATTTATAGTCCTTGTACATCATTTCATTTTAAGGACTTTACAAAGCTGTTTTGCTTATATAGGATCAACCTAACATACTTGATCAATTCATTCTAAGTCCTTGTACACATGTTTCTATTATCTATCAAAGGACTTTACAGCTTTTCTTAATGCAAGTATACTTGCATATTATTCATTCATATATATATATATATATATATATATATATATATATATATATATCAAATCATATGTAAATAGGAATATCAATCACATGATTATTCCTGACACAATTTAATTTTTACAAATCGCTACAACATGTTGTGCCCGAAAAACATGTTGTAGCGGCTTTTATTTTAATATGAGGGCCCCACATGGTCAAACATGTTGTGAGTTTGATTAAACAAAAAGAATTTTTAATAATATAAAACACCAACCGCTACATGTTGTAGCGACTTGGCCCTTTTTAAAAAAAAAAGCATTTCCCCCATACATTGTCATGACTCAGCACATCCGACTCATGTTAATAAAAAAAATTAAAAAAATTCCAACCGCTACAAGCTGTACCAACTTGGAATAAATAAATAAATTCCCTTGGCCTTTTAAAGCACGCTGACGTGACTCATATGAATTATTTCCAAAATTTTGCTCCTCACCAAATTAGAAATCGCAACCTCCCGCTTCAAACCCTCGTTATATGACCACCCGAACACCACAGGCCTAGCTGTTAATTTCTCCCAAGGATTAGTCTTTGGCAAAAAGCACTTTTACCCCACTGTGATTATAGTGTTTTAAGCATTTAGCCATTGTGCTTTTAAAATATTCAATTGACTCACTATGCTTTTTAAAAATGTACAATCAAGCCATTCCGTCCAAAAAATTGGACGGACGTTAAATAATTACACACGTGGCATTGAAAAAAAATAATCAAAAAATTATTATTTTCTGATGTGGTAAGCCAGACAGCCAAATTCTTAATAAAAATCATTATTTTCTTTCTTTTTCTTTACCTAAATATTTATAATATGTATAATTTTAATAAAAATTAATATTATAATATTCATAGTATGTATGTTTATTTTAAAAATAAAAATAAAAATATTTTTATATTTTAAAATACTTATAAAATCACTTTAAATTAATGGAAGTATCAAACTTTTTCTCAAATCAAGCTGCGAAAAAGCAAACAGATCGTCAAAAAGCAAACAAATCATCAAATTTGGAAAGTATCAAACTTTTTCCCGGATTCTTCCCCCACGACAGCCGGTTAAACTGCTCCAAACTTGGCACGGCACCGGCTACCGGTAATTGGTGATCGTCGGAAACAAATCGTCAAGCTGGAAGATCTCTAGATTCGCAGACGAACTGAAGGATATATCCACCGCCCCCGCCATTGTCCCCCATGCTTGAGGTTAGGTTTCAATGGGATTTGGGATCTGGAGAAAACGAGATTAAAGTGAATTACTAGGGTTAGGTTTTATAATTTGTATCTCAGAAGAACAGATCGTGTGTGTGTTTATGTATTTCTGTGGAAAAAACGAGATTGAAGCTTGGAAAGTGTTCCATATGTGTGTGTATGTATTTCTGTTTCTTTGTGTGTTTTTTGTTTCAATTTTGGTGAGGAAAAAGATGAATAGTAGGATAGGGTTTGGGTTTGAGTTTGAATTAATTATAAAAAAAAATGAGGATAAATAATGTTTTATTTATTTATGTTTGTAATTTGCATTATTTCTTTTTGTCTAAAAATTCAAAAAAAAAAAATTGATCTTATACGATCAAATATAAAGTTACATGTACATGGAAAAATTTTATTTTATTTATTGTTTTATTTTAGGCTTATTTATTTATTTTGAAGGAGAAAGAAAATAGGAAATGAAAAGATTATTAAAAATGAAATAAAAGATTTTAATTCTACATTTGGAGATGCTTTTTATTTAATAATTTTAATTTTAATTAATTCCACCTTTCTTCTAAAAATATTTAGGTAAAGAAATATTTTTATTTTTAAAATTTTATAAGTATTTTAAAACATAAAAGTATTTTTAAAATAAAACAAACATATTATGAATATTATAATATTAATTTTTATTAATATTATACATATTATAAATATTTAGGTAAAGAAAAAGAAAATAAAACATAAAATATTTTTATTTTTAAAAATTTATAAGTATTTTAAATCATAAAAGTATTTTTATTTTTATTTTTAAAATAAAACATACATATAATAAATATTATAATATTAATATTTATTAATATTATACATATTATAAATATTTAGGTAAAAAAAAAGAAAGAAAATAAAACATAAAAATATTTTTAAAACCACAGTGGACCAATTGTATTTTTTTTAAAGTGCAGTGGCTCAATAATATTAAAATTTTGGCTGATTGACTTGCCACGTAGGAAATAACTTATTTTATTTTATTTTTCAAAAGTCACGTCGGATAATTGGCGTAATTTTTTAACGTCCGTTCAAGAAATTGGACGGAATGGGTTGATTGAATATTTTTAAAAAGTACAGTAGGCTAATTGAATATTTTAAAAGCACAGTGGCTAGTTGCTTAAAATACTAAAACCACAGTGGGGTAAAAGTGTTTTTTGTCATTAGTCTTTATATTAAAACATTATATTTCCCCCTATATGTTTGAATAAGACATTTTCTCTTGCATTAATATTTATTTTATATTAATATTAATAATAAAGTGGGTTTGTTATAATAGTGAAATGTTAATTGTTATTATTATTAATATTATTATTATTATTATTTATAATTTGTATACTCACTTTGTATTAAAAAAATTAAGTATCTTTTAAGAAAAAAAGGCAATGATTATTATTATTATTATTATTATTATTATTATTATTATTATTATTAATATTAATATTAATATTAATATAAAATAAATATTATATTCCATCTTGTAGCTATTCGTGCAAAACCTTTTTTGTTTTATTAATAATAATATTAATAACATTGCATAATAATATTAATGTTAATGTTTACTATTATAACATTGCATTTCCCCAAAATCATACATGATGATGGAAGATTATAATAATTAACTTTATTAATCTTAATATCTACTTTTATATTAATATTAATAATTAAGCCATGTTCTTTTATAAAGTCATGCTCCTTCATGAACTCTGCCTATTGAATATTATATGAAATAAAAGTAGTTAGTATTTCATATTTGATTTTGTAAATATTTTATGTGATTAAATAATTTTAATATTACTAAGTTATGAATTTGAAAATCACATACAGTTTAACCAAATAGATATTTTTATTCACATAGTGTACATGAGATAACGCTAGAACATTTTCTATATCTCAGATTCCGGAAGTAATCTTGTGAATTTTTTGTAGAGCTCTCACGCGATACGGTAACAAAAGATTGTTACATCTTCTAAGGACCACTTCTCTTCGCAAATATAAACATTTGCCCTAACGAAAGCGTCAACATACTTGCATACAAAAATGTCACAGTCTGAGTTGTTATGTTGTTTTGGTCGGCACTTTGTTACCTGCACATGAGGATTAACGTTGGGCCACTCACGCATCGAATTACCATTTCGCAAACAAAATGGTATCAAATGTACCTTCATGTACAAAGTAGTTGGTTAATAATTTTATAATATATTTGTAATTATAAAAGTAAAATATTTTAAAACTACACATACCGCAACTTTAACGAATTTTGAGTACACTTCCCGTAACTTCATATGCTTGGTATCATTGTAGTACGGGTCAATGATGGTAACCATCCAATCTTCAACTGAGAATAGCAACGAGACAAAATGGCTTTGATGTGTACTACACATCAGCATGAATATATACTGGCATTCGTGTAAAGATGGGCCAACATCTTGGTTCACATACGGATTGCAAAAACTCCATGCGTGATTCTCTTCAGTTGGGGGCACATAGCTCTGCCCAAGATGCATGAAGAATGAATTCATGAAAGTAAATTGGGCCCACCATTTTATTCCCCGCGACATGCAATACTCCTCTCTATCTCGTAGTAACAACATATAAGCGTCTAGGACATGCTCGAAAATCCAAGTTCCAGGCCCTAAGGAATGCAATGCCCTGTGGTCTAAATCATATAACTGCCGCAGACGTGACAAATGATATAAATTTGTTTGTGCGGCCACCACATTTTCAAACATATTTTCATTTATGAATGCCTCCTTCCAATCTTTCAGTTTTTTGGTTAAGGACCCTTTTGGTCCATAATAGATGTGATCTCCCACATCTTGTATCTGATTGAGACCCAAATATAAATTATTATTATTATTATCATTATTATTTTATAAATATAAATATAATAATAATTAATATGCTTTAATTAAAACCCTTTTTTATTTTTTTATTAACAACCGGATGTGCTGAGTCATGACAATGTATGGGAGAAATGCTTTAAAAAAAAGAAGGGCCAAGCCGCTACAACATGTAGCGGTTGTTGTATTAAATTATTAAAAATTCTTTTTGATTAACCAAACTGACAACATGTTTGACCATGTGGAGCCATTATATTAAAATAAAAGTCGCTACAACAAGTTTTTCGAGCACAACATGTTGTAGCGGTTTGTAAAAATTAAATTACAATCTAAGCCATCCAATTAGTTGATCAACGGTTGAAAAGTGGGTTGTTAGAATAGTATCCATGACAACCGGTTGCCATGGATGCGGTCCCTATATATATAATGATTTATATTTAAAGTTGAATAAAAATTCTTAATCCAACTCATGTCTGACTGTTTAAAAATAGATTGAATAATTGAAGTTTTAATTCGTCTGCAGAATAGTTGTGTGGATATAATATATTACGCACAATTATTATGTGAATGAAAACCTAAATTTATATTTAATCCGCACAATATTTGCACAAATCTCATCCGCTTAACTATTGTCCAAATAAGATCTACCATCCGCATAACAGTTAAATAATTTTTAATTTTTAAATTACAAAAACAAATAATTAACCTCATCCAACTTTAATCATGAAATCACACACACACACACACACACACACATATATATATATATAGAAAATTCATCCATGACAATAGGTTGACATGGACACTGTACTAACAACCTCTTTTCGGACCGTTGATCAATTGATTTGAAGGCGGAGATTGGAATCAAAAATTCACAATCTGGCACATGTTGTGCCTAAATATCAACCTGTATCGGCTTTTATTTTAATAAGAGGGCCCCACATATTCAATATATTATCAGTATAGTTAAAAAAACAAATATTTAATATTAAAATATTCTTAATTCCAGACAACTTTGAATGCTTTTCTCTCTTTTCTTTTTACGCATTTCTCTATTATATGTCATGACTCAGCACGTTAAAATAGAATAAAAAAATAAAATGAAGGCCGGACGGTACAGGCTGTTGAATTAAAAAAAGTTTTAAAATGTCAGCTTGTCAATGCTGGTAATAAAAAACTGAAAAAAATACCCAACTGGTAAAAGAATTGTTTCAACCAATTCGCTACTAAACAGATTCGAACTCGCAACCTCCAGCTCCAAACCCTCATGACCACCCGAGCACCACGGGCCTAAGTGTTCATTTCCCACAAAAATTTGTTTTTATATTAAAACTTTATATTCCCCCAAAATCTTTATATTATTATTATATTACAATCTATTTTTATTATTCTACAATTTTAAATTTTTATTATTATTATGTTTCTATTATTATATTAATTTTCGGTGATAAGAAATGAATGCATTATCTATTTATGAAAGTAGTAGTAAATTGGTAGTAGAATTTAAATAGAGTTAAATTATAATAATTTATTTTATTATTACACTATATTATTATTATTATTATTATTATTATTATTTGAGTATGAGTATGATATTCATGTATTAATATTATTAAAATAATATTAATAATTATTTTAATATTAATATAAATAATATGATTATTAATATTAGTATGAATAAAAATATCCATATAGTTCAACCAAATAGATATTTTTTTCCGTATTAATAATATGAAGTGATTTTATGTGATTCAATAATATTAATATTACTAAGTTATGAATTTGAAAATCCCATCTGATTCAACCAAATAGATATTTTTATTAATTAATATGTACATTAGATATATTTGGACAAGTTTATATCTCGTAGGTAGGAAATAATCTTACAATTTCTTTGTAGAGCTAAATGCGATCGTGATAACGAAAGAAATGACATCTTAGGAACTTTCTTGGCAAATATTACCATTGTAGTCAACAACTACTTGCATACAAAATGCCATGCGAGTTGTGTTATTTTGGTCGAATCGTCAAGACAAGAAGATTACATGGGCCTTCACGATCGGATATTCTTATTAATTAATATGTACATTCTTGGACAAGTTCAAATAGAAAATAATCTTATGAATTTCTTGTAGAGCTCCTATGCGATGCAGTAGCGAAAACAAAACATCTTCCAAGGACCAAGGACCACTTCTCTTGACAAATATTACCTTGGCTAACGAAATACAAATATTTGCATACAAAAATGCCATAGTCTGAGTTGTGTTGTTTTGGTCGAATCTTTGTTGTCTGCACAATAAGATTACCGATGGGCCACTCACGCATCGGATTACCATTTTACAAATAAAATAGTATCAAATGTACCTGCATGTACAAAATAGTTGGTTAATAATTTTTTAATATTAAAGGACATTATAAAAGTAAAATATTTTAAAACTACACATACCGCAACTTTAACGAATTCTAAGTACATTTCTTGTAATTTCATATACTTGATATCATTGTAGTACGGGTCAATTATCGTAACCATCCAATTTTCAATTGAAAGTAGGAACAAGACAAAATAACTTTGATTTGTACTACACACCGACATGAATATGTATTGACATTCGTGTACAGTTGGACCAACATCTTAGTTCACATACGGAATACAAAAACTTCATGAAAAATTTATTTCAGTTAGGAGAACAAAGCTCTGTCCAAGATGCATGAATGCTTTATTTTCATTTATTTATCATATATATATATATATATATATATATATATATATATGAAAATAAATATTAAAAAAAACAATCCACATAATAAAATGAGAAATTACCCGACACCTATTCTTGCCAATCCCTCCCATACTTATTGATTTGTCTTGCAAGCTTGCTCCATTAATTTCTAAAAGAATAATTTCAAAGGAATGATAAGATCTAACCAATAATCAAAAAATGAATCACAGGGAGTCTGTATTAAGAAAACTAAATAAATGCACTATATATATATATATATATATATATATATATATATATAGGTACGAACTTGAAAACCAGCAACGAGAGAACGCCTGGCCTTTTTCTCAGTTTTTTATTGAAGCATAAATCATTGGTTGTTCAAACTACCAAATTTTTCATTCTTTGCATTTTCTAGAAAAAGAGAGCTACTACTTATTTACTAGAACATTATTATAGAAACACTAAATCTCAGTGGACATGAAAAAAAACTAAAGAACTGCAATGAGCTACGAATAAGTTTAAATTGCAAATTTCAGAACATTTTTAGGTAAGTCTTAAATTCATTGAGAAACAAAATAATAATAATAATAATAATAATAATAAATGAACTCACTCCCTCTTTATATTTAACCCAAAAAAACAAAAATTTGTTTGAGAAAAAAACACTCATTTATAAAATTTATAGATATCAAGAAGGTGTTTGACAGCATGTTAATGAAATTTTGCTAACACCCATGATGACATTGTGTCATCTTAAATTATTATCAATTTGATAGCAAAAAAAATTCTAAAACCATTTACAAATTAAATAAAATTAAAAACTGATCATTATGTGTAACTTTTACTTACCTACTAAAAGTTTTTTGAATCACCATCTCTCTCCGTCAGTTGCTGTTGTATCAAAATTTTGTTTAAGCTTTTAGATATGGTGATATGTCTATTTAAGGGAGAAGGTGAGCAGGAAAACAAATACCTATACGACGCTGTTTGGTAACTACTAATTAACTTAGCTATTTATTTATAATATGAACTTTTGTACTGCATTTTATCACCTTATCTTCATAATGCACTCCAGATTTCATGGTTGCTCGGTGATAGACAAGTGGCAGATAATATCTTATGGTAACTCTCCTTTATTATACAACTACTTAAAGCGTCGCATGCATGGCTGGTTTCCAATGCAATGCTTCCTCGAATGGTGAGCGCTAAGTAATTTTTGGTGATATATGCTATCAGTTTTTAAGAAACCGTAGCTCGCAGTCTGTTCGGGAAGGACTTATAAGTCTGTTAGATTAACTTATAAGTTTTATAATAATATTTTTTTATATGATGTGTTAACTCCAATACAATTTTTATAATATTTTTCATATATATCTTGCAATCACTATTTATTAAATCACTACAATTAAATGACACTCATTAACTCTTCAATTTCAAAAAAAATATATTAAGGGTATTTTTCTCATTTTAACTTGAATATTGGTACGTGTGATTTAAACTAAAAAAACACTTATTATGGGACGGATGTAGTATGTCCGTTTCAAAAATATTGTCGGTTAAGGTTTTTGCACATAGATTAAGAAAGTATCATTTATCAAGTAAAATTTGTTTGAAATTCTATAATTACCTCTTTATGGAAAGTAGAAAACTATTAATACAAGGAGAACTTTTTGGGACATGAGACAATGAGAGAAGGTAGGGGTAATATAGGAAAATAAATAATTTATTCTTCTCAAAAGTTGTAAACGATAAATATTTTAAAATAATTTTTTTTTTCTAAAACGACAATTTTTTAAGAACAGAGAAAGTAATATTTTTAAAAAGTGCACAGTAAAAGTTGTAATGATTTATTTTTATTGGAAATAGTATTAGCATGTGAAATGGCAGGATATATTGATTTTGTTTTTATTGGAAATACTAGCATGTGAAATGGCAGGATATATTCCCAAGTTTAATGGCTAGTAAAGTAATCTAATTGGGGACTTAATAATTTCAGGATTTTAGTCTTGATCATCACGTTAAGATATAATTAATAATAATTTCATATTTTATATTTTGCTCAAAAATGTTTTAATTAATAATAACAAAAAATGTGAAATTAAATTTGTGTTTTTAATTATATTCTTAATATGTTGATTATTAAAGGGATGTTTTAGAAAAGTATCAGAAAATTATTTACCCAAATCACTCGCTCCAGCTTTAATACATTAGAGTATCGCTAACATTCTATTCTTGTCTAAAGATCCAAGTTATCTGGTAGTTGTTAACAAAAAAGTTAATTTTAATCAATTAATATTAAAACAGTGTTATTTAATATACTCCCTCCGTTCCTTAAAACGACTTATGTGATTGTAAAATATTAAATATACTATCAATTGTCTATATTATCCTTGTATTAAAAAAAAGTATTATTTATTGGGCAAAAAATAGTGAGAGAACCAAAGTTATATTTATTACTTGGGGTAATATTGGAAACTAAATAAATACTCCCTCTGTCTCTATTTAAATGACGTTTTAGAGATTGACACAAGAATTAAGATAATGATTGAAAAACATTAAATATAGTACTCAATTGTCTATAATACCCTTAAATCATTAATTTATCATAAAGACAAGAGTTTAAAACCAAAAAAAATAGGTAGAGTAATGAGGAATAATTTTGGAAAAATTATCATTAATTCTCCTAGATTTGAACAAACGTCAATTAATTAGGGACAAATAAAAAACTCTAAAACGTCATTTAAATAGGGACGGAGGGAGGGAGTAATACTTGCTTGAAATTCTCAAACGACTTATATATAGGAACAAAATATTTCTCTAAAATAACTTGTACTCCCTCCGTCCCATGATAAGTCTTTATTACTATTTTGGGTAGTCTCATGTTAAATGTTCATTTTTCTTTAATAACCAAACTTGTACACATATTTTCCTATTATATCTGTAGCATTAAATATCTCATACTTTTTTTATTCTAATTCTCTCTCCATATTTAATGACATTATTATGGACAATTTTATTATTTTCTTCATCTTTTTAATATGTGTGAAAAATTCACACACATCCTGCTGCAAACCCAAACCAAAACCACGCGTTTATTTATGAACCGACCTATTCGTTATCGTCAGTCCATTAATCAAAAAATTATAAAAAAATAAAAGAATAAAATTATAATGTAATTACATAGACAAGAAAAAAGATAAAATTATTTGTGACAAAAAAATGTTGCGTTTGAAAATTATAATTTAATTTTAATTAGTATTCCATAATACACGCGCTTCGTGTTAAATTATATGAAATAAAATGATAAAAGTAAACTTTTTTTTTTTTTTTTTTTCTTTTTTCTCTCTCGTTAAGAATTCTAATCTTATCTTAGATTCAAGAAAAGCTTTCTTTTTAGAGATACTCTCTCCTAAATCTCTCTTATTTTCATTTAATAAATTATTCTCACTTTCTAAGGAGTTTATTTTTACCTTTTTGTGGTACTTGTTTTCTTTCTTGAGAGATTTTGCTTTCTCAGTTTGGGAGATTTTGTTTTCTCTGTTTGGAAATATTTTTTGTTTGCGAGATTTTTTTCTGTATGAATTGTTAAAAGATGAATTATTTAGATTTGATTGTGTCGCTTCCATTACGACTTGTTCTTCCATTGCATGTGATGAAAAACAGTCTGAATTTACGTATTATATTATTATTTTAAGGATATGATTGTATTTCAGGATATTATATTTAGTATTCACTAGCATTAAAATTGTAAGGGCAAAAAAAATAAAAATAAAATTGACACAATTATATCAAATCTCTCGTAGAGATTTTATAATATAGATACATATAGGTAATTAAACATAATTAGTTTAGAAAATAAAGTAAAAATATTATTTAAATCAAAGCGTAAAATATGTAAAAATTTAATTTTAAAGATTAAAAATCCAAACAAAACAGTTTGATGAAGACGTTCAACTAGCCAAGGCATGTGTCTTCAGCTCTTCCGAATGCAGTCCGGAAGCAATACGTCATTTCGTCTATTTTAGCCTTTTTATTCTTAACTTCCTGCTTGACACTGTTAACTCTCTTAGCAGCCTTAACCCATCCTTACCTTTTCAGAAGATTATTCTTTTAGCTGTTCTTTAATAACTTCATTTTTTGCAGCCCTATTACTTGTTGATTTATCTGAACTAGTTCTTGTTCTATCTCTGCCTTTTGGGTGGTAAGGGTCTGTACCGCTACTTCTTTCTGGTCTATTACTGCTTGTTGCTCAACTACCTGCCCCTCTAGTTCCTGCATTTGATCTTGAAGTTCTTTGTTACGGTCATTGAATTCTCCGATCAAATCTTCCTTAAATGAGGTAGGGGTACCTCAACCGACACTTCTTCCTCTTCTTCTTTAGGAACATCTTCAGGATCTTGTTGGAATCATTTCCTCTTCCTAATTCTGTCACTGTTGGTGGTGGCACACCAGGAACTATCCGCTCACATACTTCTTATATGTCACGTAGTTCCTCTTGTTCCCTCTAACTTGGTCCTGACTGATCATATATCTTGTCACCAGACACCACATATTTTAAGTTTAATTATTACAATATGTAACGCCCCCAAATTCAGGTACTTAAAACCCGTATTCGGTGTTCCACAATACTAAACGTTCAAACATAATAAATTATTAAACATATAAAGTTATTAAACTCATAGTGTTCTATCCCAGGTACATGAACCTTTATGTGCTTGTTTCATGATAATTATAATATTTACAACACATAAGAGTTATCTATTACATAAAACTTCAGCTATTTAACAACTTTCCACTTGCCCTTATCCTTATCTACTAACGAGTTAAGTTTCTCAAAAGATATCACAATACTACTACAAAAGTGGAATAAATAGTCATCATATTTATACTGTAAGACCCCAACTTTTTTATAAATAAAATCAAAATTTCTATAATTATTATTGTGAATAATAAGGTGTTAAATTGTTATAATACTTTGGTTATTGGTGAAATGTGCAAAATTTTCAAAATAAGCAAGTGGTTATAAAATATTCATTGTTGTTGGGGAATATTCGTTTGATCGTGGAATATTCTTGCTGTCAGGGAATATTCGTACGACGACGCAGCCATTTGTGGGCCCCATAACGAAAAATGGTCGGATAAAGAAAATGACAAGTTTGAGTTTTTATAAATAATCTGGCAGTAATTATTTACAATTAACACTTTGTTGGAATAAATTGGTTAAAAATACGAATACGCTGGCGTGCAAAAGAAAGTTATACACCAGATTAAGACAAGATTTTTGAATTATTGATTCTTACGTAAGAAGGCACGACTCAATAATTGTTACAGTAATTACTGTTAATATTTTATTTTATTAATTCAATAATTGCTAAGTTGATATTTTATATTCTTGTTGTTTCAATAATTGTCACTGCACAGTATTTCCCATTATCAGATCAATAATTCATATTATTTGAATAATATTATTAGATAGCATTATTGGCAATGTCTAAAGAAGTTCTGTCTAGGAAAGAGGTTTGGTCACCTAATTGCGCGTCAGTAAGGAGAAATATATCCTTATCGGAAATGCCCCTTCTTTATTGGGAACGACCTAGTTGTCATAATTGTGATTCTGTAATATAATTTGTGAATAATTAATTATTGATTTATATGATAAAAAAATATTTATTTTATGTGGATATAAATGAAGGAATTAATGCTGAGGTATTTTATCAGTATTTTATCGGAATGGAGGTATTAAAAATCGTCCGTATGTTGATTTCGGGCATTTTCTGTTTGGAATTTGGAAAAACTTTCTTCTAAAAAGTTGTAGAGAATTCGATTTCCTATGGAATGAACATAAAGTATTTTTCTGATAAAATGACTATTTATTATGAATTATAGAAGTTTCGGAAATAAATGTTTTTATTAAATTTATGGGTGGAACCCACTTTTGTTTTTTGTTGAAAACATGTGCCGAAAAATTTTTGTTCAAAGGTGGAGGGCTGGTCTTGGTTGGCATGCGTAGAAGATAAGAAAAAAATATTATTTTATCATTTTAGTTTGCTTTGGCGTTCTAGCATTTTCCTATAAATAAGGTGCTTAGTTAGAATTAAAAATTACACCAGAAACAAGTTTTCTCTCTCTATATATTATCGAGCGTATTTTGTGAGTATTTAGATACTTTGAGAGTTGTTATTCAGTGCAAGTTCTTTCGGCATTACATCCGATATTCCAGTTAGAAGTACTGTTCTTTTGAGGTAAGAGATGCTATTTTCTTCAATCTCATTATGCTGAAATATTGATATAAATTTTATTGTGGAATTTTTACCTTTTTGTGTCGGGGTTACTATTAACGTATATGGCACTATTCACGAATACGACACTATTCACAAAAAAATTAAAATTTTCTTTTCTTTGTCCAAGTTGTCTATTATGGTTACTATCTTTAATTGTATCCTTGTTTTGATCTTCATTCTTGAATTTTACTCCACAATTGATTATTATAAGGTATTTTTAAATTTGGATAAACTAAAGTACGAATCCTTAATCTTTGATCTTTTATCTCACTAGATTCGTTTTCTTTAAGATATTTTTCATCATCCTCAGTCCTAAATGATGATATTACTGAATATCTTTGGCCTGTAGTGCAAAGATGAATGATTAACTGATGAATATCTTTGGTCCGTAGTGCGAAGATGAATAAGTTTTGAGATGAACATGGCCAACTGGTGATACAAATGAATATCTTTGACCTGTAGTGCAAAGATGAATATTTGATTCAAGATGTATATTGATTGATGTTACAGGGATAAAATATTGATGATGGACTTTTAAATTCATAGATGATAGTAGATTTCATTCTCTACTTAACTCTTCTAATGAATTGTTATTTTCGCTGCGAATATTGATCTAAAAATGGTTGTCCATTATATTTTATCTTATTTTTTGAAGGTTAACGATAATTTGTTGTTCATTATCTTAGTCATAATATTCTTTACTAGGCTAGTTGAGCTCACCATTTTCCTTTTTGTTCCAATTTTCTTCTGAGGAGGTGAGAAGATAGCAGGAACTAACCGGGGTATGGAGTGATGGTTCAGAATAGTTGTTTTAGTAGTCCTCACTATTTTGTAAAATAATGTATCAATAATTATAATGAGGACTCCTTTTGAGTTTGAATACTGTCTATTAGACAATATTTGTATTTAAACTCACAGTATATGTGTTATCGTATTTTGCACGACAATTGTATTAATGAAGTTGTATTTATTTCTGTACCATATATTTGACGACTCAAAATGGGTGATGTATACCTATTCTGGGGATGTCACGTATACTACCACATTTACATCACTTATATACATGTATTGTCACATAAGATCAAAATCATCACATATCATATCTCAGTTGGTCCTATCCTGCCAGCCGCAATGGTACTAACACACTCTTCTTCAATAATTGCTATAACTCGAGTGCGTGATATCAAATACCTAAATTGATCAATCTCTTGAGGATAGTTCCACACAATTGTCTAAACTCTTTTTATCGAGGTGGTATAGGCATAGTTCATTAATTCTACTTGCCTTTTAATGTCACCCAAACAACCTTCTAAATGTTGCATATACATATACGATGCCTCCTATCTTTGTAAACCAGTTGTCCTAATATTTGCAAGCTCATGTGGTTATCTTTCTGTAACCCCTGAACTTGACCATCCAAATATTGGGCCCTGTTTTCCGCCTCTTGAAGTCTGGCAGATAGGTCTGTATTCTGATCCATTAAATAATGGATAGTTTTTCCCAATTGGGTCATGGCCTCCTCCATTTCATGTTGTTGCTACTCAGCATCATGAACAACATGGCCTCTAGGGTCTCTTCCAGTTGCTCAACGAAAACCCCCTCCTCAGGGTCTTCTTCCTCATCCTCTGAATCTATCATAATAATCTGCTCCGGTGTTGGGTTTGGAGCAACATGCTCTTCAATCACGATCCTTGAGAGACCCTGAATTTTATGAAATAAAAGTATTCAATTTTGGTAAATAGTTAAATTGATAAAAGTTTAAAGTTAAGGGTGATATATGAAAAATTTTCAAAGTAGACAAGTTGTCATAAAATACCCGGTTACTATTTACTCTAGTATTGTTCACTCGAGTATTTGGGGCACTTTTTGTGTCAGAGTACTATTCATGAGTTACTATTTACGAGTTACTATTCACCCGAATATTATTCACTCGGGTATTTAGGGTATTTTTCGTGTCGGAGTACTATTCACGAGTTACTATTTATGGGTTACTATTCACCCGATTACTATTCACTCTAGTATTGTTCACTCGGGTATTTGGGACACTTTTTGTTTGGGGTATTATTCTCAAAGTACTATTCACTGAAGTACTATTCATTCGAAAAATATATTTCTTTTCATTCAAATCATTTTTGAGTACAATATTATTCCATGAAGAGATGTCTTTAATTTTTCGAATAGTTGGTTGAAATTATAATAAAGGTGATAAGTTTAATTTGTTTTATTGGTATTATTAATGTAATAAAAGCAGAATACTTTTATAAAGTTATTCTATAAATAGAATATATTATATTTTATTATGCATAGTGTTTGCAGTAGTAGTGTTTTACATGATAAAATCTTTTATATAAAACAAAATACTTTTATAAAGTTATTTATTTTATTAGATAATAATTAGAATATATTATATTTTATTATGCATAGTGTTTGCATAGTGCTCGTATATAGTGTTTGCATAGTAAAATCTTTTATAAAGTTAACGTTTTATTATATTATAAATAGAATATATTATATTTTATTTAAAAAATTTGCTTTAAATATGGACCGTCAGATTAAAGTAAATCAATCTCGACCGTTTCATGAGTTAATTACTATGCAGATCCATTTTTCTATAAATAAGCTCATTCCTTCATTATTTCTTTAATTCATTGAAAACTCTGAGAGAAAAACTATAGAGAGTTCTTCTTCTATAATCTTGAAGCGTATTTCTTTAGAGTTTAAGAAAGCTTTGAGCGTAGTGCAAGTTTTCTTCGAGTATATTTTCGCCCTACCAGTCGGAATACTCTTCTTTCAAAGGTAGGGGATATTATTTGTTGTACTCGTAACGGATATTCTTTCTTTCTTATTCATGAAGAGAACTTTTGTTATTCCATTTATTATTATTATGTTGGAATAACCTGTTTATGCGAAGTACCGCATACATGGTGAAATTCTTCTATTATTTCGTTCTTTATTATTACCGCGGAATATCACCGCCGGTGCGTATTGCGCGCTCGACACAGTTCCATTAATTATTCTGTTGGAATAACACCGTCGTGCGATCTATCGCATGCATGGTGATTTCGTTGTTATTCCATTCTTTATTATTCGCCGTAATATCCGCATGCATGCGTTTACGCCTTAACACGGTTCCATTATTTATTATTCTGTTGGGAATAACACATGCATGCGCCTATCGCACGCATGCGCGCGTGGTGAATCCTTATGTTATTCCATTCTTTATTATTACGGTGGAATAACCTATCTATGTGGATTACCACACGCGTGGTGAATGATCCTTCGTATTCATTCCTTATTAAATTGTGGAAATGATCTCTTCACGTGGATTACCGCGTGGCGCGTAAAATCCATTTGCGATTTCATATATTCTATTATACTCGGTTGGTTAAAGTTTTAACTTCTATATTCCATGAAATTAGTGGAATATCCTTGATATTTTGCGCTTCATCCAAAGATCTTTTCATGAAAATATTCTTCTGAGCATTCTTGAATTTTACTCTACAAAGAAGTATCATGTTGACAATTTGGACGTTATTAGTTCCTGAATAAATTAATTCTTGAACTTGTTTTATTGAATTCTTATATCATTGTCATCATCCTCATGTTTATATTATGTTGAAAGTCATATGTGGCCTGTAGTGCATAGATGGACTTGGTATGATTATAAACGAGGATTATTCGGTATAATCATGACCGTAATGTTATAAATGATGTGAAAAAAAATCCTCGTTCTGTAGTAGTGCATTGGTGGGACGCTTTTTGGTATGATTATGACTATGGATTCTCTTCGGCCAAGGGTGCAAAGATGAATTGTTTTATAGCATGATCAGGACCGTTGATAAAAACACGATTATCTTTGGCCCGTAGTGCATGGATAATTCGTGGTCGTGATTCTAAAGAATATCCTTGGCCTGTAGTGCAAGGATGATTTGATGATGTGGATTATATATTGAGCTGAGTCTCAGTGATTAAAGTGATGAAAAACCTTTTAAATCATAGAAGATAGTAGATTTTTATTCTTTATTCGACTCTTCTAATGGATTGCTTGTTCCGCTGCAGTTAAACTTGATGTTTGTTATATTGTATCAGTTTAACACTGTTGAAGGCTAACGATAATTTATTCTGCATTATCTTAGTCATAATATTTCTTCTTGGGCTAGTTGAGCTCACCCTTTTTCTTTCATTGTTCTCTTTGAAATGAGAACGTAAATGGGACTAGTGGGGGAGCAGTGATGGTCCTAGATGGTGCATTAGTAGTTCTCACTATTCTGTGAAATAGTGTAATAATAAATGAAATGAGGGCGCCATTGGGTGTGGATATTGTCTAGAAGGCAATATTCTTGTATAAACTCCAGCTTATGTTTTGTCGTATTATACACGACAATTGTATTATTAAGTTGTATTTGTATTTATGTACCATGTATCTGGCGACTCAAGATGGGTGATGTAGAACAAAATTTTAGGGGCGTCACAATCCTCTTGCACTCCGGCCATCTACACAAAAATAAATAACTCGATTAATACTGAATACAAATTAACTATACACATTATAGATAACAGATAACAGATACAATTATTTTTAAATTATTTTCATTTACATTTTATGATGAACTTCCATAGTCTATCTCTTTTTGAACTTTATATAAGTTATTCACTTATATGTCTGTCTAATTTGCCTAAGGTTATAGCCCAAGGTTTCTAACCTACAACTCTGATAACAACCTGTGACGCCCCAAATTCGGGAACTTGAAACTCATATTCGGTGCTCCACAATACTAAACATTCAAACATAATAAATTATTAAACATCTAAAGTTATTACCCTCATAATGTTCCATCCCAGGTATAGGAACCTTTACGTGTTTGTTACATGATTATTATAATATTTATAACACATAAGAGTCATCTATTATATAAAACTTCAGTTATTCAACAACTTTCCCCCTGCCTTTATCCTTTCCTGATCCTTCATTCATGTCCTGCTTAGCTGAAAACATTTATATTCAAAGCAAGTATGAGCATTTAATTGCTCAACAAGTAATAGCAATCAATGAATAGCTTACACAAAATAAATATTTTCTATGAGATATGCTTTTATAGTAAAGCAATAGAAATATAATCTGAAATGTTCACACTCTTACAACAACATATCAACTTTTGGAATACTGAGAGGTTAGAAATAAACATATGTTTTGCAACTCTGATACTTTTGGAATAAAAGAAAAGAACATTCAGCAAATAAAAATTGGGAAACCAAAGGATTTCTCAGGCTTTTACTCTCCCTGTAACGTTCAATATCAATCTTTAGTTTATTTGTATTCATCTCGTTCTTCAGTTAGAAAAACAAGATATATACGCATAGAGAGAGTCAGAGGGTGGAAGTGGGTTTACAGTGAAGATTTGAGAGAAACTTTGGAGAATCAAGGAAGAAAATCAAGTATTTTACACTATCCGATCAAGCTAAGGAGGAATCAAGAGGTAAGAAAGAAACTCCAAAACTCCTAATCTCTATTCCCTAAGTTTTTTGTTAGAAATTCTTTTGAATGTTTAAGTTAAAGAAATTCAATTGTGTGATTTCAGTTGATAGATAAACTAATAGATGATCTGATAATAGCATATAAGTAAAATTAGAGCAAACAAATTTGAGTTTATATGTAAAAGGGAAATAAATGGACATTCAGTTTATTTTAGATATTATGGTATATTTTAGAGGCTATTGTTGTGGTGTTCTTGTATTTAAAGAATTAATTTGAAGGATGTTATACATCTCTGAAATACGAAAATCACATAATTTGAATGAACCAAAATGGAGCTAAAACGAATTTGTGGTGGAAGATTTCGTAAAACATGTCAAAATATGAAAATCTAGCATGAAGTCTGAATTTGAGTCGATAAAATGCTTTGTTCTAGCTTCTTAAATGTTGTAATTACTCTGTAGATGTAAGACCTCAACTTTTATGAATAAAGAATAATTTTCTCGAAATATATTTTTAAATATTATGGTGTAGATTTGATATAATGTTATAGTTGTGGGTAATATTTATAAATTTTGCAAAGTAAGCAAGTGGTTATATAATATTCGATTGGTCGGGGAATATTCGTTTTAACAGGGAATATTCGTATGATGGCACAATCATTGGTGGACCCCACAACGGAAGTATTGTCGTAGTTAGAAAACGACAAAATTATCTTTCTATAAAAATAACGGCGGAGGTGTTACCGTTAAAACTGTTGAACTATCCGGTAATAAAAGTACAGTAATACGTGTGGTTGCATAGTAGCATACGGTATTGATTATTGATGCTTACGTGAGAAGTCACCGCTTATACTCAATTATTGCTACGATGAGTTCTTTTGATCATATCTCTCATATTATTGATTCAATTATTGTTACAAAGATCATCATCGCATAATATGATATATTATTAAATCAATAATTGAGACAATAAAGTTATTCATATTATTATTTGCAATATCGACAATGTTCAGAAGTTACGTCGAGGAGAGGTTTGGTCACCTAATTGCGCGCCAATAAGGAGAAATCCTTATCAGAAAGCCCCCTCTTTCCTGGGAACGACCTGATTGCTAAATATTGTGAATTATAATATTAATGATGAATAAGTTCGTGTTGATTAAAGATGAATTTTATAGTTCCATTGTGTTGGAATTATTTGTGTTAGTAAAAATTGACATTTATTTCGATAATAATTGATGTCTGGAGGTTATATTGTTCAATCGGGTATTTGTGGCACTTTTTCTGTCGGAGTACTATTCACGAATTACTATTCATGAGTTACTATTCACGAGTTACTATTCACGGGTACTATTCACCCGTAAAATATATTTCTTTTCGGTCCAAATCATTTTTGGGTACAATATTATTCCATGAGGAGATGTGCTAATTTTTTTGACCTTTGGTTGAAAATATAATAGTAAATCAATATGGATCGTTGATTTAAAGTTTTAATAGTAACTTGTCCCTTCAGTTTTCCAAGAGTTATTTGTCCCTTCAGTTTTCCAAGAGTTATTTGTCCTTGACTTTCCAAGAGTTATTTGCCTTCTTCAGATTTCAAGAGTTAATTGTCCCTTCATGAAATAGTAGTTGCTTTCTTCAATATTACCAAGAGTCATTTTGACCCTTCGTTAAGACCAAGAGCCACTTTCAGTTCTTCTATAAATAGAAGCTCATTCCTTCATTATTTCTTACGAAATCCTTTGAAACTACAGAGAGAAACTATAGAGAGAAAGAAGAAAAGTATTCTACTACTTCACTACTCCAATATCCAGCTTTCTTCTAAAGTAGGGAATATTATTTGTTGTACTCATAAGGGGGTTTCATTCTTTCTTTCGTATTCATGAAGAGAACTTTTGTTATTCCATTCTTATTATTACATTGGAATAACTTTCGTTTATGCAAGTAATCGCATACGTGGTGAAATTCTTCTAATATTCCGTTCTTTATCATTTCATTTTAATATCACGTCCGTGTTCTGTAGGACTGGTTCCATTACTTATTATTCGTCGAGAATATCCCGTCTGCATGCGTTCATGGGACCGGTTCCATTATTTATTATTCATTTGGGAATAACACATCATTCCGATCTATCGCAGACGCATAAGTGAATCCTTACGTTATTCCATTCTTTATTATTCGTTGGAATAACTCGCATCATGTGGATTACCACATGCATGGTGAATGATCCTTCGTATTCATTCCTTATTAAATTGTGGAAATGATCTGTCTACGTGGATTACCGCATGGCGGGCGAAAATCCATTTGCAATTTCATATATTCTATTATACATAGTTGGTTAAAGCTTTGGCTTCTATAATCCATGAAATTAGTGGAATATTCTTGATATTTGCGCTTCATCCAGTATCTTTTCATGGAAATATTCTTCTAAGCATTCCTGAATTTTACTCCACAAAGCAGTATCATGTTGACAATTTGGACGTTATTGAGTTTAGGATAAATTCACTTATAAATCTTTAAAATTTATTCTTGAACCTGTTTTATTGAATTGTCATCATCCTCATGCTTATATTATGTTGAAAGTCATCTTTGACTTACATGCATAGATGGACTTGGTATGATTATAACCAGGGATTATTCGGTATAATCATGACCGTAATGTGACGAATGATGTGGTAAAAGTCCTCATTGGCCTGTGGTTCATTGGTGGACAGTTGTTGGTATGATTATGACCAGAGATTATTCGGTTTAGTCATGACCATTGATGATTACATGAATATCCTTGGTCGTGGAGCAGGGATGATTCGATTTTATTTATTAAGCTGAGTCTCGGCTATAAAGTTGATGAAAAACTTTTTAAATCATAGAAGACAGTAGACTTTATACTTTACTTTACTCTTCTAATGAATTGCTTATTCCGCTGCAGTTTTTGATCTAAAACTTGTTGTCTATTATATTCTATCAGTTGTTATACTGTTGAAGGCTATTGATAATTTATTCTGCATGATCTTAGTCATAATATTTTTTACTAGGCTAGTTGAGCTCATCCTTTCTTTCACTATTCTCTTCAGGAAATGAGAACGTAGCTGGGACTAGTCGGGGAACAGAGTGATGGTCCTAGATGGTGCAATAGTAGTCCTCACTATTCTGTGAAATACTGTGATAATAAATGTAATGAGAATTCCATTGAGTGTGGATATTGTCTAGATGACAATATTTGTATTAAAACTCACAGCCTATGTTTGGTCGTATTTTACACGACTGTTGTATATTTAAGGTTATATTTGTATTCTGTACCATGTATTTGGTGACTCAGAATAAGTGATGTATACCTATTTTGGGGGTATCACAGTAGACGTATACTTCGATGTTTAACAAAATTATAGAATCGAAAACCAAACAATTTAGGATTTAGATGAATAAGATATAGGTTTTGTAAGAAAGCAGAAAATGAAATCGAGGCTCGAAAACTGATTCTGCATGTGGTCGTTGTTGCGCCGTGTTCTAGGCTTAACTAGGTGCGTACCACAAGCAATTCTACCGCTGTTGGTAATAAGGTTAAATGTGGTAGCGACCATACCGGGTAAAGCAGTCGTGCCCATAAATAAGTTCTTGTATGTACAGTCCAAGGGATGTTTATCTAGTCTATTTTAATGAACATTACAAACATAAAACATAACATTCTATCATGCTTTAAGCACATACTTAGATATTAAGTGATGAATAAAAAGAAGAATTAGTACGAATCATAATAAGGGGCTAATAAAAGAGATTAATGAACATTGTTTCATAGCTAATTAATGTATTGTCGTGACTTAAAATGTGTAGGGTATTTAAAGGACGTGTTCTGTAATTTTGTAGCAATCGCCTAAGGCAAGTTTCCTAACTTTTACTTATATTTCAATATTGAGCAAAGTTTCTATTCCGTATTATTCCTTTCATACTTGAACTAATTTCCTAAGTACTTGCAAGCTTTCTAATTCTTTTCAAAAGCACTACTTTGATAAATGACACTTGTTCAATTATGAATCCTTGCATTTCTATTTAAATCAGAATTATTGATTTATAGCATGTTAACCCTTCATTTATTATCAAACCCATTTGATTCGATTAGTCCTTAGTTGATGAACGTTCCAAAAAGTCTAGAATCCTTTCTGAAGTTATTCCGAACCAAATTGTCTTTGGTGCGGATTCATGTGATGAAACTGAGATAAACAACCCTATTATAGGGGAAATGTTATCAAAAAGTATAATTTCGAGCTACGTAATAGCGATGATATGTTTGTGCACAATATATAGTACGAAGGACTGATCACTTGGAGTACGAGGAAAGATGGTCCATAGTCTTTTAATTGTTAAAGGTTACAGTAGAAATACTTGTGTACCTAGGATATAGTTCGTGGTCTTGTGACCCTCAATATGTACATTCGAAATCATCATTTATGATTTGATTCAAAGAAATGATTATCTTATTGATATAACAAGTTATTGATTTATTGATGATCGGTTCCAATAAGAGACTTTCTATTCAGTTGAAGAGTAAACATATGTTTTCTTTTATAATTCATTTGTTGTATATCATTATACTTGTGGGCAATTTGTTTGTTCACCCTTGCATAACCATTTCAGCTAAGGTCGAGGAACCTAAGAAGCCTTCTTCGAGCAAAGGCAAGGGCAAGATGCGAGAGTAGTTGACGTCTAGATTATATGTTTTATAATGAATTATGTAATAGATTTAATTATTTTTCCGCTATTATGATGTAATAAAGGTTAGATGACCTGGGATTTATTTATGTAGGTAAATTGTTATTATGTATTAATATATATGGTGTTATTATCTTAATTAATGGGTAGTTTAGATGTTGTATGTGATAGATCGTGAACACTGAATATGTGGTTTGAGGTACTTGGATTTAGGGGCGTCACAGTCAAGCTGTAAAATTCAAGTTTCTCTTTCATGTATTTCAAATGTTTATATAAATGTTCAAGTGATAACTTAATTTCCAAAATCGGGAAATTAAAGGAATTTAACCGAATAAAATGGCATGTGATGGTGTATAATTGAGAAGGAGTCCGAATGTAGTAATTTGGTATAATAAGTTATCATCTAAGAAGTATGATAGAAAAGATTGAGCATCAAAAATAGGTTTTGAAGATAACAGAGCCTATCTTGGTCTATTGCTGAAGTGGCGTGGCTGCGCCACTTACATGAGCAAAACCAGAGCGACCGCGCTGGTCCTCAGAAAATGAAAACAAATTTCTTTATCTTTTAAATTTCTAGACAAATGTAATATGGTCATACAAGTTTAGGAACATGTTTTTTATAATATTCCAGTTGATTGGGAAGAAGTTAAATTATTATAGCATGCTTCACATAAGTTTTCAAATGGAAACTAAAATATAGGTTGAAGAATAAATTTAAGGATTCAGTTTGATTGAGTTCTGTAGATGTATTGAGTTCTTCTATGCTTAAGAATGTGATTGATATTTCATATTTGGTTTGGCTAAGGAAGTTTAAGCCTATTTGTTTAGTAGGAGTATGAGATTTTCAAATCTAAATAATATGATTTTGAAAATTAAAGCTTGATACATATAGAATGAAACTCAAAACTTGTATAAGTTTCTTTGTCAATGTTGTATGGCATGTTGACAACTCGGGGCATGTTAGGAATTGGTCAGAGATTGTAAAAGTTTAGTTTTTAGCTGATCAGGGAGTAGCGCAGTCGCGCCACTCCCAAGGTGACACTGCGGAAGACGATAGAGAGAATAAAAAAAATTACAGGAATTGAATCTATGAACTTTGCAATCACAAGAATTCACAAAGTAAGGGATAAATTGACTAAATAGCCAAGTATTTTATAAACCAGAATAATAATAATGAGAGTTGTCCCTAATTACATCAAAATTGCACCATATTTATACTAATTAAAGGAAACCTTAATCCTATAAGGAAATAACAAATTGATTTGAAATCAAAATCTACCTAAAAAGCTTCCTAATTACAATAGAATTGAAAATTTTCCTAAAATTACTAAATAATAATTAAAACTACTTGAATACTAATTAATAAATAAAAATACATCAAATATTTAAATTGTCCATAATTACCAAAACATAAATTATATTTAATCTTGGCAGATAACTCTTCCCGTGTCATTCCCCTTTTCTTGGAGAAAATTCGACCTCGAATTTTAAAATAAAGTAACATCAAGCCCCAACCGCTAGACATTCACAATCTTCTTTGTACCATGTATTCACGATGTTGTTTCTCAAAAAAAAAATTTGGAAATAATTTTGAAGTAATCAAAGCCTTCGTATTAACCTGTACTTCCAACAATTGATTAAGAACGATGAAATCAAAGTTTTCCAAGTTGTCGAACATAGGATTTTGAACAATCTCATGATCAATCTCAATTTTTACGGGTTAAATACTTTCTAGGTCACTGTACTATAGGTCGACTTACAAATGGGTCATTGAACTTTTTTTTTCTTACAGTCAACTCACTGAACTTTAATTTACTAACAAAAAGTTACAAAAATCGTTAAGTCAAGGTTGACTTAACGGAAATGATGATGTGGCAGCTGACTTGTCTAAAAAAAAGCTTATGTGGCGATTAGATATGACGTGGCGGTGAAGATGTGGATTTGGAGAAAATTTTTATGAAAAAATGGAAAAATATTTTAAAGTATAATATAAATTATAAAATTAGCCAAAAAAAAGAAAATAAATAAATAAAAATAATTATTTTTAATAAAAATTAAAAAAACGTAGTTTTTTTTATTAAAAAATTTAAAACGCAGCTTTTTTAATAAAAATAAATATTTTAATAAAAATAAAAAATGCAATTTTTAATAAAAATAAAAATGTAGTTTTTTTAATAATAAAATGCAGCTTTTAAAAAAAATAAGCTTTTTTAATAAAAGAAATTTTTTATTATTAAAAAATACATTTTTTAAAAAGCGCATTTTTGAAATGTTATTTTTAAAAATTGCATTTTAAAATGTAGTTTTAATAAAACGCATTTGGTTTTAAAATGCAGCTTTTTATTATTAAAATGCAATTTTTTAATTATAAAAGCGCATTTATTTTAATACATTTTATTATTAAAAAACTACATTTATTAAAATTATTTTTTAAAAAATTTCATTTTTTATTATTAAAAAACTATATTTTTTTTATTTTTATTAAAAAAATGCGTTTCTAATTTTGTTAATAAAAATAAAAGAATCTGCTTTTTTAATTTTAATTAAAAATAATTATTTTTATTTATTTATTTATTTTCATGTTTTTTTGGCTAATTTTTATAATTTATACAATACTTTAAAATAATTTTTTCTATTTTTTCATAAAAATTTTCCTCCAAATCCACATCTTCACTGCCACGTCGTATACTAACTGCCACATAAGCTTTTTTTTTAAACAAGTCAGCTATCACATCATCATTTCCGTTAAGTCAACCTTGACTTAACAGTTTTTGTAACTTTTTGTTAGTAAACTAAAGTTCAGTGAGTTAACTGTAAGAAAAAAAAATTCAGTGCCATTTGTAAGTTGACCTATAGTATCGTGACCTAGAAAATATTTAACCCCAATTTTTACCATATTCATATACTTATGTCGCGATTAACTCCAAATTATGAGCATCCTTAATCACTAAACTTGATTCGTCTTTAACTATAATCTCTTCCTCAACTTTCTCTTTCGTGCCTTCCACACTTTCTATAATAACGGACAAATCATATGGAATGGACAAATCACACTTTCTATTACAAATAAGATTGATGACAGTACAACTTTCTTGGAGATTTTCCTGTTGGCTATAATATTCTTGCAACAGTACCTTCTAACTTCATTAAAAAAAATATCGTTTTGACACACTTCTCTAGCTCTTCTTTTCTCAACTTGATACAGATGTTTCAATGCGGCAAGTCTATAATGGGCTTCTTCTAATTCCTCCAAAAGATCATCATATTGGGACAACAAGTTTTTACGATGACAAATATAAATCTCATAATCGATCCATTCACATTCACTCTTAAGCAAGTCAATATAATCACATACTTGTTCAATTTGTGCCTTTATAGCTTTAGACATTTTCGATACACATATCTAAATTAAATTCTTTGTCCACTCTTTCTTGTCCATGCCCCCGATGGTTACGTAGCCTGTTATCTCTGCCAGTACCACAATCATCACCTTGACGTATGTCGACCCTACTGAATACCCTTTCGACCCTGTCGAACCTTTCGTTTAGCCCGTTGAGTGCCATTGCTACATCTCCAGAACTAACATCCAGCCTATTGAGTCTACCGATTAGGGTCCCAGTTGGGCATCTAGATTCTGCAACACAGTCCAAATGGCCGCCATTCCCTCGTCGTTAAAAGAAGGTGGGTTGTCTTGCACACGTTCAGCCGCCATCAATTCACAGGTTTGAATCCTCACTCTGATACCAACTGACACAACGAAAGATGGTAGAGAGAATAGAAACAATCACAGGAATTGAATCTATGTACTTTGCAATCACAAGAATTCACAAAGTAAGAGATAAATTGACTAAATCACCAAGTATTTCATAAACCAAAATAATAATAATGAGAGTTGTCCCTAATTACATCAACCTTGCACCATATTTATACTACTTAAAGGAAACCCTAATCCTATAAGGAAATACAAATTGATTTGAAATCGAAATCTACCTAAAAAGCTTCCTAATTACAATAGAATTGAAAAACTTCCTAAAATTATTAAATAATAATTAAAGCTACCTGACTACTAATTAATAAATAAAATACATCAAATATTTAAATTGTTCATAAATATCAAAACATAAATTATATCGAATCTTGACAGATAACTGTTCCCGTGTCACAAGACTAAGATGCAGCGCTACCACGCCGCACTACAGAATAGTCAAGATATTTCTAATTCAAACTGAGGCATAAAACATGTGTGTATATATATATATATGTTGAGTCATAATAACAGAGTTTTATGATTTTACAGTGATTATCAAGCATACAATGATTATATTAAGCTACGATTTCAAAAGGAATTTAAACATACTTTCAAAATGAAAATGAAAGCAAGGTATAACTAAATATATATGTTGTATGAATACAAGTATGGATTGTGTACGTGCTATATGATTAGACATGTCTATTTGATTTATGTAGTGTTGGGTGTGGGTCATCACCCATGAGATAGAATCCAATATAGAAAAGAATTGATTTTCTTTGTGAGCAAGTAAGTGAGTTTACTTGATATTAATCCAATTAGAAATTTGGTTAATGGAAGCAATATTGAAATTGGAGATTCCATGAAAGGAATCCAAGTTGAAAAAGGATTTACTTGTTAGATTGGTTGGTGACCAAGACAAAGAGATGTAATCCCTAATTTGATTAGGAGAATAAATTATTTCTAATCCATATTAGGAATGGATTAGGAAAAGTACTATAAATAAGGCTATGAGGGAGTCTTACTTTATACATGAGATAGAGAAGCTTGGTAGTAAGAAGATACCAAAAGAATAAATTGAAAGAATTACTGTTTGTTGTTCGTGGGTATCCGCCATCATCTCCGTTCAATTGAAAGTTTGAAGACTTTATTGCTTGGGGTGTTTTTTGGTGGTGAAGTTAATTAGGTTTCTCAACTTAATTAAAGGTAAATTTGTATTATCTCAATTTATTGTGTAACCTCAAGTTTTAGGACATAAAACTTGAGAGGATTATTGTAAGCCCATTATTAGTTATATAGTGGATATTCGGAGTTTGACCCGTGGTTTTTACCTCTTAGTTTTAGAAGGTTTTCCACGTAAATTTAGTGTCTTGCTTGTGGATGGTTATTTATTATTTTTGTTCTCATAATTGGTTTTGTTAATTTCATATTTAATTGCACAAAGACGGAAAAGTAATTCTTGGGATATAGATTATTTTTTCATGCATTTTTCCCAACAGTGGTATCAGAGCTTGGTTATTTTTGTGGTTTTCTTGTGCGAATTAAATGGAGGATTGGACAGCAGGTTGCATGATTAATCTCAAGGCTAAAAATTATGCAATTTGAAAACCAAGAATGGAGGATTTGCTTTACTGCAAGGACTTATACGAGCCACTTGAAAACGATGGAGTTAAGCCCACAAACAAGAGTGACGCGCAGTGGAACAAGATGAACAGGAAGACTATTGGTCTGATCAGATCGTGGATTGATCAAAGTGTGTTTCATCATGTTGCCACGGAAACTAAAGCCTATGATCTTTGGCAGAAATTGGAGTCCATGTATGAAAGGAAGACGCAAAATAAAGTTTTTTTGATTAAGAAGCTTGTGAATTCTAAACTCAAGGATGGAAACTCCGTTGCAGAACACTTGAGTGATTTTCAGAGTTTGATAAATCAGTTGAGTACGATGAAGATGGTAATCGATTGATGAGATGCGTGCTTTGTTGTTGTTGAGCTCTTTATTCGACACACAGGAGACGCTTAGTCAGATCGTTGAGTAACTCCGCCCTAATGGCAAGTCGACTATAGATACAGTTAAGGATAATTTGTTTAACGAGGAACAAAGGCGAAGAGATACTATGGTAATTAGTGCTGATTCACAAGTTTTTGTCGCACAGAGTAGGGGCAAAAAAAGGGAGAAACTCTCCCGAAGATGACAAATCCAGGGAAGGTCAAGAGAGAAAAGAAGTAATTTGTTTTCACCGCCATGTAGGGTCACATAAGACGAGAGTGCAGATTTTTAAAGAATGAGCGGCCTAATGAAAAGATGAGGATAAAGATTCGATCAGGTATCTATCCGACGTTGATGTAGCTATTGTTTGTGATGATAAACCCAAGTGCCATGTTAATGATTGGATTATTGATTCGGTGCTTCATTCCATGCTACTGCTGGCGTGGTGAAATCTTCACATCCTACAAGAGTGGTGATTTTGGCCGTGTGCGGATGGGAAACCAAGTGCATCCAAGATTATAAGCAATGGAGATATTTGTTTGGAAACTAACGGTGGTGCGCAGTTGATGCCGAGAGAAGTCGGACATGTTAGGATATTCGTTTTAATTTGATCTCTTTGGTAAGCTTGATGAGAATGGTTATAAAAGTTACTTTGGTGAAGGAAGGTGGAAGCTCACTAAAGGGTCTCTAGTGGTGACTAGAGGTAAGAAGGTAAACACTCTTTATAACGACACGGGTGTATGTGAGAGGTGTTGAAGATGGGGGAGTTAGGCAGAAAAAGGTGTGGTACAAAGCCGTGCGAGATGGGAGAAAAGCCTTGCATGAGAACCACGAGAGAAAAACTCTTTGCTTTAAATGGGTACCAAAAGTGAAGAATGAAAGTGATAGCTCGCAGCCAGTGTATAAAGCGGTATTGAATGAATTTGGCAAGAAAAAATATGTCAAGTTTGAGTTAGATCCTCCCATTGAGAAGAACCATGCCGATGAGACAAAGCCGGACATGATGATAGTTGAAAATTCCAAGAAGCTTAAGTTGAGCCAAGACTTCGTTGGAATTAACTCTGAGTAAGGAGTTGTGGTTGGTGATCCCTCCTCTCATGGGTTCGGAGGGGGAGATTGTTGGGTGTGGGTCCTCACCCATGAAATATAATCCAATATAGAAAAGAATTGATTTTCTTTGTGAGCAAGTAAGTGGGTTTACTTGATATTAATCTAATTAGAAATTGGGTTAATGGAAGCAATATTAGAATTGGAGATTCCATGAAAGGAATCCAAGTTGAAAAAGGATTTACTTGTTAGATTGGTTGATGACCAAGACAAGGAGATGTGATCCCTAATTTGATTAGGAGAATAAATTATTTCTAATCCATATTAGGAATGGATTAGGAAGAGTACTATAAATAAGGCTATGAGGGAGTCTTATTTTATACATGAGATAGAGAAGCTTGGTAGTAAGAAGATACTAAAAGAATAAATTGAGAGAATTACTGTTTGTTATTCGTGGGTATCCGCCATCATCTCCGTTCAATTGAAAGCTTGAAGACTTTATTGCTTGGGGTGTTTTTTGGTGGTGAAGTTAATTAGGTTTCTCAACTTAATTAAAGGTAAATTTGTATTATCTCAATTTATTGTGTAACCTCAAGTTTTAGGGCATAAAACTTGAGAGGATTATTGTAAGCCCATTATTAGTTATATAGTGGAGATTCGGAGTTTGACCCGTGGTTTTTACCTCTTAATTTTAGAAGGTTTTTCACGTAAATTTGGTGTCTTACTTGTGGATGGTTATTTATTATTTTTGTTCTCATAATTGGTTTTGTTGATTTCATATTTAATTGCACAAAGACGGAAAAATAATTCCTGGAATATAGATTATTTTTGGCGTACTTTTCCCAACAGCTATGTGTATCAAGCATGAAATATATGGTTAAATATGTGCAACTTCTATGTATGAGCATTATGTGCTGATAACTAATATGTAGCTAGCTATACATGGTATAAATGATGTGGTCTTTTTGAAAAAGAAGATAAGCTAAGATTATAAATTGTAAGCGTAGCCTACAAAAAAGAGGTAAGTATCCGAACTTTATTTACTTCTGAGCAAGTATCCTAACTTGTTTTCATTTAAACAAGCATGATGAAGTTTTATTCAGTTTTTCATAAAAGAATGACATGTGCATACTCGTACACCTTTTTAAGCTTAAAATCTCTAAGAAACAATTTATCAAACATGGTATGGACATTATATTTTAGGACAGATTTCACTAACTTTAATACATAATTAAGGCCATATATTATCCTCCCTTGTTACTCCGCACAACAACAACTAGTCTCCTAAGTATTACCCCAATTAACAGTCCAAATATAGCTCAATTATAACTTTAAAATTCTAATAACCAACTAATTTATGTATAAACTTCATAAAGATTCATGACATACCTTCTAATTGCTGTAAAGTTTCAGTTTATTAATGTTTGATTGTAGTTTTAATGACAATTCTAACTCCACTCCAACTGCAAATTCAATTACTTGAAGCTTACAATCTCCTTTTAGCCAAACCATGCATAAAGCTCTAAGACATATTAAAATTGCTTTGGCCGAATGGAAAATAGTTTGGAGAGAGAACAAATAGGCTGGCACGAAATTGACTTGGAACAGATGAAAGTTATTTTTTTATGAGTTTGATGATTTTAACAAGGAGTAGAAGGAAATGCAAATGGGAAGAGCTGAATATAACAGCATGACTTATGCTTGCTGACTGATCTAATCTAACTTTTGGACAGCTCCTACTTAAGGCTTGCTTAGTGGTTTCTTTGTCCTCCTTAACTAATGACACCTCATGCTTCATTTATCAAGCTCAGTCATGCTAAAACTTATTTACATAACCTCCTAACTGATTCCTGCACAATGTATTCCTAACCCATAAATAACATATATTGATATATTACTAATATATAAATTATACTTGTAATATTATTACATGTATCATTTTTTTTTAAATGAACTAATTATTTAAATTATGTGATATAAATCATTTACTAGATATATAACAATTACATTATTCAATACTTTCAATTGAGTAATTTATAATTACTCCTTTCCATATTCTTTAATAAGTTATTCTTGTTCAATTTATTTAATAATAATATTTTATTTAAATCAAATAACTAATTCAATTTTTTATTATTTATTTTATTTACACATATTATATCATTAAATATATATAATACTATTTACTTCCTCAAATAACTAAATAATCATTTAGTTATTTTGTTACTTCTTTAAAATTATTAACCAATATAAGATAATCTCTTCCCAACAAATTTTATTTTTTAAATCTTATTATTGTATTATTATTATTTTCCACACATAATTCATAGCATCCATATTGACACATATCACATTTATAATTATACCTAATTATAACATAATCATATAACATATATTTATAATAAAACTTTATTTTATTCACAAATATATCCTTAATTCAATTATTATCAAGCAAAGTTTTCTTAGTGGCTACCTAATGCTTCAAGATTTTAACAGCTCATGCTTAAACTAACTTAGTGGCTTGTTAAGAGTTCCATCAATTGTCAGTACCTCCTACTTAGTGTATTGACTCAGCTTAACCCACTCATCTTACTGCTACTAACCCAGCTCTACCTATTATAAAATTATAATACTTAACTTGCTTTAATTTCTTAAGTCTCATCTTTTGTTCCATGCTACATACATATATAAATACTAATCCATTATTATGCCAACACAATTCATATATATATATACATGCAATATGTATACATTATACTATTATACTTGCATATAATACTTCCATTATTTTCACATATGTATTATTATTATTACACATCTCTATTAAATGAATTAATTATTTAAAATGTAAAATAAACCATTTCACTAATTATGGAGTCAAATTAAAATAACTATCATAATATAACAAATAAATTATTTGAATATTCAATATTTACTTCATTAATCATTTAAATAAGTTATATATATTTAATTATTACATTTCCTCATTTTATTCCTTAAATTGTTCTTGAACAATTTATTAAATAATAATATATATACTATTCACTTAAATCAAATAAGTAATTCGAGTTACATTTATTTTGTTTATTTACTTCCATTATTTACATTTATATCACTTCCTTTCTCATATAACCAATTAAATAATTGCTTATTTAATTATTTAAGTATTAAGTTATTTTATAAACTTAATATTTCACTTACATTAATTTTATATAAAATGATTAACTCTTATAAGTTAATCCATTTTCAATTTTATTTTCATTTCTCAATCAACCATTTAATGATTTCGCATACTACATATATAGTTATATTTAGCTATAATTTAATCATAAATCATATTTTTGTAATAAAATTTTATTTTATTCACAATATGCATCTTACAATATTCTCAGATATCAACAGAGTCTCACAAACAATTGACTGGCTTAGCAAGAGGCCACATGAAATGACCCTCCCAAATCCGGTCCTCCTTTCTTTGGTTTCTCCAAACTTAGTTTGCTAATTCAATTGCTAACTAATTTAGTTACTCTAAATTATTGACTTTTATTTTTCAATTTTGACTTTTCATAATTTGTGAATAATGATCTACTATTTAAGTTTTACATGTATTTTCTATACTTATACGTATAATTAAATCACACACATTCAATCGCATAACACATTATTTAGGTAATTAAATTAACTTTTATTAATCACATTGCAAGCCTTATAAAGATTCAGAATATAACAACGGACGCAACAGAGATTTTTTTTGTGAAGCAGCGCAACTGATAGGCGATGTAAGTGATAGAGTTATAATACGTATTTTCGATAAAATTTTTGTCGAACATAAGTCTGCCAAACTTATTATATTTTAGATAGAACTTCTGTCAAAAATACTTACAAATCTGTCGATATTAAATGTGGCGCTAGTGGAAATATTAGCGCCAAGGGACATGAATTATTTCCGACGAAATTTTGTCAAATTTAACCTAATTTTAAGACAATTGTTTTTGATGAAATATTTCGTCGAGATTAATTTATTTCCGAGAAAATTAGAACATTTTCTTGTATTGATAAAAACTATACCATATATATTATAAGCCCACACATATGAGAAAACACACTTCACATAAAAAAGTGCACTGAAATGAAAATCGAACATGAGACCAAAAGGCCTAGTAACTCAGTCCTAACAACTAAGCAGAAACATCATTGAGATATTGTTAACAACTTGAATCAATACTAATATTCAAGCTAATTATTTTAATGACTCAATAAATTGTGTATACTATTACATGCTTAATTTTATATTAAAAAATTATTTAATTTTTATATCAAATGAATTGATTCATGATACAAGATCCAGTTAGCATGAAGTTTATTTTCTGGTAAGTTGGTCAATTGGTCAATAAAATGTTGACACACATAGAGCATCGCCCTCGCATGCGTGTCAGCACTGTATTGACCAATTGACCAACTTACCCAAAAATAAACTTCATGCTAACCACTTCCCATGATACAATATACGATACAAGTATTTTTATTTCATATGACAATTTATTATTACACAAAGTTTAGGGATGGTCAACGTATTTTTTGAGAGAGATGTGATTAGAGCATTCACAACAGTTTTCTTATCTTTATCCTTACTCTGCAGTGATATTGGATCATTTGCAAAATAGAGATTCAAATTTTTCACTATATGTACCCAACAGGTTCCTTATATTGATTCCTTAAATAATAAAATTTAAAAGTTAAAAGTTAAAAGTTAAAATTTCCAATAGTCAAAATATCAAATTAATAATAATCTTATAATTTATAAAAGAGAGTATAATTTATCAATTATATTCACTTTGTAAAATAATTTTATTTTATTTTAAATTTTAAGTAATTTATGAAATGAGTATTGAATGAATTGTAGTTGCAAATGTACATAAGATTAATATTAACTTTTAAAAGTTAATTTGTGATATTTTTAAATTTAAATTTAATATGATTCATTTAAATTTTGAAAATAATAAATTTTATAATTATTATTTTTATAATGTTTATAATTATATTGACATAAATTAAATAAATTTAAATAAATTTATATCGCTTTTAAATTTGAATACGTTTGAAATTAATTTTAAAATAAAAGTCAATATTAAGTTTATAATTTGAAAATAAAGTAGTAAAAAAATGTCAAGATGTGTATGATTGATGAGTTGTCTACTTAAATGAGGGTGTGAAATGTCATTTTGTATATATAGAGAATGATCTTTTGACTCCCTCACTTTGGAAAATAAAATCTTATATAGGGATTAAAATAGAGAGTCAAATAAGGATAAGAAATCTGTTGGATAATGATTTGTTGATGCATTCTTTAAAATTGGGGATAAAGAATTAATTAGAAAAACTGTTATTAATGCTTTTAGGAAATAGGAATAAAGCCTTTGTAGATGCAATTACTTTTGTGATTATAGTTGATCATAAGGAAATCACTAAACTAAGAATAATTTGTTAATATTTTAATTTTTGCTAAAAAATATTGGTTCAATAAGTTTACTATATATATATATATATATATATATATATATATATATATAGATAATAATCCATATTTAAATTTGAATAAGAACCTTTATTATCCAATCCACTGTTTAAAAATAGATAGAATAGTCTAAGTTTTAATTTGTCTGCAAAATAGCTGTGTTGATGCGATATACAATCCACACAACTATTATGTAGATGAAAACTCAGAAATTATATCACATTCACACTATAGTTGTTCAAATCCCGTTGTTCAAATGCAGATGAAAATTCAAAAATTATATCACAATAATTATTTTTTATTACAATAAAAATTATTATTTTAATTATTATTACAATAATAATTATTATTTTACAATAATTATTTTAGTATTACAATATTTATTATTTTATTATTATTTAAATTTTAATTATTATTATTTTAATTATTGTAATAATACAATGTATTATCTCCTTTTTGGTCATCAGATATTAAAATAATAATAATAATTATTATTATTATTTAAAATTTTAATTATTATTATTATTATTATTGTAATTATTTAAAATTTAATATTATTATTACAATTATTATTATTATTACAATTCCTAGTACAATAACCAAAAAACGTATTATCTCATCTTCATATGCATAGAAACTATGCTAAGTGGTTTAAATATTAGTGTTACATAAATTCTAGCATGTAAGTAGTTGGTCTAGTTGGTCTAGTGACTTTTGTTGAAATATAAATTTTTTAGTTTGTAGAGGTCTGAAGTTCGAAACTTGCTAGCAACATTTTCTTTAAGAAAATTTTTAACACTCCACGTCAGCAAAAATAACTGGCCACATTAGGAAAAAAAAACGGGCCAATATGCACAGTCAGCATTCCGTCCATTTTTTCGGACGAAAATATAAATAATGACCATTTTATAATTTTTGAGTACAGTTATTTGATTGTAACAAAAAAAATTCGGTAACCACAACGAAAATCGAACCCAAATACAGCGACAAAAAGTGTATTATCCTTCAGATTTTCTACACTTGCTGGTGTCCAACTTTTTCTTTCGCAATGCGTCAAATAACAACCAGAAGGGTGACACATGCAAATTCATTTTAACGTACAATTTTTAAAATCGTTGGTAGCCTTCAAAAATAGTCTTTAGTAACTTTCTTAAATTCGGCTCAATATACTAGACATGTTTCCTTGGCCTCAAGTTTCCATGCCTAGTTTCCCGATCATTACTCGGTGGACTTGCATCATCTGATGGTGGGAATGAAAAAAAAAATGTCTTTGACATCCGCATAAAAAAAATGAATAATGGACATAACAAATATTTAAAAATAAACAAATTACTTGGTGTTGGTGGCAACGTATGTATCGGGGATGTGAGAGGAGAAAAATCATTAACATCCGAGTTTGAGCCTACCTCATTTGGGAGGAACAAAAAATAAAAATAAGTCTTTGCAAAAATTATCGCCAACCTCGTCCTAGAGGTACAAAAATTAAAACTAGTTTTACAAAAACTAGTCCACAAACAAAAACAAGTTTAAAAAATATTCAACAGGACCAATGTGGTTTTATCCAGGAATAGGGGAAAGAAAAATATAAGTCTGACATCCACATAAACAAAACAAAACAAAACACCAGTTTCAAAAATAGTCTGGCATCCACATAAACAAAACAGGTCAAAACCCGGTTCAAAAGGACAAATGAAACAAAAACCAGTTTCAAATTTAATACAGTATTAGGCTGACAGGGAAAAAAAAATAGTCTGGCATCCACATAAACAAAACAGGTCAAAACCCAGTTTCAAAAGGACAAAAACCAGTTTCAAAAGTATCCAACATGACCAATGTATAATTATTGAAGAATTGAGAGGGAAACGTTACCTTGCACATGAGTATTGGTTGCTTCAAGACCAGATTCTCCCTCGTTGTGAATTTCCTCCGTGGACTGTGTCAATCATAAATGAGCTAATGAGTTAAACAAATAAAACAAGTAAAAAGGTATAAATGAATTAGCTTAAAACAGAAAACATCTAAAATACACATTACCATCTTCAATTTGAAAAACAAGTTTTGAACGTCTTGTTTCCCAATCATTGAGTTCCTTACGGCAGATTATTCTATAATCAGTTGTTTTATTACTTTTCCTATCCTTGTGGTAAGGAACAAAAATATCATTCCGAGGGATAACCTGATCCTCCGTCTTCCCGAACTTGAAGGGACAGAGATCAGGATTTTGAAATAAGAAACTTGCCTCAAACCTATTGAAAAGCCTCCACTCGAACTAACACGAAAAAAAAGATAGAAAGTTAATTAAATCAAAATAGCTTAATGAACATTCAAAAGAGTGCAATGAAGGTAGACATTCAAAAAGGATTATGATATTGTGATGTTGATTAATATATTATTTGACATTTGACCCAAAAAAGAAAACTTGCCGAGAGCTTGAGGAGTTTAGCCCGACAAATCTCCATTTTATTAGGATTGTGTTTATTCTTCGAAGAAACTACCAGCATGTTGCTCTACCCCACCATCAAAGGAAATCCTCTATGGGTTGGTCCAGTCAACATGTGGACGTCTTCCGCAATCCTCGCTCGAAAAATATTCATAAAGGTAAGCTATTAGACTAAATTTGGAAACAAAAGAGGGTTCCACAATGCTACAGTAGCAGCTTTTTTGTTGTTGTTTCCAGCCCCACTGCTACTGCCAATGGCAGCATCCATTACCCTTGCTTTGAAAAAAAATGTATTCCCTAGTTCCATGTGAAGTTTTGACATGTTACTTGTGACACAACTCTTGATATTCTTACCTACCAGTTAGGCCAAGAGAAAAAAAAAACTGCTAGTGCCACTCAAGGCCACTGTTTTTGCTGCTGCGACACGCTACCTGCTGCTGTTTGCAGCGAAATGCTGCTGCCAATGGGCAGCAGCTGTGCTCCTCATCTCAGGCCATTTTTGGCTTCATATTAGGTAGTTTATTTACAACTTATTTCCAGAAATTTATAAATGATATACCCACCTTCTAAGTTAACCCACAAATTGCAGTCATTGAATTACATTTACAAACCGGGCTCGCGATCGACCGAGTGTCGGGCTCTGCAGCGCTGAGCGCGCTGGCTGCTACTGCCTGCAGCAGCCTCGGCAGTCTCTTTTCCAATCTCAACCCTCCCCTTTTCAATACCTTGTAACCTTTGATACCTATTATATTCGTTTAGGCCCAAATTTGGAAATGGTGAAGGTACCATATTAGTTAATATAGAAACATATTAGACTTGATCTTTAAGTTCCTTTAACTGTCCAAAACAGTTTGTCAAAATAGCTTGACATATCATGATTTGACTTTCACTTTGGCTTAATATAGAAGTTTGTTTCATTCTAATATGCTATAACACCTTTCTTAATGACATGTATGGTGTATATACATAACTCAATCTTTAGTTTGGTCTAAAATTTAATTTTTAGCCAAAACAGTTCTTTTAGAACTTTTATGGAACACCTTGTGCTCACTGTTTTATACTACATGATTCATAGCTATTTACTTGTACTATAAATCCATGTTAGCCTCCTTATTACTCCTCAGCCTAACCTATCTCCTTGTGCCTAAATTCAGTCCATAACAGTTCTATAAGCAACTAAAAATACGCAAAGCCATAACCTTAGTCACTAATTAGTTTCTTTCATTTCCAAAAGTTCAATTTCCTTGAAATTTAATTCGTTTGATTAGGAAATATTTCAATTTCTCTGATTCAAAAGTAATATGTAACATTACATATTCATCTATATTAAACAGAACACTATGACTAATCACCAATATCTCAAACTAATCATACATAGCTATTCAACCCATAGGGTTATTTGTTTTCATTTCAATTTAGCTAACATGCCTTGCAAACAAAATTTCATCTTCATAAATATAGAAGAGATGGGTTATGATACCTCTGTTAAATTACTTAGGAATTTAAACATTAGCTAAAGGCTAGCTTTTGCTAGCCTTTGAACAGAAGTCCAGCTGACAAACTTCAAACAGAAAATCTCAAACCTTCCTTGCTCTTGGCCAAAATGAGGGATTGGAATTTCAAGAGAGAAGGTGTCGGGTGGAGTTGTCAATAGGAGAAATAGCTTTGTTGCTGTTTTTTTTTAACCACTTCTTGAGTTGCTCTTAAAAGTTGATTATTACAGATGCTAGCCTTGCTGAGTTATAAGTCTAACTTATTCTCATGAAGACAGCTCTTGCTTCATTTTTAACTGATAAGTTTATTAACTCAAGGCTATGTTTGGATTTATCACATCAATATAACCCATTTATTCCCTCTCCGTACTTATCGCATCACATATAACATATTTTAGATATACTAAAATGCATTTCAAAAATCCGGATAAAATATCTGTTAATCATTTCCATCAAAATGGAGGTTATTTATTAAATTAAAATATTTTATTTAATAAATAAAATTTTATTATATTAAAGTGATTTATTTATCATAAATTACTCTAATACTCACGAAAATACATCAAATGTATTTTTAATTAACTTTCCCATATATTCACGTAACAAATATAATTAAATATATTTATCATGTCTTGTTCCCATATTTGTTTACATAAATAATTTATATAAGTGATACAATAGATTGAATATTTTAATAATTTGATTTCTTTTTCATCATAAATTGCTTCTCACAATTTATTAAATATAATAAATATCAATTATTATACTTGTCATATCACCCTATCACATATTATACTGCACATAATAATATATGCAATATAGTAACACATTTAAATAAAAATAAAAATTTATTCTAATAAATCCTTATTTTATTTACTCTAAGAAAATGCGATTCGCTACAGGGTTAACCTGTCCGATTATAAGTTGTAGATGAGATATTTAAAAATTGACCATTGTAAATCAGATTTGAGTAATTACACCTATTCACCCCTTCCAGGTGTACTTATTTACATAATTACAAGCTGGACTCAGAATTCAGAGCTTATATTAAGCTAGAACATGAGTTTAGTGAAAATAGTTAATTACAAGCTTTGATTAATAATTGTGTTCATTTGGTACAGAAATTTATTGCAAGAAGAAGGTAGACATTTGAAAATTAGTGAATATTGGGTCCAAATGTTGTATGAACGAATACACCTTAAACAAGATAATTGTATGTTACAACTACTTCATTCTGTTGTGAATTTGAATTTAAAACCACTATTTTTGGTCTAGTAAATCTCTTTTGTTTCACATGCCAAATGAACAATACCTCTGGCATCATCAGCAATTCCTCAAACGACATAAAGAAAGAAAAAGTAAAGGTATTTGCATGCTCCTAAGTTATACAATTTACTTTTATTTAGATAATTATTTCACTAGCTATATAGAGTTTAAGTTCCATGTATTACAAAATTGATTGAGAAAGCATTGTCTTGTTTTGTTTACTTAGTTAGATATTTATAGGTATTGTATGCTCAAAGCTTATGTAGTTATGCAGCAGTTTGTTGATCATATATATGTTAATGAATGATTTATGCTTACTCTATGTTAGCATACATGTTATATATGACCTTGTATGGCAGTGCTAATTCGATCAATTACCAATATAGAAAAATCACATGCTTTAGGTTTGTCTACTTCTATGTGGTTTCTATGTGCATATAGTTAAATAAATAAGCATGGTTGAACTTCTAGGATTTAAGCTTACAGTCGTTAGTTTGTTTTTAAAATTTCTACATATATCGATATGAAGTTCCCAAAGAGCTCTTAATAAACGATAATCCATTCTTATGGTCTAACTATTTAGTATTTTTCTGTTGCATATGCCCTTAAGGGTTGCCCAAGCAGGGCACACTACCATGTTTACTAATCTGTCGTTTGCTTTCAATTAATCATGTTTAAGTGAATCATATATCCCACAATCTGGAAAGTGCCTATGTGTGTGTGTGTGTGTATATATATATATATATATATATATATATATATATATATATATGTTATTGATTAATGTAAATGCGTCCTCAACTGACTACTGTGGGTACTTGGACTATATATTCTTAAATATGTAATTTGCTTAATTATTATTTTTATGATCAGTGCAATTGATTTCTTTTGTTCTTGACTTGCAACTAATCAAATTTGTAGGACATAAAAGGTGAGGTTAACTTGGGGAATCAGAAATCTTTGCCTACACATCCTTCATCAATTTATGGGCAAGCAATTCTGCAGTCAAAGCCTGCATTGGGTGGTGCAAGTAACATTATCAAACCTTTTAGAAGGAAAGAATCTTACTAAATAAGCAAAATGTTCTTACAATTGTGGTTTAACATGAAAAAAAATTATACCTGAAGCTACTAGGTGTAGGACTTGGTGTTTTTAGAATAAGTCGTAGTGGGAGCTCAACTTAATTCTTTGGTATTTAGGGATGTTGAGTATTATTATTGTAATATGATTTCAAGAGATTAATACAAGATTATCTTTGTGTTGGATATTGTAGGGAATTGAATGAATTGGTTTGAAAACCTGGGGAAAAAAGAAAACATAATTTATTTATTTTTTCTAATTTTAAAAATGGTTATTTCCAATGAAATATTTCGTGGGAAATAATTTAATTCTGTCGGAGATAACTTATTTCCGACGATTATATTTCCGACCGAATTTTGGACAGATAATTCAATCGAAAATAAATTAATTCCGTCAAATATAATATTTTTCTTGTAGTGACACTATCCCTGTTGTAAAACCCTAACTTTTATAAATAAAGATGAATTTTCTATAAATATCATTTTTGAATATTATGGAATGAATTTGATATAATGTTATAGTTGTGGGTAATATTTATAAATTTTACAAAATACATAAGTTGTTATATAATATTCGATTAATTGAGAATATTCGCTTTAATAGGGAATATTAAATGCAATAACAAAGACAATCATTGGTGGACCTTATTAACGAAATTATTATCGGATCGAGAAAACGACAAAAATACTTTATGAAAATAACTACGAAAGTTTTACTCGTTAACTGTTGAAACACCGGTGTTAAAAGTACAAGAATGTCGCCAGCGTAGTTGCACAAAAGAAGACACGGTATTGATTATTGATGCTTACGTGAGAAGTCACCGGTTTTGTTCAATTATTATCACGATAGAATTTGCGTATAAGATCTCACGTTATTTGATTCAATTATTGTCAATATTTTATATATTATTAAATCAATAATTGAGACGACAAGGTTATTAATATTATTATTTGCAATATTAACGATGTCAGAAGTTCATCGAGGAGAGGTTTGGTCACCTAATCTGGGCGCCGATAGGAAGAAATCCTTATTAGAAAGTTCGCTGCTTTTCCAGGAACGACGCAGTCGATTAATATTGTGAATTGTAATAATGGTGATAAAGTTTGTTTTATTAGTATTATTAATGTAATAAAACATAAAAAACTTTTATATAAAACAAAATACTTTATAAAGTTATTCGTTTTATTAGACTAATAGTAAAATCTTTTATATAAAGCAGAATACTTTTTATAAAGTTATTTATTTTATTAGATAATAATTAGAATATATTATATTTTATTATGCAAGTGTTTGTATAGTAAATTTTTTTATATAAAATGAATACTTTTATAAAGTTATTCGTTTTATTAGATTATAAATAGAATATATTATATTTTATTGTAAACCAATCTGGATCCGTCGTTTAAAGTAAATCAATCTGGATCGTTCATAAGTTAGTTCTTATGCGATCCATTCTTCTATAAATAAGTTTCATTCTTTCATTATTTCTTACTTAATTCACTTAAACTCTGAGAGAGAAATTATAGAGAAACTATACAAAAGTATTCTCGCTACTTTCTACTCTTATATTCAGCTTTCTTTTTACGGTAAGGGATATTATTTGTTGTACTCGTAAGGGGTATTATTTCTTTTGTATTCTATTATTTATTATTTTGTTGGAATAACTCAGATATACACTGCTAACCTATACTTGGTGAAATTCTTACGTTATTTCATTCTTTATTATTACATTGAATATCATCGTATGCATGCGTTTACGCCGGACACAGTTCCATTCTTTATTATTCGTTGAATATCCCGCTCACATGTATGCTTTTACTGCGGACTGGTTCCGTTATTTATTATTACATTGGAATAACTCGCCTGCAAGCTTGTCTATCGCACGTACTGGTGATTTCTTTTGTTATTCCATTCTTTATTATACTCGGTTGGTTGGTTAAAACTTTGACTTTATACTCCATGAAATTAGTGGAATATCCTCGATATTTCAAGGCTTCATCCAAAGATCTTTCATGGAAATATTCTTCTGAGCATTCTTGAATTTTACTCTACAAAGATGTATCATGTTGACAATTTGGACGTTATTAGTTCCTAGATAAATTAATTCTTGAACTTTTTTTATTGACTTCTTATATCATTGTAAAATCCTCATGTTTATATTTTGTTGAAAGTCATATGTGGCCTGTAGTGCATAGATGGACTTGGTATGATTATGACCAGGGATTATTCGGTGTAATCATGACCGTAATGTTACAAATGATGTGGTAAAAGTCCTCATTGGCCCGGAGTGCATTGATGGACAGTTGTTGGCATGATCATGACCATTAATGAATACACGAATGTCCTTGGCCCATAGTGCATGGATAATTTGTGGTCGTGATACTAAAGAATATCATTGGCCGTAGTGCAAGAGTGATTCGATGATGTGGATTATTTATTAAGTTGAGTCTCAACGATAAAAGTGATGAAAAACCTTTTAAATCATAGAAGATAGTAGATTTTATTCTCTACTTGACTCTTCTAATGGATTGCTTGTTACGTTGCAGTTAAACTTGATATTTATTATATTTTATTAGTTTAACACTGTTGAAGGCTAACGATAAATTATTCTGCATTATCTTAGTCATAATATTTCTTACTGGGCTAGTTGAGCTCACCCTTTTGTTTTCATTGTTCTCTTCAGGAAATGAGAAGCGTGGGGGGACTAGTCGAGGAACGGAGTGGCCGGTCAGATGATAGCATTAGTAGTCCTCACTATTTTATGAAATAGTGTAATAATAAATGTAATGAGGACCCTAGTGTGTTTGTATATTGTCTAGATGACAATATTTGTATTAAAACTCACAGTATATGTTTAGTGTATTTTTTACATTGTTGTATAATTAAGTTGTATTTGAATTTTGTACCATGTATTTGGCGACTCAAGATGGGTGATGTATACCTATTTTGGGGGCGTCACACCTACTTCTTCCCCACTCTAATCCTGGGGATAGGGGTAGGATACGGAGGGATGTGGGGTGGATTACCAGGTCCATGATATGAATCATTAGTCTTGTGACGCCTCCAAATTCGGGTACTTGAAACCTTTATTCAGTGTTTCACGATATCAAACATTCAACATATAATAAACTTAAACTTAGTAAAGTTATTACATCAAAGTTCTACTAATCCCAGGTACGTAATTACATGATAGTTTAATATTTACAAACATGTAAACTATCTATTACATCAACTCCCACCTATTCTATTATTTTTCCTTTCCCCTTGTCCTTTTCAGACCCTTCTACCCGAGTTTGCTCAGCTGAAAACATTTATAATAAAACAAGTATGAGCATCTAATTGCTCAGCAAGTAATAGCATTCTTCAAGGCTCAACAAGAAATAAATGTTTTCTTTGAAGCATGCTTTAACAGTGAATCAAAATTGTAAAGCCATAAATCTTGAATCATTCACATTTCTGGAATATCATAACAATATTGAATAACTGAGAGGTTTTAAGACCATGAACATATTTTTTTCTTTTCTTCAAAAGGTTCAATTAGAAATTTTATCTGTGAACCGTCTTATCTTACGAGCACGTAGGGTGATCAGTCTTTTATACCCTGTATTGATCAATACTATCTTATTCAGAATAATTTTCATGTTCTACGTCACCACTCCCAGAGTGAATAAAAATATCCCATTTTAGGGTATGTTCATTCTCAGTTTAGAATCCAAACTACAACAATATAGCTGGATAGCTTAAATCATGGCACAATAATATTTCAAGACTTGTTATAAAGAAATTGAAATATTTTACTTCTGTGTCTGGACAGAAGGAATGGCTTAGACTTCTTTGCAACTTGCTCACATATATTGAATTTCATTCGATATACATGAAAATACATTACATCTTTTGAAGCTGATTGGAATAAAAATGTTATTTAACCTTACAATATTCATAAATAAGAAAAGACAGTTCATAATTTAGAGAACCTGTCCACATATGAATAATCTATGAATAATCTCAGAATACTTTTTAAGATTTAGATACTTGTCTTATTTGTAGACTATTGGTACAATTTCAGTTTAACTTGTGTGTTCTCACAAATCCTACACAATTATTTGCATTCACAAACATATTAGCCAATTAGCCAAGTCATATAACTTGCATATTCACATATCACAGTCACAGTGATTATGTTTTTAGTTTATACTCCCATACTTGAGATATTTCTTTACATTTTTCAAATATCTCATCCATGTTTTTACAATAGCTATATCTTTCTTTTGTAGGGTTTGACATAATTCCAGTTCATGACCCGATTTTAGTTCATATTTCTTTTCTAAGTTATGCCAAGATAGCTCTTTCGTAGTATTAGAAACTCTTTGTGATACTAAAGGCTTAAACTTGGCTTAATAGTTCCAAATTAAAAGTCTAATCATGTCAAACGCTATCTTATAGACTACAAATTCACTTCTAGTGAATTACATGTTTTAGGTGTAACTAAAACTTGTTTGAATAATTTATAGCTCTAATCATTACTTGTAGTTTCATTTTTGTATACTAAGATGTTAAACATTCTTGTTTACTTTTAAGAGTGCTAAAACAGTCCCAACTTGACCCACCGTGTGGCAATCAAGCTTTGCTTGGCCCCGTGGGGCTTGGCTAGGCTTGGTGTGGCCTCATGTGGCCCCGCGGCCCCAAATTCATTTTATCTGCCCAACAGTCCTTTACTAAGTTTAATGGTTTACTTAGTTTAACAGCTCCATATTTGTCACTTATTAATTTATTTTTATTTTTGTTTCTATTCGCAGCTAACTGCTGCTGCCAGTGGGCAGCAGCTCTTAACTTTTGACATTAGGCTTGTTAGCTTTTAATCTCCCATAACTTTAAGCTATTACAATAAATTTTAAGTCATTAGATATGTGACACAACTCACTCATGGAAGAGCATAATAGTTGAACATCTCAAGCAACATAGTCACTGAAGGTCTAAAGAAAGTCCCTAGTCTCCACCCAACTCAGCTACTGCTGTTAATCGTTGCTGTTTTTAAGCAACAGTCATTTACTTTGGGTGGTTAACTTCCCCAGTTTTTGATTATTTAGGCTGAGTTTTCAATACAATATAGGTTTTGCACACACATCTTTAGGAGATATGTTTGATAAACATTTTGGGTATTATATTACAAAGAAGAACTATAAATGGTTTCTTTTCACATCAGTAGCAGCTACTACTTCTACGCCTCTGTTGGTTATAGCTCTCGCCGAGGCAAAGCAGACTTTTTTCTTTTAGTCCCTACCTTGATGCACCTTAATTCATACATTATATTTTTAACTCAAGTTGGCTGCCCACATTTGCCATGGTAGTGTGTTGTGGCTGCTTGATGCTAACCCATGGCTGCAATCCCTAGTCTCTTGCCTTAAATAATTTACTTTCCTCACGTGTCAATTCAACTGCTATAAACTTTTAGCATGTCATATACACTTTATATGCTTACTTGTATTGAGATAATAGTTCAATTCTTATGGTTAGATCTTTAATTTTTTTCCATGTAATCCGAATTAGTTTACCCAAACTGCTATAACAGTTACATATCGCTATCTATTTACGCAATCATTCATTGCCAAAGACAAGTAGTCCTATACCCATTCTACATCTTTCATTGCCGAGGCAAGAGCCTTAAGACTTCACCAAGCAAGATTTTGTTCCTTATGATAGCAACATATAACCTATATAAACCCAAAACATTAGCCTATGTGAGCCAAAACCAAAAGAGAAAGAGCCCCCCCCCCACCCCCACCCCCACCACACACACACACACACACACACCATCTCATGTTGTCGCTACTTTACCTTGTTGTTCTTTGCCGCCACAATCACCACCTTCATGCTCAACATAGCTACTTTCCTAATTTCTTACTTCTAACCCCTACGATCAATTATATCCATTATTAGATATATTGCACATAACTTATGGAAATATTTTTAGAAATTATAAAATCTTTATTTTAGTTTCAATAAGTTCCCCAAAGCAGTGGGTAAAAGTAGCTTAACTCATTGAATTTCAAATCTTTCGTTTTGGCTAGAAATTGAATTTCGTTATAAGCTAATAAGCTTAAACTCTCTAATTATTATTAGATGTGTTAACTAAACAAGGCCCATGCTTTACTTGGTTCTAATATTCAGTTTTTAACCAAAAAGTTCTTTTAGAACTTTTATTAAACAGGTGATGGGCATAGTTTTAAGTTACAAATTTCTCTGCCATTGGTTTACATCATAAATCCATATCACCATCCTTATGTCTCCTCAGCCCAACCTAAACTCCTCTAGCTATATATCAAACAACAGCAGTCCAAAACATTAACTAAACATGAAGATTCAAGTAATTATTAAAGTAACAGTTTTTTTTTAAACTAATTGTTCTGTTCTAATGCTCAATGCCCCATCCTGCTTGAACAGTTGGAACAACAATAAGAAACTAGTTGGTTTATTTACTTGATGCAAGCACTTCATAATTTTAACTTATGAAAACCAAAATAATAATACTTTCCATGCATATCATAGTAACCATGATCTCACAGTTTTCATTTCAATTTGTGAAACCCCACTAGCTAATTCACTTTACCAGAATCTTTATATTAAACACATAATAAGAATAAGGTGTAATACCTTTGTTCAGCTTGCTTTAATTTCTTGTTATCTGCTAATCTTAAACTTCACTGCTAACACGAAAATCAAAGCTTCAACTATTATTCCTTTTTCCTTTTGTTAACCGAGCAATTTACTGGAGCAAAGCTTGGAGTTGCGTGATATAGTGAGAAAGAAAACGTATCTTCCCTTTTCAGGGAGATACTTTTATAAACACATGCGAATCCGACTTCAAAATCTCTTTTCTGTCTATGCAAATCTGCATACTTTTTATGACGATCTTGAGCCGCTAATAGTCGCATTCGTATCAACTTAACTACTTCTTCAATTTGTTGTACCAATTCGGGACCTAGTAGAAGACGTTCGCCCACCTCATCCCAACACAAGGGTGTTCTGCATTTTCTTCCATACAACGCTTCGTAAGGCAGCATGCTTATACTAGCATGATAGCTATTGTTGTATGCAAATTCTATCAGAGGTAAGTGATCGTCCCAACTTCCCTTGAAATCCATAACAGATGCACGTAGCATATCCTCCAGAGTCTAGAGTCTGTATTGTTCTCTCAGTCTGTCCATTCGTCTATGGATGATAGGTTGTACTTAATCTTAATTGTGTCCCCCAGATGTTCTTGTAAGCTTCTCCAAATATTTGAAGTAAATCTTGGATCTCTGCCCGATACAATGGATACTGGCACTCCATGTCGAGAAACAAATCTCCTTGATGTAGAGATTAGCTAACTGATCTAGATTATATCTGATCTTGATTGGCAAAAAGTGTGCCGACTTTGTTAGTCGATCTACTATAACCCAAATCGCATCAAATCCCTTTTGCGTCCTCGGGAGTCCTACCATAAAATCCATTGTGATATGCTCCCTTTCCCATTCAGGAATTTCCAATGGCTGTAGTAGACCACTAGGTTTCTGATGTTCAGCTTTTATTCGTTGACAAGTTAAACATCTACCAACATACTCTGCAACCTCTGTTTTCATACTTGGCCACTAGAAATGTTGTCGGATGTCTTGATACATTTTGGTACTGTGGGGATGAATGGTGTATATTGAACAATGAGCTTCTTGTAGAATTTCTTCATTCAGTTCCAGTTCTGTCGAAACCCAAATTCTTCCTTCAAATCTAATAATTCCATCCTTATCGATATTAAACTTTCCTTCTTTTCCTGCTGAGATTTTCTCTTTCAATTTCTCACATTCCTCATCTTTAAGTTGCGCTTCCTTGATTCTATCCAAGAGAGTTGGGCAAGTCTCTATAGAATACAATCTTTCCTTTGATTCTTGTGGAAGTTTAACTTCTAACTCCATTCTTTCCATAGTTGTCACTAACTCATCTTGAGTTGTCAACAACATCAATTTCTCGCGACCTTTTCTGTTTAAGGCGTCGACTACCACATTTGCCTTACTTGGGTGATAAATGATTTCACATTCATAATCCTTAATCAATTCCAGCCATCTTTTTTGTCTCATGTTCAACTCCTTTTATGTGAAAATATATTTCAAACTTTTATGATCTGTGTATATTTCACATTTTCACCATACAAGTAGTGCCTCCAAATTTTTAAAGCAAACACCACGGCTGCCAATTCTAAATCGTGAGTAGAATACCCTTTTTCATAATCTTTTAACTGCCGTGATGCGTCTGCAATAACCTTCCCATGTTACATAAGAACACATCCCAAGCCTTTGTGTGATGCGTCAGACTAACACTGGAGCATTACTCAATCTTTTCTTGAGTTCTTGAAAACTCTCTTCACATTTCTAAGTCCATACAAATTTAACTGTCTTCCTAGTCAGGTTAGTTAACGGGGTAGCTATCTTTGAAAAATCTTGAATGAATCTCCAATAGTAATGCGTTAACCCTAAGAAACTACGCACTTCAGTAGGCGTCTTCGATTGCTCCCAATTCATAACTGCTTCTAATTTCGCTGGATCCACAGATAATCCATCTTTGTCAATCACGTGACCCAAAAATTTAACTATTTCTAGCCAGAATTCACATTTATTGAATTTCGCATACAAATCTTCTTTTATTAGCGTCTCCAACACTATTCTCAAATGGTCAGCATGATCATTCTGTGTCTTGGAATAGATCAGAATATCGTCTATAAATACTACCACAAACTTATCCAAGTATGGTTTAAATATTTTGTTCATCATATCCATAAATGCAGCTGGTGCGTTCGTTAATCCAAAAGACATAACCAAAAACTCGTAATGACCATAACGAGTTCGGAATGCCATCTTTGGAACATCTTCATCTCTTACCTTCAATTGATGATATACAGTTCTCAAATTTATTTTTGAAAAATATTTTTCCCCTTTCAGTTAATCAAAAAGATCGTCAATCCTAGGCAAAAGATATTTATTATTGGTCGTTAATTTGTTTAACTCTCTGTAGTCAATACAAAACGATCCATCTTTTTTGTTTACAAATAACATAGGCGCTCCCCAAGGAGACGTACTAAGTCAGATGTATTTCTTATCCAGCAATTCCTGCAATTGTATCATCAATTCCTTCATTTCTACAGGAAACATTTTTACGGTGCTTTTGAAATTGGTGTTGTACCAGGTGCCAAATCGATAACAAATTCTATTTCCCTGTCTAGCGGAAGGCCCGGTAACTCGTCAAGGAAAACATCTGCAAACTCGTTTACTACTACAATGTCTTCTATCTTCGCTCCTTTTTGTTGAGTATCTACTATATATGCAAGATAACCCACACAACCTTTCTGTAATAACTTCTTTGATTGCATCATTGTTAAACAACGTGACTGCTTTGGTGATTTACTGCCGTAAAACACGATCTTAGATTGCTTTGCAGGTTTAAAACTCACAGATTTTCTTTGGCAATCGATGGTTTCTCCATGTTTGAACAACCAATCCATTCCCAAAATAATGTCAAATTCCCCGAGTTGTATCGGAATTAGATCTACTGTGAGTTCACGTTCTCCTATTTTAACGCAACAATCCATATAGACATGCTCTATAGGAATCAACTCCTTATTAGCCACTTCTATATTCATGGGTATTTCTAAATTCGATAAAGGCATCTCTATGCGTTTAGCGAATTCATGTGATACAAACGAACAGGTTGCCCCATAATCAAATAATACATAAGCATTAATATTGTTAATCGGGACAATACCTGAAACCACGTCCTTTGATGTCACCGCATCCTTTGCCGTCATATTGAAGGTTCTGACAGTTAGCTTGTTTAGTGTAGCTGTACCAATTGTAAGCGCTTTAGTGCCAATATTTCCTTTACCACTGCTTCCTCCATCTGCTCCTTTCTTCGGACAATTTCTGGTAAAGTGATCCATTGAACCACAAATAAAACACCCAGAATTTTTCTTTGAATTTTGACAGTTAGGAGAAATGTGTCACTCATGTCCACACTTGTAACAAACTGTAAGACCCCGAATTTTATGAAATAAAAGTATTCAATTTTTTTTTAATTACTATTCATGAGTTACTATTCATGAGTTACTATTCACGAGTTACTATTCATGAGTTACTATTCACGAGTTACTATTCACGAGTTACTATTCACGAGTACTATTCATGAAGCATGATAATTTTTTTTTTTTCGTAAGAAGGCATTACTCAATAATTGTTACAGTAATTACTGTTCAATATTTTATTTTATTGATTCAATAATTGCTACGTTGATATTTTATATTATTGTTGTTTTGATAATTGTCACAAGACAAGATATTTTCCATTATCGAGCAATAATTCATATTATCGAATAATATTATTGGATAACATTATTGGCAATGCCTAGAAAGTTCATCTAAGGAGAGGTTTGGTCACCTAATCATGCGCCTTGATAAGGAGAAATTCTTATTGGAAAGCCCCTACTTTCCAGGGGCTATACAGTTGTTAATATTGTGATTATGTAATATTATTTGTGAATAATTAATTATTAATTTTATGATGAGAAAAATATTTATTTTATGTGGATATAGATGGAGAAAAATTTTAAAGTGACAATTGTTGAAAACTAATATTTTATCTTTTTACGATAAAATAATTCATTTAAATATATTATTTTAATAATATAATAATGGTGATATTTTTACAATTGAATGTGGAATATATGAGTATATGAGGAGGAAGAATATTTTGTTACAATAAATGTTTAAAACATGTTAAACATGTCATTGGACCCCATTTCTTGATTTGAAATTTGATTATAATCGTAAAATCGTCCTGTTTGTAGATTTTTGGTCAATTTTCATTTGGAATTTGGAAAAACTTTCTTACGCAAAATTGTAGAGAATTAAATTTCCTATAAAAGGTCGCGAGATTCGAATTTTCTGATAAAAGGGCTATTTATTATGAATTATTGAAGTTCGAATCGAAATAATTGATTTTGGAAGTTTAAAATAATTTAAATAACAAAAACATTTTTGTGCAAGTCTTGTGAGGTGGGCTGTTTGGTGGCTGAGGTTTTGAAGCAAAATAAGTGTGCTTTGGAATAAAAATAATATATATTAATATTTTATTAAATTTTACGCTTTGGTGTTCTAAGTATTTTCCTATAAATAAGTGCTTAGGTTAGAATTGAAAATCACACTTAAACTCAAGTTTTTCTCTCTATATTATCGAGCGTATTCTTGTGAGTATTTTGAGTATACTTTGAGTATTGCTATACGGTGCAAGTTCGATTCAAAGCGTTATTCCGGTCGTAAATCTTGCTTTTTTTGAGGTAAAGGATAGTAGTAAGGGATTTTAAGGGTTATTATGTTTTTAGTTTCGAAATTTTTTGAACCTTCAAAATTCTGGAAAAATTTGAAATGATATTTTGATGAGTTTTTAGAGTGTGTCCAAAATGGCGATTTTGGATGTATAGATTAGGAGTTATGGATTTTATGAGAAAAGACTATTTTAAAAGTAACTATTTATAACTCCTTGTGATTAACTCCAAAATTGATGAAATTTTTATTGGAAGTACATCTATATAATATCAAAATACCGTGTAAATTTCAGAATTTTTGGATAAAAGTACAATTTATGATAAATGTTTAAATATTCGGTGGTTTTGGCCATATGAAAAATAGTAAATGAATTTTAAAATTTTGAGAAAAATATATGTTCAATATGGGACCATGTTATGCTAAATCCCAGAAAAGAAATATTTTTGGAACTGATTTGGTATTTTTCATGAAAATATTCTAGTTATGAGTAAATGAATTAAATATGTTATGTGAAGTAAGAAAATTGGAAAATATGATTTATTGGCTTGAGAATCATATATGAGGTATATGCAGATTTTTATGAGGGTTTTGGTTAATGATGATGAAATCTTATGAGTTTGGCATTTTTAGATGATTAAATGCATTAATTATTAAAGTGTAAATAATTGGATTAAATTATTTATAAGTTTAAGAAATGATTAAAATATTATTATAATATTAATAATATTAGATTATGAGATTTCTAAGTGATTTATAACATTTGGATTAAGGTGTTATAAATATGGATATGAATTTTATTATGAAACTTTATCTTTTCGTATCGAGAGATTACTTACGCACGATATCTCTGACTATGTATGTACGAATCATGAAGTACTATTCACGATAAATTGGTTTCTTCTCGACCAAATTATCATTGATTTATGAATCTTACTCTTGAAATTAAAACCATGTTTTGATTATATTGTTTTATATAACATTCTTATAACCCTAATGATGATATTTCTCTTTGACTTGAGTGTAAAGATGGGTAGATTATTGGTATGATCGTGACCATAGGTTCTCTTTGGTCGATAGTGCAAAAGTTGAATTGTTGAATTGGTATGATCATGACCATTGAATTTACAATTGAATATTTTTAACTTAAGTGCAAAGGTGAATTGATCAACGTGGTTATAATTATTGTTATATAACTTACGAGATGATTATGTATTTCTTTGATATATGAATATCTTTGGGCTCAGAGTGCAAAAATGACTTGTTGATGAATATCTTAGCTTTGTAGTAAAAGATGAATTATTGATGAATATCTTTTGCTCGTAATGCAAAGATGACTGTTGTTGAATATCTTTGCTTTGAAAGTGCAAAGATGAATTATTGATGAATATCTTTGGCTTGTAATGCAAAGATGACCGTTGTTTGAATATCTTTGCTTTTGTAGTGTAAAGATGAACTATTGATGAATATCTTTGGCCCGTGGTGTAAAGATGAATTTATTAGTATGATTATGAGCAGAAGGCTGTGATTTGGTATAACCATGATCTTTGATGTTTCGGTAAAGACAAGTGATGAAAATTATCTTTGTCTTGGATGAGGAAAGGAATTTAGAACTACAATTACGATTATGAGTTATACACGTGATTGTGGACGAGGAATTGTTGATTGATGTTCTGAGGATAAAACATTGTTGGTGGAATTTTAACATGGAGAAGATAATAGATTTTATGGTCTATTTGACTCTTTAATGGATTGCTCATTCACCGCAACTATGGTTGAAAAGTTTTATCATCTACCATATGTTCTAAATCTACGATTTATTCTTGATGAAGACTATTGATAATTTATTTATCTTTAGTCATAATATTCTTTCTTGAGCTAGTTAGGTTGCTCACCCTTTTGTTTTTACAATTCCTTCGTGTAATAAAAAAGTGTAGTGGGTCGGCGGGGATAGTGAGAGGGAATAGAGTGGTGGTCTATAGATGTTGAGGGTGAGGTGAATTTAACTTTGGAAGGGTGTTTTGCCACTATCATACAAGATGTCTAATGACATACAAACTTCGTGTTATCATAAGACAAGGTTGTGCACATCCACTTCTTTGAGTATATTTACAAGCACTACCTATATAATCTTGGTGTTTGTTTGGAGTATAATACCCAATTAAGGACGGTGGAGATAATGATATGTCAAGAAAAGACTCACCATTGGGAAGAATATGATAGTAATCTTCTCGTTTTTCTTTGGGGTCTATTAGATCAACCAAGGATAATTTCGTGGCCATATGATATCTACCATAACCTAAAAGCATGGCCTCCCATATACGAAGGTTTCCTTGAGCACTTCCCAAAGATTCTAATTTCTAAAACAGGTTTTGACTATACCTTTATGTAAGGTGTCATTGTGACGTCTTCTGATTGGTATATATTTGTATCCAAACTCACAAAGATATATGTGTTGTTTATTTTGCACTTGACAATTGTTGTAATAAAGTTGTAGTTATTTTCCGTACCATATATTTGGCGACTCGAGAATGGGTTGGATGGAATGGACCTATTTTGGGGTCGTTACATTTGGTATCGAGCTTAGGGATATGATCTCTGGCGGAGATCGGGGAATAGAACTAGAGGGAGAGGCGAGTAAATCCTTCGCTAGTGTGTCCTACCTAAGCTTATTTGTTGGTCGATCATAATATCGGGATATTATGTGATATGTTAATTTGTTAAATTAACCCTTGTTTTGAAGTTGTATTCTAGAATGATATCCTAAAATACGAGGAGATGAGCAATGGAGAAATCATGATGGCGGGGAGATAGAATCGAAATGAAACAAGGTATTCTCAACTCTTTAAAATACTAGTGTACGTAAATTTGGGGATGAAATTTCATAAGGAGGGAGATTGTAAGACCCGAATTTTATGAAATAAAAGTATTCAATTTTTTTTTTTAATTACTATTCATGAGTTACTATTCACGAGTTATTATTCACTAGTTATTATCTTATTGAGAGTTACTATTCACGAGTTACTATTCACGAGTACTATTCATGAAGCATGATAATTTTTTTTTTCGTAAGAAGGCATTACTCAATAATTGTTACGAGTAATTCTTTATTCAATATTTTATTTTATTGATTCAATAATTGCTACGTTGATATTTTATATTATTGTTGTTCAATAATTGTCACAACACAAGTATTTTCTATTATCAGAGCAATAATTCATATTATCTGAATAATATTATTGGATAACATTATTGGCAATGCCTAGAAAGTTCTGTCTAAGGAGAGGTTTGGTCACCTAATTGCTTGGCAAGAAGTGAGAAATTCTTATTGGAAAGCCCCTCTTTCTGGGAGAACCGTTGTTAATATTGTGATTATGTAATATTATTTGTGAATAATTAATTATTAATTTTATGATGAGAAAATATTTATTTTATGTGGATATAGATGGAGAAAATTTTTAAAGTGACAATTGTTGAAAACTAATATTTTATCTTTTTTTCGATAAAATAATTCATTTAAATATATTATTTTAATAATATAATAATGGTGATATTTTCTAATTGAATGTGGAATATATGAGTATATGAGGAGGAAGAATATTTTTGTTACAATAAATATTTAAAACATGTTAAACATGTAAATTGGACCCCATTTTTGACCGAAATTTGATTATAGTATCGTAAAATCGTCTGTTTGTAGATTTGGTCAATTTCATTTTGGAATTTGGAAAAATTTCTTACGCAAAATTGTAGAGAATTAAATTTCCTATAAAAGTTGCGAGATTCGAATTTTTCGATAAAAGGGCTATTTATTATGAATTATTGAAGTTCGAAGCTCGAAATAATTGATTTTGGAAGTTTAAAATAATTTAAATAACAAAAACGTTTTTGTGCAAGTCTTGTGAGGTGGGCTGTTTGGTGGCTGAGGTTTTGAAGCAAAATAAGTGTGCTTTGGAATAAAAATAATATATATTAATATTTTATTAAATTTTTCGCTTTGGTGTTCTAAGTATTTTCCTATAAATAGAAGCGCTTTAGGTTAGAATTGAAAATCACACCGTAAGCTGAAGTTTTCTCTCTATATTATCGGCGTATTCTTGTGAGTATTTTGAGTATACTTTGAGTATTGCTATACTGATTGCAAGTTCGATTCGGCGTTATTCCAAATGTAAGTCTTGCTCTTTTGAGGTAAGGGATAGTAAGGATTTTAAGGGTTATTATGTTTTTAGTTTGAAATTTTTTGAACATTCAAAATTCTGGAAAAATTTGAAATGATATTTTGATGAGTTTTGTAGAGTATGTCCAAAATGGCGATTTTGGATGTATAGATTAGGAGTTATGGATTTTATGAGAAAAGACTATTTTAAAAGTAACTATTTATAACTCCTTGTGATTAACTCCAAAATTGATGAAATTTTTATTGGAAGTACATCTATATAATATCGAAATACCGTAAAATTTAGAATTTTGGATAAAAGTACAATTTATGATAAATGTTTAAATATTAACGGTGGTTTTGGCCATATATGAAAAATAGTAAATGAATTTTTAAAATTTCGAGAAAAATATATATTCAATATGGGACTATGTTATGCTAAATCCCGAGAAAAGAAATATTTTTGAACTCGATTTGGTATTTTCATGAAAATGTTCTAGTTATGAGTAAATGAATTAAATATGTTATGTGAAGTAAGAAAATTGAAAAATATGATTTATTGGCTTGAGAATCATATATGAGGTATATGTCTGAGATTTTTATGAGGGTTTTGGTTAATGATGATGAAATCTTATGAGTTTGGCATTTTAGATGATTAAATGCATTAATTATTAAAGTGTAAATAATTAGATTAAATTATTTATAAGTTTAAGAAATGATTAAAATATTATTATAATATTAATAATATTAGATTATGAGATTTCTAAGTGATTTATAACATTTGAATTAAGGTGTTATAAATATGGATATGAATTTTATTATGAAACTTTATCTTTTCGTGTCGAGGTTACTTATGCACGATATCTGATGCTATATATCTGAATACGAAGTACTTATTCACGACAAATTGGTTTCTTCTCCGACCAAATTATCATTGATTTATGAATCTTACTCTTGAAATTAAAACCATGTTTTGATTATATTGTTTTTATATAACATTCTTATAACCCTAATGATGATATTTCTCTTTGACTTGAGTGTAAAGATGAAAGTAGTATGCACACAAGCCAATCATGTTTGATGATAAAGCATATACTTTGTAATAATCTTATTCATTTATTAATAAAAAGTATTAATTTATTAAAGGCTTTTAATTATCTACATGATCTTTGTTTTATAATATGTGATAAACCCATAGTTTTAAGCAATGCTTTTAGAATAATGATGATGATCATTCTAATGAGATCTAAATTCTTAGAAAGCTTAAAACTAAAATAGTTCCCAATCGTTGGATTACTAAATTGGGGATTAATGAATCCGGATAGATTGGTACACACGTTGTTTGCTCATTGGATGAGGATGATTGATCTCATGATCATTTGTGTGGAGACACTAAAGCAAAGTATGTAGGTGCTTATTAGAGAATAAGTTCTTTGAACGTGGCTCGCTAAGGAATACCTAATGGAGTTTTATTTGCTGTCAATAGGAATTCTCAGTAGTGATATAGAAGACAAGTAATCCTTGGACTTGAGATCATCATAGTATCTTGTGTATGATGAGTTATACTTTGACTTATTCCTTAAGACCCTTAGGGTATATCAAAGGGTATGCTTGGGTATAATAAGTTGTACTTGGAGATAATGTATGATCAATAAAGAATCTACCACTTCTAATAAAAGAAGAGAAATGTCCTATGTGATTCGATAAATGACAACCTAGTAGTCCTCGGTAATAAGAATGAAATTAGAAAGGAGTTTCTAATTTGCATTATTTGAGTTGTGCATTTAAGGATCGAAATACATATAATTAAATAAAATAAGACTTGACAAGAATTCCATGTCTTATATTTAATTGGGACATTGTATGGTGGAAGGATTGAATTGTGACGGTAACTATTTACTCAAAGGTTCTTTAATGATTAATGTTGGAATCTATATTATCCGGAAAGTCGTTGATCGCTTTGGGAGGCTTATCCCTATTGTAGAATAAATATTATTTATTTAAATAAATTAATTGTTTAATTTATTTATTTAAATAAGATTAGAATTGTTCTAATTGATTTATTCACAACCGGTTTAATATGGAGAACCTAAAGGGTCACACCATAAAAGGAAGAATAATTATTTAAGAAGTTAATGGCATAATCGTAATAATATGTTAAGTATATTTAATTTAATCTATGGTGATAGAATAAATTAAATAGCTTAATATTTATTATTTAATATTTTAGAAATATTAAATATAAATTAATAAGAGGAGTCTTATTAATATTATTACAATTATTATTATTTTAATTTCTAAAAGAGTTTAGGAATTAATTTAATATAAGTACTCTCATTTATTCCTAATTGGATTAGGAAGGAAAATTAGTTAAAGGAGTTTAATTAATTATCCCTAATAAGATTAGGGAGCTTAATTAATTAAAAGAATTTAATTAATTAAATAAAACCCAATTTCTTAATTGTTAAGGAGGGTTGCCCACATCAATAAATAAGAGGAGTCTTATTATGGGTGAGTTGGGTTGTTGACTTTTACAACGTAATAATTCCAATTTGTTGGAGAGTACCCTTTTTCTATAGAGATAGGAAAAACTAGGATTTGAGCCATAAACACCCATCTTCTTGAATTTTCTTCTTCCTTGGTGGATCACCTCTAGAGGCCAAACGCTTGGGTGGCTAACGTTGATCTAAGGAAGGAACCAAACCCGGTGGATTCAAGTTGAGCGAAAAGGTTGGAGGTGAACTTGTACGAGGAAGCTCGATCTTCAAGGGTATGATTCTTATTCATCTTTTTCGTTTAATTAATAATTATGCATAAAGGGTGATCCGGGTATATGGTTTGTAAATTTTTAAACTCGATTTTACACGCTTCGCACTTTTATGCAATTTGATTCGTTCATGAATATTACAAACCTAACAAAGTGGCATCGAGCCAAACCTTTATGCGAATTATTAATTGTTTTAATTTATATATTGATATGTGTTTAGAACAATTTAATTGGGCATAATTTTATTGTATAAAATTTAATAAAAAAAAAAAAAAAATCAAAGTAACGCCCACGTTTATGAAACGGCAGAAATCAAGTTTTTTTTTTTTATTTCACGCTAAATTAACCAAAAACTTGCCATGCCACGAAATCGAGGGACCTTTTAATTCACCTAAGCAACACAAAAAAAAAAAATCAAATCACGGGTTTTTTTAAATCAAGTTTTATATATAAATATATATATATTAATTTTGCAAGAAACGGATTTCAATATAATTTTAGCGGGATTTATATATATGATTTTTTAAAGGATCGAGGATGGCATATATAAATATATATATAAGTTACGGATATTATATATATATATATATATATATAAGATATATATAAATATTCGATTATTATATATATATATAATATTTTAATAATTTTATAATTAAAATAAAATTTAATTTTAATTTTAAAATAAAAGGTTTATTTTAATATTAAAATAAAAGATTTATTTTAATTTTAAAATTAGATTTCATGCTAACTAATTAGAGTTGGAATTGGATTCCATGATAACTAATTGGAGTTGAAATTGGATTACATATTTCCTTAAATAAAGGAGTTTATTTAGATATGAAATAAGATTTCATATTATTCAAAAATAAAGGAGTTTATTTGTGAATAAAGGTTTATTTAAAAGAATATCAAAATAAAAGAGTGTTTCCGTGTTTTAATAAAAGATTTTTTTTACATGGAATTGGATTCTATAATTAATTAATTAAAAAAAGAGTTTATTTTAATTAAAGATTTTTTACTTGGAATTGGATTCCATAATTAATTAAAATAAAGGAGTTTATTTTGATTAAAGATTTTGATTAAAATAAAATAGTTTATTTTATTCAAAATAGGATAAATTAAAATAAAATAGTTTTATTTTGATTTAAATTTGGATTAATAAAGGAGTTTATTTTGATTCAAAAAAAATAGATTTTATACTAACTAAATTTGCCCATTAAATGATATCAATATATATATTAAATGTTTATTATTCATAAGATGAATGTTATTTATTGATACATATGATGATGTGTATGATAATAAATGAGATTGATTATGGACTATTGACCAATGTGATTGAATTTTATTTTAGTTGGATGCATTGAATGTATGGGGTTTTATTAAATGGGTTCTGCGTACATTCGCCTTCTCTAATTTTTCGAATGTAAATTCTATCTCCTCCTATGTATTTTTCTCGATCACGATCAAGGTTTCTATTTATTTTAAAATAGTTTTGTAATAGGAATATTTAGAATTAATTTTGAAGAATTAGAGATCAAGGACAAGAAAGCGCTTGAAGACCCATTTGTAATAGAGCCCGGGTTTAAATGTAATAGTTATATTTAAATATTATTTCTCGCACCCCTAGAGTTTGACCTTTTGGTTCACTTGGTGGCTCTAGTGAACCAAACTAGAATAAAAGTCCATAATCAATCCGGGTAGAATATAGTATTCTATACGTGCATGCTATACTATATATATTTTATATATTATGCAAACATGCTTCAGCATGTTCATTAATACGACGCGTATTTTATATATATATAAATGCTGCTAAACAAGATGAGACAAATTAATAACAAACCCCTCAATTTTTTATATTAAGTCTAAGCGTTCAAAGATATTTGGAATATCGAACGTCGCTTTCTAAGCATGATAAAATTAATAGAGTATTAAATATTTATATATGAGTTTGTTGTGTCACCACAAGGCAAGTATTAAGTATTTAAGATGTTAATTTATCACATTTGATGCTTATAAAGAAAATTGAACAATATTGTTTTGTTGTGTCACCACAAGGATGATATTTTTCTTTTTTGAATATATGGAGTGCTAGGTTGGACTTAACTTGGATAATTTTGATTCGGATGTGCCACCACTTGATCAAAATAATCTAAGAGGCAAAAGAAAAGGAGTTGCATAGTTGATGTAATTGACAAAAGTTGTCTACCTATTTATTTATATATAGTTTGTTGTGTCACCACAAGGCTATATACATTTGAAATGGGATCCTTATTCTCACTAGCAAATCTTTAATTAGATTTTGCCGAACTATATAAGTGAGGGTAATATAGTTTGAAGAAAATAGTGGGAGATACCAATTTAAAACAAGACCTAATTTATTTTGGTAATTAATAAAAGAATGTATGTTAAAATGTTGTTAAATACAAATTCATTTACAAAATTTTACAATGTCTTAATTACTATCACTGCGAAACATATTAAATGTTATTTAACTGGACCGTATTAAATGGATTGGTTAAGGAATATGAGAATAGTTCTCATAGCTGAAAAGCTATCTTATGTCCTTAATACGCCTATCCCTGCAATGGTTGCAGACAATGCCTCTGAGGAAGAGATTGCTACTTTTAGAAAGTGGCAAGATGATGCACAGTTGGCTCAATGCATCATGCTCGCATCCATGAGTAACGAGCTTCACACAAGATGAAACTATGGATGCTTCTACTATATTCCCGCACATCAAGTAGTTGATGGCGAGGAAAGTAGGACCCGATAGATATAAGATATCTAAGGAACTCTTCCGATCTAGAATGGCCAATGGCACTATAGATATAGACAAAAGTTCTTAACATTATCAATTTGATTGATCAATTAGACAACTGGTTTTGTCATGGATGGAGAGTTGAGCCAAGATTTGATCTTGCACTCACTCCCGGACTCCTTTCACAATTGTTGTGAATTTTTCATATGAACAAGCTAGATATCAGTCTCGCTGATTTGCTTAACATATTAAAAAATTGTTGAGAGTCACTTTCCAACCAAGAAAGATCAAGTCTTACTGGTAGGGGCCAAAGGATCTTCTGAAAAGAAGAACGATTCAAAGAAGGTAAATAGAAAGGCAAAAACAAAGGATAATAAGAAAAGCGGGACTGAGATAGCAAAGAAGTTTTCTTCCACCGCAATAAGCACCGGACACCGGAAAGAAATCATGAGAAGCATCTTGCAGAGGCTAACCAAAGAAGCTTAGTGAAGTTTCGGTTACAATACAAATTTGTTCATGATTTAAAATAAATTTTTCTTTAAGTCAAGGTTCTACTTGGGTATTGGATACCAACTTTGGTTATCATAAATATAGATTTATGAAGGGACCAAGCAGAAGTAGAAAGCTAAACAAATATAAGTAATCCTATGTGCGGAAAATGTAGCAAAGGTTGCCATATTAGCCATAGAAACTTATAGTTTAGCAATGCCTACGGGCAAATCTATTAAGTCAATAAGTTGTTATTGTATTCCAATTCTTGTTAGAAATATTATTTCTATTTTATTGTTGGACAATGAAATCTTTGGTATTATAATTAAGAACAATTGTTGTTCTATATATAATAATAATGTTTCGTATAGAAATAGAATATTACTTAATAAATTTTGTATACTTGACTTACATGAAAATAATTTTGCATATTAAACAAATTAGTATAAGAAAAGGAGATGATCATTCAAAGAGTTGAATGTGTGTGTATTTTTCGAATACAAGTATGAATTATTTGAAAGGTTCAAAGAATTGAATGAAATAAATTGATAAAGTATTAGAATTCTTTGATCGGATCAAGGAATAAATACTTGTGCAATAAGTTTTTAGATCATCTCAAATGGTTTTCATAATGGACGCCTCTTGATACACAATAATTGATTGATGTATCTAAAAGGAAAAATTGTACCTTGTTGGACATGGTACGGTCCATAATGATTTTACCGACATTCCAAAGATCCTTCAGGATCATGTCCTAGAAATAGTGCGACATATCTACGAAAAATGGTAACCTCAAAATCCAGCCCCAAGACTCCATAAAAGTTATGGGGTGGAGGATTCCTAATCTTAAGTATGTTAAGATAAGGGTTGTCAACTTATGTGAAAAGGTTTCAAAGGATAAGCTTGGGACAAGATTTGACAAGTACAATTTGTGGGACATCCTAAAGTAAGTTTAGGGTATATGTTCTATAATCCTACTTAGCAAAAGGTGTTTGTTATGAAACACGGCGCCTTCTAAGATAAATGTGTTTATTATCAAGGGCTAGTGGGAGGATAATAGATCTTCAAGAGTTCAAGAACCACAAAAATACTATAAGTCAAATAAGAGGAACCCGTAGATAATTCTATTATACCACAACCCAATCGTAAATCGGAATAATCATCAAGATACACGGGAGGTATAGATTCATCATGGATGATGATGATGAGGTACGCATCATGAAGATGATGATCCGATTACATACGATGAGGTAAGTGTTGTAGAATTTCAGAGAAATGGATTGAAGCAAGTTTCTCAAATATGGAACATTCGTTTTGATGAGGCAATCAAAAGAGTTTGATTTTATCAAAAAATAAGAATGAACCTAGTGTGTACAAAAGGGTCAGTGGGAGCATCGTGACATTCCTAGTACTATATGTTGATAAACTACGGATAAGGAATGACATACCAATGCTACAATCAGTAAAGATAAAGTTGTCTAAACATTCCTCCATGAATGATTTTGGAAGAGTATCTTAATTGGGGATAAAATCTATATAGATAGATACAAGATGATGCTCGACTTAACCCAAGGAACGTATATTCATTTGATGCTAAAGTCGTTTAGCATGGAAAACTCAAGAGATGTCTCATGTTGATGAGCTATGGAGTGTATCTCTTAATAGTCCCCATAGACTCTCAAAAAAGAGAGGTCGCATGAGTGACTATCATGTATGCAATGAAATGTACGAGACCCGATGTTGATCACCATATTATGGAGAAGTTCACTATGAGTCGGTGAAAAACATCTTAAAGTTCTTAACCTAAGCACTAAGGATGTGAGTATACATGGTGGGTCCGAATTAAAACTAGAGGGCTTTATGCACTCAAGTTTTTCGATGCACCAAGACGACAAAAGTCCACTTTAAGGTAAAGGGTTACCTTGAAAAGTGGTGTAGTGAATTGGAAAGGTTCCAAACAAAGAAAGAGTTGTTGGTTTAGTGATAAAGACAAAGTAAATAGCTATAAATGAAGCCGCAAGTTGATTGTTTGGATTAAAATTTATTATAGAACTAGAATAGTTCCTAAGTCTCATCTTGGATCTAAACATGTGTTGTGGCACTTTCATTTGATTATTAGAATCATTGAAAGATGGGAAATCACTATAGAGATAGTGGACTCTCATAAACAACATTACATATCCATTAATTAAAGCTTATCCAATGTTAGGATAATCGTCACTTAGAGAAGAAGAGTATGAGTTACCATGACGATTGGCTTTAGTGCAAGTGGGAGATTGAAAGTAGTATGCACACAAAGCCAATCATGTTTGATGATAAAGCATATACTTTTGTAACAATCTTATTCATTTATTAATAAAAAGTATTAATTTATTAAAGGCTTTTAATTATCTACATGATCTTTGTTTTATAATATGTGATAAACCCATAGTTTTAAGCAATGCTTTTAGAATAATGATGATGATCATTCTAATGAGATCTAAATTCTTAGAAAGCTTAAAACTAAAATAGTTCCCAATCGTTGGATTACTAAATTGGGGATTAGTGAATCCGGATAGATTGGTACATACGTTGCTTGCTCATTGGATGAGGATGATTGATCTCATGATCATTTATGTGGAGACACTAAAGCAAGTATGTAGGTGCTTATTAGAGAATAAGTTCATCTGAACATTGGCTCGCTAAGGAATACCTAATGGAGTTTTATTTGCACGTCAAGAGGAATTCTGTAGTGATAGTAGTACAAGTAATCCTTGGACTTGAGATCATCATAGTATCTTGTGTATGATGAGTTATACTTTGACTTATTCCTTAAGACCCTTAGGGTATATCAAAGGGTATGCTTGGGTATAATAAGTTGTACATGGAGATAATGTATGATCAATAAAGAATCTACCACTTCTAATAAAGAAGAGAAATGTCTATGTGATTCGATAAATGACAACCAAAGAGTCCTTGGATTAAGGAGAATGAAATTAGAAAGGAGTTTCTAATTTGCATTATTCGAGTTGTGCATTTAAGGATCGAAATACATATAATTAAATAAAATAAGACTTGACAAGAAATTACATGTCTTATATTTAATTGGGACATTGTATGGTGGAAGGATTGAATTATACGGTAACTATTTACTCAAAGGTTCTTTAATGATTAATGTTGGAATCTATATTATCCGGAAAGTCGTTGATCATTGGGAGGCTTATCCTATTGTAGAATAAATATTATTTATTTAAATAAATTAATTGTTTAATTTATTTATTTAAATAAGATTAGAATTGTTCTAATTGATTTATTCACAACTTAGGTTTAATATGGAGAACCTAAAGGGTCATACCATAAAAGGAAGAATAATTATTTAAGAAGTTAATGGCATAATCGTAATAATATGTTAAGTATATTTAATTTAATCTATGGTGATAGAATAAATTAAATAGCTTAATATTTATTATTTAATATTTTAGAAATATTAAATATAAATTAATAAGAGGAGTCTTATTAATATTATTACAATTATTATTATTTTAATTTCTAAAAGAGTTTAGGAATTAATTTAATATAAGTACTCTCATTTATTCCTAATTGGATTAGGAAGGAAAATTAGTTAAAGGAGTTTAATTAATTATCCCTAATAAGATTAGGGAGCTTAATTAATTAAAAGAATTTAATTAATTAAATAAAACCCAATTTCTTAATTGTTAAGGAGGGTTGCCTACATCAATAAATAAGAGGAGTCTTATTATGGGTGAGTTGGGTTGTTGACTTTTTACAACACGTAATAATTCCAATTTGTTGGAGAGTACCCTTTTTTCTATAGAGATAGGAAAAACTAGGGTTTGAGCCATAAACACCCATCTTCTTGAATTTTCTTCTTCCTTGGTGGATCACCTCAGAGGCCAAACGCTTGGGTGGCTAACGTTGATCAAAAGGAAGGAACCAAACCCGGTGGATTCAAATTGAACGAAAAGGTTGGAGGTGAACTTGTACACGAGGAAGCTCGATCTTCAAGGGTATGATTCTTATTCATCTTTTTCGTTTAATTAATAATTATGCATAAAGGGTGATCCGGGTATATGGTTTGTAAATTTTTAAACTCTGATTTTTACACGCTTCCGCACTTTTTATGCAATTTGATTGCGTTCATGAATATTACAAACCTAACAGTGGCATCAGAGCCAAACCTTTATGCGAATTATTAATTGTTTTAATTTATATATTGATATGTGTTTAGAACAATTTAATTGGGCATAATTTTATTGTATAAAATTTAATAAATAAAAAAAAAAAAAAAAATCAAGTTGCTGCCACGTTTTATGGGAAGCGGCGAGGAAATCAAGTTTTTTTTTTATTCGCTAAATTAACCAAAAACTTGCCATACTGCGGAAATCGAGGACCTTTTTAATTCACCTAAGCAACAAAAAAAAAAAACAAATCTGCTTTGGTCACGAAATCAAGGCGGTATGATACGAATTTTCTGACAGCAATCTGATTTCAACGAAATTTTTAGCGTGATTTACGTGATTTTTTTAAAGGATCGAGGATGACATATATAAATATATATATATAAGTTACGGATATTATATATATATATATATAAGATATATATAAATATTAGGTTATTATATATATATATATATATAATATTTTAATAATTTTATAATTAAAATAAAATTTAATTTTAATTTTAAAATAAAGGTTTATTTTAATATTAAAATAAAAGATTTATTTTAATTTTAAAATTAGATTTCATCTTTAACTAATTAGAGTTGGAATTGGATTCCATGATAACTAATTGGAGTTGAAATTGGATTACATATTTCCTTAAATAAAGGAGTTTATTTAGATATGAAATAAGATTTCATATTATTCAAAATAAAGGAGTTTATTTGTGAATAGAGAAAGAATATCCGTGTTTCCTTTAATAAAAGATTTTTTTACATGGAATTGGATTCCATAATTAATTAAAATAAAAGAGTTTATTTTAATTAAAGATTTTTTTTACTTGGAATTGGATTCCATAATTAATTAAAATAAAGGAGTTTATTTTGATTAAAGATTTTGATTAAAATAAAATAGTTTATTTTATTCAAAATAGGATAAATTAAAATAAAATAGTTTTATTTTGATTTAAATTTGGATTAAAATAAAGGAGTTTATTTTGATTCAAAAAAAAATAGATTTTATACTAACTAAATTTGCCCATTAAATGATATCAATATATATATTAAATGTTTATTATTCATAAGATGAATGTTATTTATTGATATATATGATGATGTGTATGATAATAAATGAGATTGATTATGGACTATTGACCCGATGTGATTGGATTTTATTTTAGTTGGATGCATGAATGTATGGGTTTTATTAAATGAATTCTGCACAGACTAAATCTTCTCTAATTTTTCGAATGTAAATTCTATCTCCTCCTATGTACTTCCCTCGATCGCGATCAAGGTTTCTATTTATTTTAAAATAGTTTTGTAATAGGAATATTTAGAATTAATTTTGAAGAATTAGAGATCGAGGACAAGCGCTTGAAGACCCGTTTGTAATAGAGCCTTAGGGTTTAAATGTAATAGTTATATTTAAATATTATTTCTTGCACCCTAGAGTTTGACCTTTTGGTTCACTTGGTGGCTCTAGTGAACCAAACTAGAATAAAAGTCCATAATCAATCAAGGGTAGAATATAGTATTCTATATGTGCATGCTTATACTATATATATTTTATATATTATGCAAACATGCTTAGCATGTTCATTAATACGACGCGTATTTTATATATATATATATGTGGCGCTAAACAAGATGAGACAAATTAATAACAAACCCCTCAATTTTTATATTAAGTCCTAAGCGTTCAAAGATATTTGGAATATCGAGCGTCAGCCTTCTAGCATGATAAAATTAATAGAGTATTAAATATTTAATATGAGTTTGTTGTGTCACCACAAGGCAAGTATTAAGTATTTAAGATGTTAATTTATCACATTTGATGCTTATAAAGAAAATTGAACAATATTGTTTTGTTGTGTCACCACAAGGATGATATTTTCTTTTTGAATATATGGAGTGCTAGGTTGGACTTAACTTGGATAATTTTGATTAGGATGTGCCACCACTGATCAAAATAATCTAAGAGGCAAAAGAAAAGGAGTTGCATAGTTGATGTAATTGACAAAAGTTGTCTACCTATTTATTTATATATAGTTTGTTGTGTCACCACAAGGCTATATACATTTGAAATGGGATCCTTATTCTCACTAAGCAAATCTTTAATTAGATTTTCTTGCGAACTATATAAGTGAGGTAATATAGTTTGAAGAAAATAGTGGGAGATACCAATTTAAAACAAGACTCTAATTTATTTTGGTAATTAATAAAAGAATGTATGTTAAAATGTTGTTAAATACAAATTCATTTACAAAATTTTACAATGTCTTAATTACTATCCTGCGAAACATATTAAATGTTATTTAACTGGGACCGTATTAAATGGATTGGTTAAGGAATATGAGAATAGTTCTCATAGTGAAAAAGCTATCTTATGTCCTTAATATCGCTTTATCCTGCAATGGTTGCGCAGATAATGCCTACGAGGAAGAGATTGCTACTTTTAGTAAGTGGCAAGATGATGCCTGATTGGCTCAATGCATCATGCTCGCATCCATGAGTAACGAGCTTCGGCACACAAGATGAAACTATGGATGCTTCTACTATATTCCTGCACATCAAGTAGTTGATGGCGAGGAAAGTAGGATTGATAGATATAAGATATCTAAGGAGCTCTTCCGATCTAGAATGGCCAATGGCACTATAGTATAGACAAAAGTTCTTAACATTATCAATTTGATTGATCAATTAGACAATCGGTTTTGTCATGGATGGAGAGTTGAGCCAAGATTTGATCTTGCACTCACTCCCGGACTCCTTTTCACAATTGTTGTGAATTTTTCATATGAACAAGCTAGATATCGATCCGCACCGATTTGTTTAACATATTAAAAATTGTTGAGAGTCACTTTCCAACCAAGAAAGATCAAGTCTTACTTGGTAGGGGCCAAAGGATCTTACGAAAAGAAGAGCGATTCAAAGAAGGTAAATAGAAAGGCAAAAACAAAGGATAATAAGAACAAAAGCGGATACTGAGATAGAAAAAGTTTTCTTCCAACGCAATAAGCTTTGGACACTTTGGAGAAAGCATGAGAAGCATCTTGCAGAGGCTAACCAAAGAAGCTTAGTGAAGTTTGTTTTATAATACAAATTTGTTCATGATTTAAAATAAATTTTTCTTTAAGTCGAGGTTCTACTTGGGTATTGGATACCAACTTTGGTTATCATAAATATAGATTTATGAAGGACCAAGCAGTAGAAAGCTAAACAAATATAAGTAATCCTATGTGGAAAATGTAGCAAAGGTTGCCATATTAGCCATAGAAACTTATAGTTTAGCAATGCTACTGGGCAAATCTATTAAGTCGATAAGTTGTTATTGTATTCCAATTCTTGTTAGAAATATTATTTCTATTTTATTGTTGGACAATGAAATCTTTGGTATTATAATTAAGAACAATTGTTGTTCTATATATAATAATAATGTTTCGTATAGAACTAGAATATTACTTAATAAATTTTGTATACTTGACTTACATGAAAATAATTTTGCATATTAAACAAATTAGTATAAGAAAAGGAGATGATCATTCAAAGAGTTGAATGTGTGTATTTTCTGAAATACAAGTATGAATTATTTGAAAGGTTCAAAGAATTCAGAAGTGAAATAAATTGATAAAGTATTAGAATTCTTTGATCGGATCAAGGAATAAATACTTGTGCAATAAGTTTTTAGATCATCTCAAATGGTTTTCTCACAATGGACGCCTCTTGATACACAATAATTGATTGATGTATCTAAAAGGAAAAATTGTACCTTGTTGGACATGAAATACGGTCCATAATGATTTTACTGACATTCCGGTATCCTTCAGGATCATGTCCAGAAGAAATAGCTGCATATCTCTGAAAATGGTAACCTCAAAATCCAAATTTCAAGACTCCATAAAAGTTATGGATGGGGAGGATTCCTAATCTTAAGTATGTTAAGATAAGGGGTTGTCAACTTATGTGAAAAGGTTTCAAAGGATAAGCTTGGGACAAGATTTGACAAGTACAATTTGTGGGACATCCTAAAAGTAAGTTTAGGGTATATGTTCTATAATCCTACTTAGCAAAAAGGTGTTTGTTGCGAAACACGCGCTTCTAAGATAAATGTGTTTATTATTGAAGGGGCTAGTGGGAGGATAATAGATCTTGAAGAGTTCAAGAACCACAAAATACTATAAGTCAAATAAGAGGAACCCGTAGATAGACCTATTATACCTGGTTGAATCGTAAATGCGGAATAATCAAATCAAGATACACAGGAGGTATAGATTCATCATGGATGATGATGATGAGGTACGCATCATAGAAGATGATGATCCAGTTACATACGATGAGGTAAGTGTTGTAGACACTCAGAGAAATGGATTGAAGCAAGTTTCTCAAATATGGAACATTCGTTTTGATGAGGCAATCAAAAGAGTTTGATTTTATCAAAAAATAAGAATGAACCTAGTGTGTACAAAAGGGTCGGTGGGAGCATCATTGACATTCCTAGTACTATATGTTGATAAACTACGGATAAGGAATGACATACCAATGCTACAATCAGTAAAGATAAAGTTGTCTAAACATTCCTCCATGAATGATTTTGGAAGAGTATCTTAATTGGGGATAAAATCTATATAGATAGATACAAGAGGATGCTCGACTTAACCCAAGGAACGTATATTCATTTGATGCTAAAGTCGTTTAGCATGGCAAACTCAAGAGATGTCTCATGTTGATGAGCTATGGAGTGTATCTCTTAATAGTCCCCAGGACTCAAAAAGAGAGAGGTCGCATGAGTGACTATCATGTATGCAATGAAATGTACGAGACGATGTTGATCGGTCATATTATGGAGAAGTTCACTATGAGTCGGTGAAAACATCTTTAAAGTTCTTAACTTAAGCACTAAGGATGTGAGTATACATGGTGGGTCTGAATTAAAACTAGAGGGCTTAACAGACTCAAGTTTTTCAGACAGACCAAGACGACAGAAAGTCCACTTTAAGGTAAAGGGTTACCTTGAACAGTGGTGTAGTGAATTGGAAAGGTTCCAAACAGCAAAGAGTTGCTGGTTTAGTGATAAAGACAAAGTAAATAGCTATAAATGAAGCTGCAAGTTGATTGTTTGGATTAAAATTTATTATAGAACTAGGAATAGTTCCTAAGTCTCATCTTGGATCTAAACATGTGTTGTGGCACTTTCATTTGATTATTAGAATCATTGAAAGATGGGAAATCACTATAGAGATAGTGGACTCTCATGAACAATATTACATATCCATTAATTAAAGCTTATCCAACAGCAGGATAATCGTCACTTAGAGAAGAAGAGTATGAGTTACCATGACGATTGGCTTTAGTGCAAGTGGGAGATTGAAAGTAGTATGCACACAAGCCAATCATGTTTGATGATAAAGCATATACTTTGTAACAATCTTATTCATTTATTAATAAAAAGTATTAATTTATTAAAGGCTTTTAATTATCTACATGATCTTTGTTTTATAATATGTGATAAACCCGTAGTTTTAAGCAATGCTTTTAGAATAATGATGATGATCATTCTAATGAGATCTAAATTCTTAGAAAGCTTAAAACTAAAATAGTTCCCAATCGTTGGATTACTAAATTGGGGATTAGTGAATCCGGATAGATTGGTACATACGTTGCTTGCTTTCATTGGATGAGGATGATTGATCTCATGATCATTTATGTGGAGACACTAAAGCAAGTATGTAGGTGCTTATTAGAGAATAAGTTCATTTGAGCGTGGCTCGCTAAGGAATACCTAATGGAGTTTTATTTGCTGTCAATAGGAATTTCGTAGTGATAGTAGTACAAGTAATCCTTGGACTTGAGATCATCATAGTATCTTGTGTATGATGAGTTATACTTTGACTTATTCCTTAAGACCCTTAGGGTATATCAAAGGTATGCTTGGGTATAATAAGTTATACATGGAGATAATGTATGATCGATAAAGAATCTACCACTACTAATAAAAAAGAGAAATGTCCTATGTGATTCGATAAATGACAACCCCTAGTAGTCCTTGGTTAGGCGAGAATGAAATTAGAAAGGAGTTTCTAATTTGCATTATTTGGAGTTGTGCATTTAAGGATCGAAATACATATAATTAAATAAAATAAGACTTGTGATGGTAATTTACATGTCTTATATTTAATTGGGACACGTTGTATGGTGGAAGGATTGAATTATGCAGTAACTATTTACTCAAAGGTTCTTTAATGATTAATGTTGGAATCTATATTATCGGAAAGTCGTTGATCGCTAGGGAGGCTTATCCTATTGTAGAATAAATATTATTTATTTAAATAAATTAATTTTTAATTTATTTATTTAAATAAGATTAGAATTATTCTAATTGATTTATTCACAACCGGTTTAATATGGAGAACCTAAAGGGTCACACCATAAAAGGAAGAATAATTATTTAAGAAGTTAATGGCATAATCGTAATAATATGTTAAGTATATTTAATTTAATCTATGGTGATAGAATAAATTAAATAGCTTAATATTTATTATTTAATATTTTAGAAATATTAAATATAAATTAATAAGAGAGTCTTATTAATATTATTACAATTATTATTATTTTAATTTCTAAAAGAGTTTAGGAATTAATTTAATATAAGTACTCTCATTTATTCCTAATTGGATTAGGAAGGAAAATTAGTTAAAGGAGTTTAATTAATTATCCCTAATAAGATTAGGAGCTTAATTAATTAAAAGAATTTAATTAATTAAATAAAACCCAATTTCTTAATTGTTAAGGAGGGTTGCCCACATGATAAATAAGAGAGTCTTATTATGGGTGAGTTGGGTTGTTGACTTTTACAACGTAATAATTCCAATTTGTTGGAGAGTACACCTTTTTCTATAGAGATAGAAAAACTGGGGTTTGAGCCATAAACACCCATCTTCTTGAATTTTCTTCTTCCTTGGTGGATCACCTCAGAGGCCAAACGCTTGGGTGGCTAATGTTGATCTAAGGAAGGAACCAAACCCGGTGGATTCAAATTGAGCGAAAAGGATTGGAGGTGAACTTGTACGAGGAAGCTCGATCTTCAAGGGTATGATTCTTATTCATCTTTTTCGTTTAATTAATAATTATGCATAAAGGGTGATCCGGGTATATGGTTTGTAAATTTTTTAAACTCTGATTTTTACACGCTTCCGCACTTTTTATGCAATTTGATTGCGTTCATGAATATTACAAACCTAACAAAAGATGGGTAGATTATTGGTATGATCGTGACCATAGGTTCTCTTTGGCCAGTAGTGCAAAAGTTGAATTGTTGACTGGTATGATCATGACCATTGAATTTACAATTGAATATTTTTAGCTTAAGTGCAAAGGTGAATTGATCAACATGGTTATAATTATTGTTATATAACTTCTGAGATGATTATGTATTTCTTTGATATATGAATATCTTTGACTCGTAGTGCAAAGATGACTTGTTGATGAATATCTTAGCCTGTAGTGCAAAGATGAATTATTGATGAATATCTTTTGTTCGTAATGCAAAGATGACCTGTTGTTGAATATCTTTAGCCTGTAGTGCAAAGATGAATTATTGATGAATATCTTTGGCTTATAATGCTGAAGATGACCCGTTGTTGAATATCTTTGCTTTGTAGTGTAAAGATGAGCTGTTGATGAATATCTTTGGCCCGTGGTGGAAAGATGAATTTATTAGTATGATTATGAGCAGGAGGCGTGATTTGGTATAACCATGATCTTTGATGTTTGAGGTAAAGACAAGTGATGAAAATTATCTTTGTCTTGGATGAGAAAGGAATTTAGAACTACAATTACGATTATGAGTTATACACGTGATTGTGGACGGGAATTGTTGATTGATGTTACTGGGGATAAAATATTGTTGGTGGACTTTTAACATGGAGAAGATAATAGATTTTATGGTCTATTTGACTCTTCTAATGGATTGCTCATTCATTGCAACTATGGTTGAAAAGTTTTATCATCTACCATATGTTCTAAATCTACGATTTATTCTTGATGAAGACTATTGATAATTTATTTATCTTTAGTCATAATATTCTTTCTTGAGCTAGTTGTGCTCACCCTTTTGTTTCACAATTCCTTTCGGGTAATAAAAGTGTATTTGGGTCGAGCGGGGATAGCGAGGAATAGAGTGGTGGTCTATAGATGTTGAGGGTGAGGTGAATTTAACTTTGGAAGGGTGTTTTGCCCTTATCATACAAGATGTCTAATGACATACAAACTTCGTGTTATTATAAGACAAGATTGTGCACATCCACTTGCCGAGTATATTTACAAGCACTACCTATATAATCTTTGTGTTTGTTTGGAGTAAAATACCCAATTAGAGAGCAGTGGAGATAATGATATGTCAAGAAAAGACTCACCATTGGGAAGAATATGATAGTAATCTCTCGTTTTTCTTTGGGGTCTATTAGGTCAACCAAGGATAATTACGTGGCCATATGATATCTACCATAACCTAAAAGCATGGCCTCCCATATACGAAGGTTTCCTTGAGCACTTCCCAAAGATTCTAATTTCTAAAGCAGGTTTTGACTATACCTTTATGTAAGGTGTCATTGTGACGTCTTCTGAGTTGGTATATATTTGTATCAAACTCACAACATATGTGTTGTTATATTTTGCACGACAATTGTTGTAATAAAGTTGTAGTTATTTTCCGTACCATATATTTGGCGACTCAGAATGGGTTGGATGGAATGGACCTATTTTGGGGTCATTACACAAACCGTCTGTCCTTTTAGACAAATGCCCAAATGACTCTTCCCACATTTCTTGCAAGCTTCAATTTTCTTCTTTTGCTGTCCACTTTGATCACTACATGTGTTCCCAAAATTATTCCATTTCCTTTTCTTATTCCACTTACTAGTACCTTCTGGTTTTACCAACCCTTATGACTAACCTTTATTCTTTTTATCCTTATTATACCTACCTCCTGTTTCGCTACTACTTTCTGCTATTATTGCTTTCTCAAGGAAAGCGGCATAAGTTCTGATTTGTAATACAGACAACTTGTTGTAGATCCAAGGCTTCAAGCCTAAGTCAAACTGTATCGCTTTCCGTTCTTCTGTATTCACTTGATGTGGGGCGAATCGTGCCAACTCATTGAATTTGGCTGCATACTCAGATACATTATATCACCTTGTTTAAGATCAAGGAATCGAACTTCCATTCTGTTTTGCATTCCAGGAGGAAAGTAATTTTCAAAGAAAAGTTTCTTAAACTTTGACCATCTTATTACACCTGTACCGGCTTTGGTCTTATTCGCTTCCCACCAAAAATTTGCTTCTCCTTTCAGCATATAGGCAGCAAATGAAATTTTTTGCTCCTTACTTACCCTGGCTATCTCAAAGGCTTTCTCCATTTCTTTGATCCAGGGCTGAGCCTCAATTGGTTAGGTAGTCCTTCTAAACTCAGGAGGTCCTACACTTTTAAAATCTTTGAAGCTAACCATGTGAACAGCTGGTGGTGGTGGTACATTCACATTAGGTGGTGGAGCATTCCTGTTCTGAAAAGCTTCCATCATAAAACGTGCGAATTGTTGCATAGGATTCTCTTGGGCCTCATTCATATTTTCATTTTCATTATGAACCTCTTCATTTCTATTCTCAATATTAAGTTCTTCATTGATATTTCTTCGTACCCTAGATACTCTTCCTCCTCTAATTCTTGGTGACATTTTATATGTTTAATAACATTTATTATTATTAAACCGTCTATTACTAGAACTTTCATTCATAATGTGAAGCAATAACATCCAAAACATATTTAATATTATTATATATTGAACATGCCTTAAATATTTATATCATTGTTAGCTCTTCTGGCTATTACATATACCATATCATTCTCATTTGCTATTTACATAACATCTTTATCTTGTTAACAAAAGGTTTACATATACCAATCCTTAACCATTATCAGGTTAGGATTCCCAAAAGATATTCCCATAATGCTACCAAAAAGGGAGTACATTAACATCCTACACATACTAACACATTTACAATATTTACATCATCATAGGTACACATGCCACATAAATCTCCATACCGATACTCAGATATCTCTATCCCGCACTGGAACGATGGAACGCACTCGCTCCTCCTCAGTGATGGTCATGACTCTGGCTCTCGAGATGGAGTACCTGGACTGTCCTATCTCCTGAGGATAATTCCAGACAGCTGTGTGGACCTTCTCCATGGAATGAACATACAGAAACTCATCATTTCTTTCTGTCTCTTACATTCATCCAGTCGACCCTCCAGATGGTGAATATATCCATTAGAGGTTGTCATAATGTTCTCCATCCCATGACGTTCCACTGGGTCCATGCCATATCATAATGAGGTTGTGCAAACCAAAATAATAATAATACTTTCCATGCATATCATAGTAACCATGATCTCACAGTTTTCATTTCAATTTGTGAAACCCCACTAGCTAATTCACTTGACCAGAATCTTTATATTAAACACATAATAAGAATAAGGTGTAATACCTTGCTTTGATTTCTTGTTATCTGCTAATCTTAAACTTCACTGCTAACAAGAAAATCAAAGCTTCAACTATTATTCCTTTTTTCCTTTTGTTAACCGAGCAATTTACTGGAGCAAAGCTTGGAGTTGCGTGATATAGTGAGAAAGAAAAACACTGGTCGGAGTATCAAGTATGGGAAGGGAAGAATAGAAGAAAACTGATCTTTTAGCTGGATTACCCTCCCTAGCTTCGCTTGGTGTTAAGCCTATTAAAATAATGGCGTGACACGTCTTACTTACCTTAATGCCGACTCTGCTCTTGGTTTAAGGTAATGCCTCCGGCTCATGCTCTACTATCTCAGTTCAAACACTAAGGCCTGTTTGTTTTGTTAATAACATAACTCAATAATACCAAATTCTTTATATTTTAATTAGTACTTTGTACTTCACTTTCCTTATATTAAAATAATTTAAACTCATAAATTATTTTATATTTTTTTATTGTATACACTAATTGTATACCCAACTATCTACTTATTTCCCTTAACTAGTGAACATTCCCACATTTATATATGATATATAAACAAAAATAAAATAAAAATAAAAATATGCACATAACAAAAACAGAAATAGAGATTACTAACCTATTCTTGCCAATCCCTCCCATACCATTGATTTTGTCTCGCGAGCTCGCTCCATTAATTTCTAAAAGAGAATAATTTCAAAGGAATGATAAGATCTAACCAATAATCAACAAAAATGAATCACAAGGAGTCCTTATTAAGAAAAATAAATAAATACATAATATATATATATATATATATATATATGTACAAACTTGAAAACCAACAACGAGATTGAAGTATAAATCTTTGGTTGTTTAACTACCAAATTTTTCATTCTTTGCATTTTCAAGAAAAGAGAGCTACTACTACTTATTTACCAGAACATTGATATATATAGAAACACTAAATCTAAGCGGACATAATAATAATAATAATAATAATAATAATAATAATAATAATAATAATAATAATAATAATAAAAATAAAGTCACTCCCTCTTTATAAAAAGTCGTATATTTAACCCAAAAAAGTAAACAGAAGTATACTACTTAATTTGTTTGAGAAGAAGAAAACACTATGAAAACCATTTAGAAATAAAAACTGATATAATGTAACTTTTATCTTACCTGGTAAAGGTTTTTTGAATCACCATCTCTCTCCGTCGGTTGCAGTTATATCCAAATTTTGCTTAACCTTTTAGAAGATATGGTGATATCTATTTAAGGAAGAAGATGAGCAGTAAAAAAAAATACACATACAATACTGTATGGCAACTAATTAACTAAGCTATTTATAATATGAATTTTAGTAGTACTATCATATTATCACCTTATCCTCGTAAGTAACTCGAGATTTAATGGATGCTCAGTGATAGACAAATGGCAGATAGTTAATGTCTTATATATGCATGCTCGATCTCCTTTATACTACAAGGAGTGATTCTGTTGGCGACCGGTCCAATTTTTTTTTATTTTTTATTTTTTTTTTAAATTGTCTCTCAAATAATTTATAAAATTTCTTTGGGCTGGAATTTTACGAGAAAAAAATATTTTGGATGTCGTTTGGATACGTAAAAAAAATATGCATGCGATCTTATACATGCATATTTTTTACGTGTATCCAAATAACATCCAAAACACTTTTTTTCGTAAAAATTCGATTCAAATAAATCTTATAAATTATTTGGGAAAAAAAAAAAAAAAAAAAATTGGACCTGGTCGATAATCCTATCATCATACATACGGTCCCCTAGACTTTTTCTACTACAAGTATTTGAAGCGTCGCATCACGCATGGCTGGTTTCCAATGCAATGCTTCAAAATTTTGCTCCTCGAATGTTGAGCGCTGAGTAATACACGCGGTGCGAGTTAAATTATAAGTTCGTGTGGACTTTTCACGCATATTAAGACGATGAATAAAATGACAAAATTATCTATAATAATGTCATTAAATATGGAAAGAGAATTAGAATAAGAAAAGTATGAGATATTTAATAATACAGATATAATAGGAAAATATGTGTAAAAGTTTGGTTATTAAAGGAAAATGGACATTTAACATGGGACTACCCAAAATAGTAACAAAGACTTTTATCATGGGACGGAGGGTGTGACGCCCCCAAAATAGGTATACATCACCTATGATACGAAGTCGCCAAATATATCGTGATCTGAATACAAATACAACTTAATTATACAAACTGTCGTGTAAAAGTGCGATGAAAACATAAGTTTGTGAGTTTTAAAACAAATATTGTAAATCAGATAATATACAAACTCAAATTAAATATTATTACATTTATTTTTTACTATTTCATTGAATAATGAGGACTAATAATCTTTATCATCAATTAAAGTCACTCCCGGATTCGACTAGTCCCCTAACTACGTTTCTCATTTTCTGAAGAGAACAATAAAAGTAAAAGGTGAATTTCACTAGCCCAAAGAGAAAATATTATGACTAAGATATGCAGGAATATATTATCGTTAGCCTTGACAATGTTGTTAAAGCGATACAATATAACAATCATCAAGTTTAAGCTGCGGTGAACAAACAATCCATTAAAAGAGTCAAGTAGAGAATAAAATCTACTATCTTTTATGATTTAGAAGTTTTTCATCACTTTTATCATTTGGGACTACGATTTTAATAAATAATCCACATCATCGAATCACCCCCGCACTACTGACTCGAGGATATTCTTTAGTATCGCGACCACAATTATCCATGCACTACTGGCCAAGAATATTTGTGTATTCAATAATGGTCGTGATCACGCCAATAAGCGTCCATGATGCATTACGGCCAATGAAGACTTTTATCACATCATTTATATATATTACGGTCATGATTACAATCGAATAATTTCGGTCATAATCATACCAAATCCATCTATCGCACTTCTGGTGCGGATGACTTTCAAAAAATATAAACATGAGGATGATGACAATGATATAAGAATTGATAAAACAAGTTCAAGAATTAATTTATTGAGGGAACTAATAACGTCCAAATTATCGACATAATCTTTGCTTTGTAGAGTAAAATTCAAGAATCTTTCGGAAGAATATTTCCATGAAAAGATCTTTGGATGAAGCCTTGAATATCGAGGATATTCCACTAATTTCATGGAGTATAGAAAGTCAAAACTTTAACCAATTGAGTATAATAAGGAATGGAATAACAAAAGAAATCACCGGGCATGCGATAGACCGCATACGGCAAGTTATTCCAGCAGAATAATAAATAACGGAATCGGTCCGTAAGTAAAACGCATGCAGACGAATATTCAACAAAATAATAAAGACAGAATCGGTCGGCGAAAAGCGCTTGCATGGGATATTCAGCGGAATAATAATAAAAGGCGGAACCGGTCCGGCGTAAAAGCCTTATGACGAGGATATTCCAGCGAGAATAATAAAAGGCGGAACCGGTCCGGCCAGAAACGCCTGCAACGGGATGTTCCAGCCAGAATGATAAAGAATGGAATAATGAAGAATTTCACCAAGTATAGGGTGGCTCGCGTATCTGAGTTATTCAAGAATAATAAAGAATGGAATATGAAGTTCTCTTCATGGATAAGAAAGAAATAATACTTCCTACCTTAGAAAAAGCTGGATATTGGAATAGTGAGGTAGAGACGAGACTTCTCTTCTTTTCTATAATTTCTCTCTATAATAATCATTTCTAAAGCTTTTGTGAATTGGTGAGAAATGAAGGAAGAATGAGCTTATTTATAGAAAAATATAGTTTCGATAATTTGCGTTTTGGGACTCGAAAAAATATTACAGATCAATACCTCAACTTTTCCTTTATTTTTAATTTAGTCATGGAAGTATTATCAAACTTACACCACCTCCCTAATAGTAAATAATGTGATTCAATAGTAAATTATGTGAATCAATAGTTCTAGACATATGAAAATATAAATTACGATGTATAATACCTCCATCTATACCTCCATTTTTAACTTAGTAAATGCAAGTATTATCAATCTTGCATTAACTCCCTAATAGTAACAAGAATGTGAAACAATAGTATACACATGTGAACAAATAGTTATAATCATGTGAAATAATATCAATCAATTGCTCATTTATCCAGGTTAAATACTGGATTTAATTGATATAACCTCCAGACATCAATTATTATCGAAATAATTATCGATTTTTACTAACACAAATAATTCCAACACAATGAAACCATTTTTATCAAAAATATAAATTTTGAAATTTTAAAGTTTGACTTATTTCAAAAAAGTCAACTGTTGACTTTTTGACCAAATAGTGAATTCTAGAAAATTTTGTGTTTATAAACTATTTTTACTAATTTCATCGTTTTGGACTCAAATATCACGTCCGCGTCTCCAAATTCAACTCCGAACACAACTTTAATTTTAATAACATTCATCAATATTAATATTATAACTCACAATATTTATCAACCAGGTCGTTCTCAGGAAAAAAGGGCTTTTCAATAAGGATTTCTCCTTATTGGCGCCGCGAATGGGTGACCAAACCTCCTCGGCAGGAACTTCTAGACATTATAAATATTGCAATTTAATAATATGAATAACTTTGTCGTCTCAATTATTGATTTAATAAAATAACATATTATGCGGATGATCTTTGACAATAATCGAATCAATAATATGAGAGATATGCAAAGAATTCATTGTAGCAATAATTGAGTATAAGCGAGTGACTTCTCACGTAAAGCATCAATAATCAATACCGAGTGCTACTCGCAACCACGCAGCGTATTCTTTATACTTTTACTACTCTAAAAGTAGTTCAGCAGTTAACAGTAAAACTTCCGTAGTTATTTTCATAAAAATATTTTTTGCGTTTCTCAATCCGATAATAATTACATTGTGGGGGTCACCAATGATTGTCTTGGATTATGCGAATATTCCCTATTAAAAGCGAATATTCTGACCAATCGAATATTATATAACAACTTGCTTGACTTTGCAAAATTTATAAATATTACCCACAACTATAACATTATATCAAATCATCCACACCATAATATTCAAAAATATATTTCTAGAAAATTTAATCTTTATTCAAAAAGTTGGGGTCTTACAGAGGGAGTATTAAATAAAAAAATGATAATATTAAACTTTTTCTCTTTTTCTCTATAATATTAATCTTATCTTAGATTTGAGAAAAGCTTTCTTTTTAGAGACACGTTATTCTAAATCTCTTTTATTTTGATTTAATAAATTATTCTCGCTTTCTATGGAGTTTGTTTTTCTTTTTTGTGATACTTGTTTTCTTCATGAGATAATTGATTTTGTTTGTGAGAAAATTTTATTATCATTTCTTGGTAAATTTTGTTTTCTCTACTTGGGAGATTTTGTTTTCTCTGTTTAGAAATATTTTTTGTTCGTGAGAATTTTTCCAACGTATGAATTGTTTAGATTTGAACGTGACGCTTCCATTACGAGTTTTTCTTCCATTGTCCGCATTGGCGAAGCTAAGTGGAGGACTGTAGGGTCAATTGACCCCACATAATTTTATTTTATATATATATATATATATATATATGCAATAGATTTTTTTTATGGTGTAATGTACTATTTTGACCCCAGTGAGATGAGTAAAGAGTATTGAAGAAGTTTCCCAAAACAAGCCACGATCGGCACTCGACAGAGAAGGTAAGTATGAAGAAGCTCCCTACTTCCCAAAACTAATTTTATTGTTATTCAAATTACGCAGAGTGTAGAGAAGTGCCCAACTAACCACCAAAAGTCTGATCACTGATGATTCAACCAGAGAGCCCCGTAAGTCTAATTTATTTGTATTCTCTTTATAATTTTTTGATATAAAGGTTCAGTTTATTTTCTGATGGGTAATGGGTTTGTCCAAATTGCAACAATCGTGTGATTTTTTAGATCATATCTTGTCCAAATTGATTTTATTAATAGAGAATGTTTCACTACAACAAAAAAGATTATTTCTGACGGAATATTCCGTCGGAATTAAGTATAATCCGTCGAGATTATGCTTAATTCTGACGTAATATTCGGTCGAATATAAGCACGTCGAAATTAAGTTCGTCGATCTTTCAGTCGGAGATAGCTATCATCGACCGAACTATTCCGTCGAGTTTAACACATATTTCGTCGATCTTAATACTACGTTGGCGGGAAAGCTTGGCGCCAAGGTGAGGAATTAATTCTGACGGATGTCCGTCGAGTATATATAGAATAAGGTCGACGGAATTAATATCGACGTAATATTCAGTCGATCTTATATTAAAGTCGACCGAATAAATTCCGTCGAATTTAATTCCGTCGGAGATAACATGTTTTCTGCTTAATATATCTTTGTTCTCAATTATTGGACTAATGAAGGAGACAAAAGCAGTGGTATATGAAGTAATCAGCAGTAAGTTTTATGGACTAATCATGAATTTGCAATTAATTAACTGAATTACCAAAATTAATTCTTTTAAATTTTAAAGCATTATTTACCGTACTAACATAAATATTGGACTAATAGTAATAAAATCAATTAATGATTACATAAATTTTTGTCATTTTATTAATTATTGTTCAATATTAATACAATTTTATGTTTTTCTTCAATCTAAAATATGCAAATAAGGTGTGGCTTTTCTGTGCCTATATGTAGTTGGTTTATATCAATATATTATATGTATTAGTGTTTATATTTCCATGAAATGAAAACCGCAGAAAGATTATCTAAATGAAAACTTCAGTTGTTAGTACTTTGTTTTTTGTTGTAATTAAGTTCATAATATCTTTAAACAGGAAATAGTCAATAAGTCAAGGTATCTATGGACAAATTTATATTAAAAAAAGCTTCTGCATTTGAAGAATCATACTCTAATAAAAATCAGAAAATGGATGATGATAAAGAAGATTTGAGAAATCTTGAAGCAGACCCCGGGTTGCAAAAGAAAATATCAAAGTATCATCCTAATATTTAAGATGAAGTAAGAAGAGCATTCATGCTAAAGGGTCCTTGTCAGCCTCTCAAACATAACTTCCCACAGATAAAAATTGGGGGATACTTACGTAGATTTAATCCTTCTTGGTTTAAAGAATATAAATGGGTTGGAGTATAGCATAGCTATTGATGCAACATATTGCTTATGTAGGCCGGACACTGGAAACAATCGAGTGGTGATTCTTTCAGTACTAATGGCTTCACAACATGAAACAAGAAAGAGAGATTTGATATTCATGTTTGGAGGGCCTAATAGTGCTCATAACCAAGCTTAGATTAATTGTCAAGATTTGATGAAACCAAAGCAAAACACTCATAATGTTTTTATTAAACAATTTGAAGAAACGAGACTTGAATATCGAATTCCGCTTAAATGCATAAGATTTCTTCCGCGTCAAGTAGGAGTGGGCAACCGGTAAAAATCGGCCCGAATCGATACCGAAATTACTCAAATTTTGATAAATGCCAGGTTGGAATGAAGATACCAAAACTGACCGTGATCTGGAATTTTTATCGAAATTAATATAATTATTATTTTTATTATTATTTTTATTAATATTTTTTTTATTATAATCAATATTTTATTATTAATAATAATAAATTATTAGTAATAAAAAAATTAGAAAAACAGTATATACCGATCCGGTTCGGTTTATACCGAATCATAAAAGCGCCGGACCGAAACTGGTACCAAAAAATCGGTATATACCTATTTTTTTATGTAGAAACCAGGACAGACCGATTTATATTTATCTTAGAACCAATTGGATTCGAATAGGTCGATTCGTCCAAAAATCAAAAATTAAAACTGGTTTATTTGCCTACCCCTAGCGTCAAGGGTTATACTTTCATGGTCATGATGAAGATGAGGATTCAAATAATAAAGGAAATTTCTTATAGCTTCTACAATTTCTTGCTGATCACGATGAAAGTATCAACAATGTTGTGTTGCAAAATGCTCCAAAAAATCTAAAATTGGTGTCAAGTGATATTCAGAAAGATATTATAAATTGTACTGCATTAGAAACTACCATTGCTATCATTAGTGATATTGGAGATGATGTGTTTACAATATTAGTTGACGATCTCGTGATATTAACAGATGGTCATAGCTTTACGCTATGTGGATAGAAAGGGATGTGTTGTTGAACGTTTTGTTAGTATAGTTCAGGTTACTAGTACCACTGCTTCATTGCTTAAAGAAGCAATTGAGACATTTTTCTCAAGTCATGAACTAGGTTTATCAAGAGTACGTGGTCAAGGGTACGATGGAGCCAGTAACATGCGAGGTGAATTTAATGGTCTCAAAAGCTTAATTATGAATGAGAATCCTTTTGTATTTTATGTCCATTATTTTTCTCATCAACTCCAATTAACTATTGTAACTGTTTCTAGTAATAATAAACACATTGCTTGGTTTTTTAACAAGGTTTCTGAGTTGTTAAATGTGGTTGGAGCATCATGCAACCGTCGAGATAGTCTTCGAGAGAAAGAAGCGGCTAGAGTCGAGGAAACATTGATAAATAATGAACTTCAAAATGGGAAAGGCTTACATCAAGAAACTAATCTTAAACGGGCAGGTGACACGTTGGGGATCACATTATGAGACACTTTTGAACTTGATTCTTATGTTCTCCTTAGTGATTGATGTACTTGAGGAGGTTTTAGATGATGGTTTGGCATACCAACAAAAAGGTATTATTTTTGGTTTATTAGAGTCATTGCAATCATTTAGTTTTGCATTTGATCTAATATTGATGAGAAAGATATTGGGAGTTACAAATGAATTATCACAAGCATTGCAAAGAAATGATCAAGACATTGTAAATGCTATGAAATTAGTTAAAGTGTCTAAGCAACTATTGAAGGCTATGAGAAATGAGGGATGAGAGAAGCTACTTGATGAAATTTATTTATTTTACAACAAACATAAAATTGACATTATTGATATGAATGTTTTATTCCATGGGAGATCAAGAAGAAAATCTCAAGGTATTACAAATTTTCACCATTATTATGTTGAGAAATTATGTACTGTTTTGGATTCACAACTTCAAGAATTAAATGATCGTTTTACGGAAGCAAGTACTGACTTGTTTTTATCAATGACATGCTTAAATCCTAGTGATTGTTTCGCTAGTTTTGATAAGGACAAATTGATTCATCTCGCTAGCTTTCATTCAAATGACTTTTCTCCAATGGATCTTAATTATGTAACTTGATAGTCAATTAGATAATTACATTTTTGATATGCGGACAAATCAAGAGTTTTTGGAAGTTCAAGGGATTAGCGGTTTTGCAAGAAAGCTCGTAGGTACTAAGAAAATATTTTATTTCCTTTGGTATATCGGCTTCTAAAGTTGGCATTAATCTTACCTGTTGCGACTGCTACGTTCTGTTGAAAGAGCTTTTTCTGCGATGAAGATAATAATTAAGAGTATGTTGCACAATTCCATGAAAGATCAACTGATGAATGATTGCTTGATTACATACATCGAGAAGTATGTATTTGATTGCATTGACAATGAAAGTATTATGAAGCGATTTCAACGAATGAAAACGCGCAAAGAACAATTGTAATTATTATATTATAGTAGTTATTTTTTGTGGATAAGTTTGATAGCTACAACAATGACATATATTATATTGATAATAACAATGACAATTGTTATTATCAATTTTGATTTATTGTTTGATATTTTAATAATTGACCCCATTGACAAAAATTTCTGGCTTCGCCACTAATTACCCGTGATAAAAAATAGTCTGAATCTACGTATTATATTATTATTTTGAAGATATGACTGTATTTCAGGATATTATTTAGTATTCACTAGCATTGTTGTTGTGATTGCCTTTTTCTGATTATTGATTATTTACTATTTGAGTTTGTTTTTAATTTGTTGTTCTTTTATCTTTTGTAACAGATATTAATTTTAATATATTTAAGTCTTTTGAACTGTTTGATCGAAAAAATGACAAGATTTAGAGCATTAAATAAAAAGATAAATAAATTTAATATAAAAGAATAAAATAATAACATAATTAAAATTATAAGGGCAAAAAAACTTGACACAATTATATCAAATCTCTCATAAAGATTTTATAATATAGATAAATATATGTAATTAAACATAATTAGTTTAGAAAATAAAGTAAAAATATTATTTTAATCAAAGAGTAAAATATGTAAAATTTTAATTTTAGAGATTAAAAATCCAAACAAAATAGTTTGATGAAGTCGTTTAAGTAGCCAAGGCAGGTGTCTGGCTCAGGCTTTATATATAGATATATAGTAAAATAATAGTTGAAGCATGTGAAGCGTGATACGGTTACGTCACCAAAAGTCGTAGGCTTTATAATATAGTATAGATTCACTTTTCTGCTGCAAATTTACATTTTTAAAGGTAGAAGCAAACTTCTGATACTCAACAGCAACTGATGGAACGATGACAGTTCCAAAAACTTCACTAGGTAGGCTTCCAAGTTCCAACAATAACTTGATGTCTTTCTTGGTAGTGATTTTAAAATCTTACAATTAGATAATCACATCTGTCCTCTCATTCTCTGTCTTCTTTTGTGTATTGTATTCCACAACAATTTCTGATATTTTCACACGCAAAATGTCGCTGTAGATGTCAAAATCGTCGCTATAGGATCTATAACGACACTTTTCGTGTGAAAATATCAAAAAATATTGTGGAAATATCATTTCCCTAATTTTTATTCACTTTCAAAATCAAGTATAAAAGAAAGAAGGAAATTGTTAAATCCACAACAGAAAATGTTATTTTCACAACAAAAGTGTCGCTATAGATCCTATAGCGACGGTTTTTTACCGTCGCTATACATCTATAACGATATTTTTGTTGTGGAAATAACAAAAAGTATTGTGGTAATTAACAGTCATGATATATAGAAGGATTTAAACTCTTATGTTTTGTATCTTCTCCACTCTATCTTTTATGCTTTTTAAAAGACAATCTCAGAATCATTTATTAAAAATTATGAAATAATTATAATAACTGGTATTTTTTAGATAGTTTATAATATTATCATTTTATTGACAAAAATAAAGGAACTCTAAGTCATTTTTGAGTTTGAAAATATATAATTCTATATACATAAAGAAATAAATTATAAAACACTGAACAGAAATTGCAGATCAACCCTTTTATATATACTTTCTGTAAGGATTTCAACTTTGTACAAGTGTCATGTATGTGCATGTTTTCAGCTTCTTAATTATCTTTTAAATGAACTAATTTTATGGAAGATATATAAATAATTATATATATGCTTCATTCATCTCTGTTGAAATCTTGTAGCTTAATTCCCTTTTGTTGGTTAGAAGTTAGATCTTGTGGTTCCTGTCAATATTTGCATTCAAAACGGGATGGAGGTCACGAGACTTGAAATGAATCGGAATGGGAGGGATTGGCAAAAATTTGGGTAATCACTCTTTCTATTATGTGAAAAATATTGTCTCACTTACTTTTCTTTTATTAGTTCAAAAATATGATATGCTTTTTATTTTCTTAAATAAATAGTTATGTATTTATAGTTTTAATGACTAAAACGGATCCGGTTAATATGAAGTTTATTTTTTGAGTAAGTTAATTGATTGGCCGATAGAATCTTGACACACATGTAGGCATCGCTTGCGTTGTCAAGACTCTATTGGTCAATTGACCAACTTACTCAAAAATGAACTTCATGCTAACCATTTCCGAGCTAAAACGTAAAATAAAGTAATTGCATCATCTTTAGTAATCTATATCTATCTATATTATAAAAAAAAATATTATTTCCACAACAAAAGTGTCGCTATAGATCCTATAGTGACGATTTTCACCGTCGGTATACATCTACAGCGACACTTTTGTTGTGGAAATAACAAAAAGTGTTATGAATTTAACAATTCCCAAAAAGTATCCATGGATGCTTTGGTGGTTATGTGACAGGCGTGTTTTTTTTTTCCTCTTTTGCCCTTATAAATTATTTGTATTACCATTTTACTTTTTTTGTATTAGTTTTTTTTTATCTTTTTATTTAGTCATCTAAATTTTATTCTATTCTACATAATTTACACACACAACTCTTGTGCCATCGGTGCTAGCAATATGTAAAGGGAGGTGATAACATGATATGTGTTTCTTAATTGATGGAATGAGCTAATGTATTTAGTCTTTATATTTTCTTACAATTGTTGTTTGTACTTGTGAATTTTTCAAGCATTCTTAGCAGCTATGGAGAACAACCAAGAAAAGAGGAACAGAAACACCCAAGTACAAAACAATCGGATATATATCCATTTTTTCTTCGATTTACCTTCTCACGGCTATTACTGTCATAGTCTCGGAAAACCAGATAAGGAGATTTCGGAGGTGTTTGATAAAAATTAAATAAATTTGAATCTGAATCTGAATGAGTTGAATCTGAATGAAAAAAGTAATTTGATAATTCACATGTCTGAAATATCTGAATGACAAAACTTTATTATTTTACCCCTTCTAAAAAAATTCAAAATTGTTGTAAATTTATTTAATATTACTTAATATAATAGTTAATATTTTTTTTAATTTTTTTAATTTTTTTAATTTTTTTAATTCATCAGCTGCTCATTCAGCCATTCAGCTCAAAAAATCTAATTTAGTCATTCAGCTTGTCTATCTTACCGATTCAGCCATTCAAATCAAAACAATCGCACGATTCAGCTATTCAAATTCAGCTTCATTCAGCTCTAACCAAACACCCCCTTCGTTCTACATATATAAGGAAGCAGGGCCAACCCATATGTTAAGTCATTTAAGCAATGGCTTGAGGACCTCAAAATTGAGAAGGCCCTCAAATTTTAATAATTCATATATGTTAGAGCTCATTAAAAAAGCTCAATTTTTTTTTCCAACAAAGGAGTAGTTACAAGTACAATCATACAAAAAAAATTTCTCTCTTTAACGAAAGGCTAAAATTTATTTTTCTTTTTTCTCAAGGCTGAAATTTATTTGGCTTAAGGCCCCCAAAAAGTTTGCACCGACCCTCTATATATATATATATATATATATATATATATATATATATATTGATAAGTATCAATATTTAAAAGGTAAATGATGACAATATTAAATTTGATTCCATCCAATTTGACATTCTTAATTCCTGTGAAATTAAACTTAAGCAGGATGGAGGGGGTGTAATATCATTTTTGAATGGTAAACAAACAGAAGAAAAGTGAAAATTACTATCTAAATAAGGGTTGGCCAAATACAACCCTTAAGAAAAGTAGCAAAATTCAATCAATAAAAAATAAAAAATGCTTATTCAAGTTAATTATGTAAAACTACTAGTAGGAAGTAAGTAATTTAATTGATCGACAATCTAGAAGTAGATTTTGAAGCAATATTAGGGTTAAATTATGAACCTTCACAGACACCAGAACAATGATTTGGTGCAACTCTACATTACCTGAAATATGGAAGGCATTTTTGCAAGAGACTTGGTGCAACATCCCATATGTATAAGCAGTTCTCACATGTATGTTTGACGCTTACACCAATGACTATGTCGCACCATTTTTGCATAAAAAACTTAATAATGTAATCATATTTTAATTTTATGTAAAAAAAATATTGGTTCAACAAGTTTACTATATATATAATGATCCGTATTTAAAGTTGAATAGGAGCTCTTATTATCTAACCCGTCTCTAACGGTTTAAAAATAGATTGAATATCTTAAGATTTAATTTGTCTGCACAATCAGGGGAGGATCCAGCTTGAAAGTTCAGTGATGTCAAATTCAAAAAAAAAAATCATTAAGAATAAAAAGTTAATAAAATGAATTACAAAATTAAATAATCCTCAAATATTGTTTACAATAACATTTTTCGAGGTTTCATTGCTTGAAATTGTTGCATGATAGTCTCATTTTTAATAGTTAAAAAAATATCACGCTCAATGTATGTTACTAAAAAGTCATTAATTCATTCATCTCTCATTTAGTTACGGAGTTCATTGTTCACGATATTAGTGACTTAAAATGTCCTTTCAACAACAACGAGCAAAAATAGAACCAACTTCAACAACAAATAGACTTGGGAATACATATCATCCTTTCTTTTTTTTAACCAACATTTGAGCCAATTCACCAATTCCTTTTATACTCGAAAAATTGGGATCGTTTCTTATATCCAAAATATAATTTTGGAGTTGACCATCAAGTGCCAAAAGTTCCATATAATTAAATATTTAAAAAACTAATTCAACATTAAAACAAGATCAATATACAATATGAATAGTCAAGTGTAATTAGCACCAATAATAAATAATTTCAATTAAATCACTAACATTAAAATTAAAATTTCAATTTTATAAAAGTACAAAAAAAGAATCTATAAACAATTACAAAAATTTCTAAAGAAATTATTAAATTTATAAAATTAAAAGCTAAAATTAAAATTAAAATTAAAATTAAAATATACATGTTGCTTTGTTGCTCCCTCCTTCTGTTGAAAAGTGAAATACACGTCCAATTGATTTAGACAATTAGATATGGTCTTTTATAGTGTAGCAGTGATGTAGTGGAGCTTTGAAGTATAAAAACTTTCTCATTTTTTTTAAGTTAACCCCCTTGACTCCTAAAATTTCAGTGTGGGAGCAGGTGCCCCCTGCCCCTAACCTGTGTCCGCCCCTGTGCACAATAGTTGTACTGACGTGATATACAATCCGCACAACAATTATGCAGATGAAAATCCAAAAATTATATCACATTCGCACAATAGTTGCTCAAATCCCATTCGTGCAATTATTGTGCATATATGATCTACCATCCGCATAACAGTTATACGGATGAAAATAATTCTAACTTTTGGATCATAAAAATAATTGATTGGTTTCATCCAACTTTAACTATGGATCACTCCATATATATATATATATATATATATATATATATATATATATATATATATGATAAATAAACAAAAATAAATAAGTAGTAAAATTGAAACAATAAAAAATTAAAATTGTTTATTCAAGTTAGTTATGTAAGACTACCGGTGGGAAGTAAATAATTTAATTGACAATCTAGAAGTAGATTTTGAAGGGATATTGGGCTTAAATTATGAATCTTTACAAACCACACACACACATATATATATATATATATATATATATATATATATATATATAGGAACACTAGCTGGTTACTTTCCATACAAGAATAAATGCAATAACGACTTCTGACGCGGTATATTTCATTTTTTTGGCTACAAGAAAATAGGTTAAGCTCGACGGAATATAATATGTTGATATTATGTTATTCTCGACGGAATATTAAGTCGGAATTAATTCTCTCGAAAGTATTCTATTTGTGACGAAATTTCGTCGAAAATAAATATCCCTTATAGCGCCAAAGCTTTTTGTCTGCGCCAAAACTTTTTGTCTGAGCCAAAGATAAACTCGACAAAATGTATATATAGCCGACGGAATTTCAGTCGAAAATAACTTATAATCGACAAACCTAACGCTGGCAGAATTCAGTCGAAAATAATCTAAACCCTATTTTCATTTAGCAGCTGCCGCAAATAAGATTTCATTTCTCATCCTTTCTTTCTTTCTCTGATGTTGCTCTGCACCGTCTCTACCATTGCTCTACACCATCTCTGTTGTTCCTTTCCATCCACATCCCCACCTCTGTTCGCCACTCCATTGCCACCTCCCATTCCACTGCCTACCTCCCATCCACTCCACTGTTACCTTCGGTTGGCGGCGACCACACGACGGTGGTGGACGACCTTCACTGCGGTGTACGATCTTCACGGCGGTGTAAGTCGGTGTCGTTTTGGCCATTCGGTCAATTTTTTGCATTACAGGTTCAAAAGTTTGCGTATTTGCAATATTTTTTCTGAAATGCATAAATATGTATAGTGATTTCATATGTCAATTTTGGGTACTGAAATTGTGCAATTTGTATAATATTGGTTTTATTTTGGCCTAATTGAGCATACATTGATATATATATATATATATATATATATATATATATATATCTGATGAGATAAATAGCATTCTTTCTATAAATACATTAGCCTTAAATAGCATTCTTTTATTAAAACTACATATCGTTTTGGAAAATGCCGGTGGCATTTTTTGTAAATCCAAAATGGCATTGTTTTAATAAAAAATGCTATTTAGCATGAATGCTATTTAAGAGAATGCTTCGATCTCGATCAGATATATATATATATATATATATATATATATATATATAATGAAAGGATGAACATTGGTTTTTATTCATGATTGTGGTTTAAGCAGTTATTCATTTTGATAATAGACATATATTGAATTGGAGATGAACATTGGTTTTACTGGTTTGAGCAGTTATAGATTAAATATGTTTTTTATATGAATGATTAGGGCTGAGCATAATTTTGTTGTTTTTTGTTTTCTTGATATGAATTATTGTTATATGTTGGATCAATTATAGTCATATGAATTGCAGGAGATTTTGATGATATATATTTGTAAGGTGTAATTCATTCTGATGATAATGAATTTGAATTTGTTTAGTGGTATTCAGTATATTGTTTATGTTGGTGAGAGATAAATAGTGTGATATGTGTGATATTTCTGACGAAATTCCCGACTGAATTTTTGTCAGAATTATTCAATTGCAAAATCTGTGGGCCCTACTTTGTACTATTTATGTATTTTAATTCGTTTCCAATATTAAAATGAACTAAGTAGCATTTACTTAGTTTCAAACTACTAAAAAAATAATGGGTATATTATAACATAAACTAAATTTAATTAATATTTTGTATTATAAGAAAATATAAAAATCAAATAAAATAAAATAATTAAATTTATTGTAATTAAATAAAATAATATAATATAATATAATATATAATATATAGTAATATAAAATAATCAAATAACTTTCATCACAATATAAGCATGAGGATGATGACAATGATATAAGAATTCAATTAAATGAGAGAAATGATAAATTTTAAAGATTTATAATTTAATTTATCCAGAATTCAATAATATCCAAATTGTCAACATGATACTGCTTTGTGGAGTAAAATTCAAGAATAATATTGTATCAAAAATAATTTGGACCGAAAAGAAATCAATTTTGTCATGAATAGTACCCCGGGTGAATAGTTGTAAGACCCCAACTTTTTGAATAAAGATTAAATTTTCTAGAAATATATTTTTGAATATTATGGTGTGGATTTGATATAATGTTATAGTTGTGGGTAATATTTACAAATTTTGCAAAAAATACGTGAAGTTGTTATATAATATTCGATTGGTGGGGAATATTCGTTTTAACAGGAATATTAATCATTGGTGGACTGGAATTATTATCGGATTGAAAATGACAAAAATACTTTATGAAAATAACGGCGGAAGTTTTACAGATTAAGCTGTTGAACTACCCGGTAATAAAGGTATGCGATAATATATCGTGGTTGCGTAGTAGCACACCAGTATTGATTATTGATGCTTACGTGAGAAGTCACTTTCGGTTATACTCAATTATTGCTATAGTAATTCTTTGCATCATATCTCTCATATTATTGATTCGATTATTGTCGTAGTATCATCCGCATAATATGTTATTTTATTAAATCAATAATTGAGGCGACAAAGTTATTCATATTATTAAATTGCAATATTTATAATGTCTAGAAGTTACATCGAGGAGAGGTTTGGTCACCTAATTGCGGCATGATAGGGAGAAATCCTTATTGGAAAGCCCCTCTTTCACAGGAATGACTGATTGATAAATATTATGAGTTATAATATTAATGATGAATGTTATTAAAATTGAAGTTGTGTTGAGTTGAATTTGGAGCCTTGGACGTGATATTTGAGTCCGGAACGATGAAATTAGTAAAATAGTCTATAAACACAAAAATTTTCCGAATTCACTATTTGATCAAAAAGTCAACAGTTGACTTTTTCGGGAAAAGTCAAACTTCAAAATTTCAAAATTTATATTTTTGATAAAAATAGTTTCATTGTGTTGGAATTATTTGTGTTAGTGAAAATCGATAATTATTTCGATAATAATTAATGTCCGGAGGTTATATTAACTTGATCGGGTATTTAACTTGGATAAATGAGTAATTGATTGCTATTATTTCACATGATTATAATTATTTGTTCACATGTGTATATTATTGTTTCACATTCTTGTTACTATTAGGGGAGTTGGTGCAAGATTGATAATACTTGCGTGGTAAGTTAAAAATGGAGGTATAGATGGAGGTCTATATCTTGTAATTCGTATTTTCACATGTCTAGAACTATTGATTTACATAATTTACTATTGAATCGCATTATTTACTATTAGGGGGGAGGTAGTGCGAGTTTGATAATACTTCCATGTCTAAATTAAAAAATAAAGGAAAAGTTGGAGGTATTGTCTTTGAAAATTTTTCGAGCCCCAAAAGCGTCTGATTATCGAAACTATATTTTTCTATAAATAGAAGCTCATTCTTCCTTCATTTCTCACCAATTCACAAAAGCTTTAGAAGCGATTATTATAGAGAGAAATTATAGAAAGAAGAAGAGAAGTCTGCTACCTCACTTATTCCAGATATCCGTTTTTCTAAAGGTAAGGAGTATTATTTCTTTCTTATCCATTAAGAGAACTTCATTATTCCATTCTTTATTATTACATTGGAATAACTTTGTATATGTGAGCTACCCATACTTGGTGAAATTCTTACATTGTTCCATTCTTTATCATTACATTGGAACATCACATGCATCTTAATGCGTTTCACGGACAGGACACGATTAAATCTTTATTATTACATTAGAATATCACATGCGTGCTTTTTACGCGGACACGATTACATCTTTATTATTACATTGGAATATCTCGCATGCATGCGCTTTTTTACATTGGCAGGACACGATTCCATTATTTATTATTACATTGGAATAACCCGCTGTTGCATGTCTTGATACATCGCATGCTGGTGATTTCTTTTGTTATTCCATTCCTTATTATACTCAGTTAGTTAAAGTTTTGACTTCTATACTCCATGAAATTAGTGGAATATCCTTGATATTTGCGCTTCATCCGATATCTTTTCATGGAAATATTTTTACGAGCATTCTTGAATTTTACTCTACAAAGCATATCGTGTTGACAATTTGGACGTTATTAGTTCTGGATAAATTAATTCTTGAACTTGTTTTATTGAATTCTTATATCATTGTCATCATCCTCATGTTTATATTTTGTTGAAAGTCATACTGTGGCCTATAGTGCATAGATGGACTTGGTATGATTATGACCTGGGGATTATTGGTGATAATAATCATGACCGTAATGTTACAAATGATGTGGAAAAAGTCCTCATTGGCTCGTAGAGTATTGATGGATGATTGTTGGCATGATCATGACCATTATTGAATACACAAATATTCTTGGCCCGTAGTGCATGGATAATTGTGGTCGTGATACTAAAGAATATCCTTGGCCGTAGTGCAGGGGTGATTCGATGATGTGGATTATTTATTAAGCTGAGTCCCAACGATAAAAGTGATGAAAAACCTTCTAAATCATAAAAGATAGTAGATTTTATTCTCTATTTGACTCTTTTAATGGATTGCTTGTTCTGCTGCAGTTAAACTTGATGGTTGTTATATTGTATCGGTTTAACCTTTGTTGAAGGCTAACGATAATATATTACGCATTATCTTAGTCATAATATTTCCCTCTTGGGCTAGTTGAGCTCACCCTTTTACTTTCATTGTTCTCTTGAGAAATGAGAAAGTAGCAGGGACTAGTCGGGGAACGGAATGACGGGACAGATGATAGCATTAGTAGTCCTCACTATTCTGTGAAATAGTGTTATAATAATTGTAATGAGGACTCCTTTTGAGTTTGTATAAGCTCTAGTAGACAATATTTGTATTCAAACTCACAGCTTATGTTTTGTCGTATTGTACACGACAGTTGTATTATTAAGTTGTATTTAAATTCTTTACCATGTATCTGGCGACTCAAGATGGGTGATGTATACCTATTTTGTGGGCATCACAGTTGGTATCAAAGCTTAAGGATATGATCCCTGGCTAAGATGTGAGACTAGAACTAGGAGGGGAGAGACGGGTAATTCCTTCGCTACTATGACCTACCTAAGTTTATTTGGTATTTAATTGGTCAGTCAGAGTGTAGGGATAATATGTTTCATGTCAATTAACCCTTGTTTTGTGGCAGTATTTGAATATGGCATCCGAGAATGTTGAGAACATCAATGGACCCACGAGAGACCGTTGAGTCTCCACATATCAATAACCGTGACAATGTGCATCGAAGGCGATAATCCTCATGCAAACAACAAACCTTGACCAAATGATGAGCGATGGAATGTTAGAGAGGCTTCATGCAATTCATGCTGACATCGGAGAGCGGCTCTATCCAAAATGCGGTGGAAACATCGGCAACTCTCGGACGATCCACCGCTTAAGCAGATTCAAGGGCTGGGACCACCGGAGTTTATTGGAGAGCCAAAATCACTTAAAAGCGGAAGCATGGATAAAGCGAGATAACCAAGATATTTAATGTCTTGGGATGCTCGAGGAACAAAAGGTTCCCTTTGCCACCTTTATGTTGCGTGAAGAGGCGATTCTTGGTGGGAATCGTAAAAGCATTACCTGACTGGCCTTTTCAAGATGTCTTGGGAGAAGTTCAAGAGGCATTCAACGACAAGTACTTTCCGAAAGTATTCGTCACATGAAGGAGGTGGAGTTTATCAAGTTGGAACAAAATAATATGATCGTGTCGCATGATCGAGGCTAAATTTGCGGAGTTATCCGGTTTGCATCCCATTTGGTTGATAATGAGGAGCGAATGACCGAATGTTTTAAGAGAGTTTGAAATCAGGAGAATCGACAATATCTTATTTCTCATAAAGCTGTGTTTGTATTCGGATGTTGTAAATAGGGCTCGATTATTTGGAGCGCGATAACGAGTCAACACAACCAAGAGAAAATGACCAAATGAAATGAAAATACCAATGGTAATGATCATGAAGTGGTGAAAACAAGCGTTGAGGAATAAATATGCGAAATGGTAACCACTTCGATGGTAATCATAGCCAAGACAATAAAATGGACATTTCAAGAAAATAGATTCAACAATGATGGAAAGCGTCGACACCGGCACCCGTTGTTAAGGAAGGTGAGCGACCACCTATCATATGCTTCAAATCACGGAGGGAGGACACATCGGTCAAAGCTGCTGCGATCGTCAAAGCATGTTATAATTGTGGAATAGAATGTCACTTAGCTCGATTTTGTCGTTCATAGAAGACAAATTCAGCTAGGATGGAGGCACCAAAAGTAGTCCTAGAAAAGTCAAAGCCCGTTAAGTGCAAGGGGAGGCGTTTGTTGTGACCTCCTGAAAGCAAGGAACGAACGAGGTTATCATGGGTAAGCTTATCATAAACTCTAGTGAAGTCATACCTTATTTGATACCGGTTCTACCCATTCTTTTATTTCTCTACTTGCGCTCAACGTTTAAATTTGACTCAGGAGAAATTAGACTTTGACTTATCTCATTGAAACTCCATTAGGAGAAACCTTCATTACATCCACTGTTTATAAGTCTTGTTTGATTCAAATCGATAACCACACGTTACCTGTCGATCTTATCTCCTTAAAAATACTTGCATTTGACGTGATTCTAGGGATTGATTGGTTAACTACTCATCATGCTAAAATTGATTATTTTCGTAAGGTTGTTAGCTTTCATATTCCTAATAAACCTATTATGCGAATTCAAACGACCAAACCATTAAAATCAATCACGGTCATCTCAAGCTGTAAAGCTATTCGTTTATTGAAAAACGGATGTCAAGCTTTCTTAGCTCATGTCACGGATTTAAACAAAAATACGTCAGATTTGAAGGATATTTCTATTGTTAATAAATTTCCTGACGTATTCCCTGAAGAACTTCCTGGCCTACCCCCAGAGCGTGAAGTTGAATTTTGTATCGACCTTGAACCTGGTACAAAACCCATTTCCAAAGCCCCATATCGAATGGCTCCTATTGAACTTCAGGAGTTAAAACCCAATTCACGAGGAATTGTTAGACATTGGTTTCATTCGTCCTAGTACGTCTCCTTGGGGTGCTCTATTCTATTCGTGAAAAAGAAAGATGGGAGTATGCGACTTTGTATTGATTATCGGGAGTTGAATCATGTCACCATCAAAAAATAGGTACCCATTGCCAAGTATTGATGACTGTTTGATCGATTACAAGGAGCATAATTTTTTCAAAGATCGATGTTCGTTACAGAGATATCATCAATTTGAAGGTTAAAGCGAGGATATTCCAAAGACTACCTTGAACTCGAAGACGGGCATTATGAATTCTTAGTCATGTCTTTTGGATTGACTAATGCTCCTCGCGCCTTCATGGATATGATGAATCGAGTATTCAAGGAATATTTGGATCACTTTGTGGTCGTCTTTATTGATGACATCCTTATTTATTCCAAAAGCCGTGAAGATCATGAGCAACACTTGAGGTCGATACTCCAAAAGCCGTGAATATAAGCATTATGCCAAGTTTAAGAAATGCGAGTTCGGCGAGGAAGTAGCATTCCTTGGGCACGTAGTATCAAGTCATGGAATATCCGTTTGACGGCAAAGATTGAAGCTATTCAAAGTGGGAGCAACCTAAATCGATGATGAAGTATGTAGCTTTCTCGGTTTATTTGGTTATTATCGGAGATTCGTGGAAGGATTTTCTCGAATCGCTACTCCATTAACTCAGCTGACTCAGAAAGATACAAAGTTCGGTTGGAGTGAGGAATGTGAGAAGAGTTTTCAGGAACTCAAAAGGAGACTCATTTCAGCACCTGTTCTGACAATACCATCTGGTTCGGAGGGATTTGTCATCTACAGTGATGCTTCGGGCAAAGGGTTAGGATATATTCTCATGCAACATGGGAAAGTCATAGCCTATGCCTCAAGACAACTCAAAGAATATGAGAGGAATTATTTTACTCATGATCTAGAATTGGCAGCTGTTGTCTTCGCACTTAAAATTTGGAGGCATTACTTGTATGGAGAGAAAGTGGAGATCTTTACGGATCATAAAAGCCTCAAATATTTCTTCACTCAAAAGGAACTCAACATGCGACAACGAAGTTGGCTTGAGGCTATTGAAAGATTATGATCATACCATCAATACCATCCGGAAAAGCGAGCGTGGTAGGCGGCGCATTGAGTAGAAGATCATATGCGAATGCAGTACAATATTCACAATACAAAAGCCCATTTTGTGTGACTTGCAAAGGATGGAGATAGAGTTAAAAACTCCAGGGACCCATGTGATGATGGCGAATATACGAGTAGAACCGACTTTAATTGATAAAATTAAAGTTGCTCAAATTCTGAGATCCGGAGGTGATGCGTATGAGGAAGAAAGTGCAAGAAGGTGCTATGATGGAAGCGAGAATCGATGAAGAAGGAATACTTGAGTCAACTCCGGACTTTGTGTTCCTAACGACCACGATTTAAAGTATAAAATCATGATGGGCGCACAACACACCATTTGCAATCCATCTGGGAGTACCAAAATGTATCGTGATCTTCGATCATACATTTTGGTGGAGCAATATGAAGAGAGAGAGATAGCGTATTTATTTATCTCAAGGTGTCTAATTTGTCAACGAGTTAAAGCGGAACATCAAGTACCAAAAGGTCCATTGCAACCACTTGAAATTCCAGAATGGAAGTGGGAGCACATTACCATGGATTTCACTACCGGTCTTCCCAAAGTTTCTCAAGGCATAGATGCGATTTGGGTCATTGTTGATAGATTGACCAAGTCTGCTCATTTCTTACCAATACGAGAAACTTATACACTTAAACGTCTTGCTCGTATGTACATAAACAAGGTTGTAAGATTGCATGGTATGCCAGTATCCATAGTTTCTGATCGAGACCCAAGATTCACTTCAAGATTTTGGGTTAGTTTGAAAAAAGCTATGGGCACGGATTTACGATTTAGCTCGGCATATCATCCTCAGACGGACGGGCAGTCGGAGAGGACGATTCAAACTCTTGAAGATCTATTAAGACTATGTGTCCTTGACTTCAAGGGAAGTTGGGACAAGTTCTTACCATTGGTGGAGTTTTCCTACAACAACAGTTATCAAGCAAGTATTGGCATGGCTCCATTCGAGGCGTTGTATGGAAGAAAGTGTCATTCTCCAGTATGCTGGGATGAGGTGGGTGAAGCAACGTTGTTGGGACTAGAGTTGGTACGTATGACTACGGAAAAGATTCAAATGATCCGACAACGTATAAAAAAACCTCACAAGATCGATAAAAGAGTTATCTTTGATCTTCATCGAAAGGATGTAGAATTCGATATTGGAGATCGTGTGTTGTTACGTGTTGCTCCATGGAAAGGAGTTACAAGATTTGAAAAGAGAGGAAAGCTCAATCCTCGATTCATCGGCCCATTTTTAATCCTCGATCGAGTAGGAACTGTGGCCTATAGACTCACTTTACCGCCAAGTATGTCTCGTGTTTATAACGTTTTTCACATATCCATGTTACGTAAATATATGAAAGACCCGAACCACATTATTGAGTTAGAAGCCGGGACGAAATAGCGGAAGATTTGACGTATGAAGAGGTTCATGTTCAAATCTTGGATAAGAAGGAACATATTCTACGCTCGAGGTTATACCTCAAGTCAAAGTTTTGTGGAGAAACCACGATGTTGAGAAATGACACAGGAGTTAGAATGAAATGAAATCAAAGTATCCTCACCTCTTGACATACCGGGTGCGCACCCTAATTTTGAGGACGAAATTTCATAAGAAGGGGAGGTTGTAAGACCCAAACTTTTTGAATAAAGATTAAATTTTCTTGAAATATATTTTTGAATATTATGGTGTGGATTTGATATAATGTTATAGTTGTGGGTAATATTTACAAATTTTGCAAAAGTACGCAAGTTGTTATATAATATTCGATTGGTGGGGAATATTCGTTTTAAGCGGGAATATTAAAACTGGCAGCACAATCATTGGTGGACCCCCACAACGGAATTATTGTCGGATTGATCGAGAAAGCGACAAAAAATACTTTTTATGAAAATAACGGCGGAAGTTTTACAGATTAAGCTGTTGAACTACCCGGTAGTAAAAAAGTACGATGTCTGGCGTGGTTGCATAGTAGCACACGGTATTGATTATTGATGCTTACGTGAGAAGTCACTGAGTTATACTCAATTATTGTTATAGTAATTGCTGCATCATATCTCTCATATTATTGATTCGATTATTATCGTAGTATCATCTGCATAATATATTATTTTATTAAATCAATAATTGAGACGACAAAGTTATTCATATTATTAAATTGTAATATTTACAATGTCTAGAAGTTACATTAATGAGAGGTTTGGTCACCTAATTGCGGCATGATAGGGAGAAATCCTTATTGGAAAGCCCCCTCTTTCCTAGGAACGACCTGGTTGATAAATATTGTGAGTTATAATATTAATGATGAATGTTATTAAAATTGAAGTTGTGTTCGGAGTTGAATTTGGAGACGCGGACGTGATAGTTGAGTCCGGAATGATGAAATTAGTAAAAATAGTCTATAAACACAAAATTTTCCGGAATTCACTATTTGGTCAAAAAGTCAATAGTTGACTTTTTCGGGAAAAGTCAAACTTCAAAATTACAAAATTTATATTTTTGATAAAAATGGTTTCATTGTGTTGGAATTATTTGTGTTAGTGAAAATCGACAATTATTTCGATAATAATTAATGTCTGGAGGTTATATTGATTAATCGAAGTATTTAACTTGGGATAAATGAACAATTGATTGCTATTATTTCACATGATTATAACTATTTGTTCACATATGTATACTATTGTATCATATTCTTGTTACTATTAGGGGAGTTGGTGCAAGATTGATAATACTTGCATGACTAAGTTAAAAATGGATGTATAGATGGAGGTACTTATAATTGTAATTCAGTATTTTCACATGTTCAGAACTATTGATTCACATAATTTACTATTGAATCACATTATTTACTATTAGGGGAGGTGGTGCAAGTTTGATAATACTTCCATGACTAAATTAAAAATAAAGGAAAAGTTGGAGGTATTGTCTTTGAAATTTTTCGAGCCCCAAAACGTCGCAATTATCGAAACTATATTTTTCTATAAATAGAAGCTCATTCTTCCTTCATTTCTCACCAATTCACAAAAGCTTTAGAGCGATTATTATAGAGAGAAATTATAGAAAGAAGAAGAAGTATGCTACTCTCACTATTCTAGTATCTGGTTTTTCTAAAGGTAGGGAGTATTATTTCTTTCTTATCCATGAAGAGAAACACATTATTCCATTCTTTATTATTCTGTTGGAATAAAGCTGATCATGAGCTACCCTATACTTGGTGAAATTCTTACATTGTTTCATTTTTATCATTCTGTTGGAACATCCATTCATGCGTTTCTACTTGGGACACGGGTTCCATCTTTATTATTACATTGGAACATCCTGTCTGCGTGCATTCTACGCCGGACCGGTTTCGTCTTTATTATTACATTGGAATATCATATTCATGCGCTTTTTATCTGGGGACTGGTTCCGTCTTTATTATTTTGTTTGAATATATCACATGCATGCATTTTATGGGACGATTAAAATCTTTATTATACATTGGAATATCCTGTCTGTGAATTTTACGTGGGACTGATTGATTATTTATTATTACATTGGAATAACTCGTATGCATGCTATCTATCGCATACTGGTGATTTCTTTTGTTATTCCATTCCTTATTATACTCGGTTAGTTAAAGTTTTGACTTCTATACTCCATGAAATTAGTGGAATATCCTTGATATTTGCGCTTCATCCAGTATCTTTTCATGGAAATATTTTTCGAGCATTCTTGAATTTTACTCTACAAAGATGTATCATGTTGACAATTTGGACGTTATTAGTTCCTAGATAAATTAATTCTTGAACTTGTTTTATTGAATTCTTATATCATTGTCATCATCCTCATGTTTATATTTTGTTGAAAGTCATATGTGGCCTATAGTGCATAGATGGACTTGGTATGATTATGACCGAGGATTATTGGTGTAATCATGAATAGTAATGTTACAAATGATGTGGAAAAAGTCCTCATTGGCCCGTAGAGCATTGATGGACAGTTGTTGGCATGATCATGACCATTATTGAATACACAAATATTCTTGGCCCGTAGTGCATGGATAATTGTGGTCGTAATACTAAAGAATATCCTTGGCCGTAGTGCAAGGGTGATTCGATGATGTGGATTATTTATTAAGCTGAGTCCCAACGATAAAAGTGATGAAAAACCTTCTAAATCATAAATGATAGTAGATTTTATTCTCTATTTGACTCTTTTAATGGATTGCTTATTCATTATGATTAAACTTGATGGTTGTTATATTGTATCAATTTAACAACATTTTGGCTAACTAACGATAATATATTACGCATTATCTTAGTCATAATATTTTCTCTTGGGCTAGTTGAGCTCACCCTTTTACTTTTATTGTTCTCTTGAGGAAATAGAGAACGTAGCGAGGACTAGTCGGGGAGCGGGTAGCGGGCGGATGATAACATTAGTAGTCCTCACTATTACGTGAAATAGTGTGATAATAATTGTAATGAGGACTCCTTTTGAGTTTATATAATCTCTAGTAGACAATATTTGTATTCAAACTCACAAACTTATGTTTTGTCGTATTGCATTACTACAGTTGTATTATTAAGTTGTATTTGAATTTTGTACCATGTATCTGGCGACTCAAGATGGGTGATGTATACCTATTTTGGGGGCGTCACAATAGTACCCCGTGAATAGTACTTCGGGAATAGTATCTCGTGAATAGTACCCCGACATGAAAAGATTAAAAATTATCAAGAATGTTCAGAATAATATTTTCGTGAAAAGATACTAGATGAAGCGTACATTTCAAGGATATTGTACTAATTTCAAAGAGTATAGAATCAATACTTTAACAAAATGAGTGTAGAATTCGAAATTTGAAACAAAATAATATTACTTACATACTACAGAGTATGGAAAAAAAATATTATTTCTTACGAATATTGAACAAAAATAATATCACTTACCTTAAAAGAAGAGTATATCTGACTAGCAGGGCGGAGATATTCTTGAAGAAAACTTATACTGTTTTCTACGCTCAAAGCTTCCTTAAACTCTAAAGAAATACGCTTAATATTATTGAAGAAGAATTCTCTGATTCTGTGTGATTTTCAATTCTAAACTAAGCATCCTATTTATAGGAGAATGGAAGGATACTATTTTGAAAAATCACGGATGCACAATGGGATTCACGGGTGAAATTCGAATTCGTCTGAATAATTTCATTTTTTACTATACAGACACTATGCAAATACTATGCATAATAAAATATAATATATTCTATTTTTTACAAAAAATAAAACTTATTATAATATATATATATATATATATATATATATACACTCCCGTGAATCCAAATTCTCCCCCATATATATATATATAATACTTATATATATATATAACAAAACTGAGATAACTTTCTACCAATAATTTTAAAAAATGGGTAAGTGGGGGTCCATATAATAAGCAAAATTTGCAACAAATATTTCATAAAATACCCCTCTATTTATCTCAATTCACCTGGCTTTTCAAAACATATTTTTAAACAACAATTATTCATCAATAATATAACTTGCAATATTAACAATCAGATCATTCCCAGGAAAGATGGGGCTTTCCGATAAAGATTTCTCCATATTGGCACGCAATTAGGTGACCAAACCCCTTTCCTCGACATAACTTTCTAGATATCGTCAATAATACAAATAATAATATTAATAACTTTGTCATCTCAATTATTGATTTACTAATATAAAATATTGTGACAATAATTGAATCAATAACATGAGATACTATGCAGCAATTATTATGACAATAATTGAATAAAACTGAGTGACTTTTCACGTAAGCATCAATAATCAAAGATACTATACAATATTGTGTGCTACTATGCAACCACGCGTATTATTGTTCTTTTATCACCGTGTATTTCAACAGTTAACGGTAAAACTTCCGCTGTTATTTTTATAAAAGATATTTCTGTCGTTTTCTAACTCCGAAAGTAATTCCGTTGTGGGGTCCACCAATGATTGTTTCGTCGTACGAATATTCCCTGATAAAACTAATATTCCCCGACTAATCGAATATTTTATAACAACTTGCTTACTTTACAAAATTTATAAATATTACCCACAACTATAACATTATATCAAATCCACACCATAATATTCAAATATATATTTTGAGAAAAATTCATCTTTATTCATAAAAGTTGGGATCTTACATCCTGCATCTAACTAATGGACACTGAATAATTTTTGGTGTTTTGATTATAAATTTTGGATATTTTATTTCTTATATCTCAAGTAAAACTTATTTAAAAATTATAAAAAGATACCAAAACCTAACTAGACGGACTGAAACAAAGAAATTAAAATCTACCACTGCTGATAAAAATTTCTGAATCCACCCCTGACTAGACGGACTAAGTTCGAAAATCAAATCTTATACTTGTTTATACCGTTACTCGACTCAATTCGTTTACTTTTTAAACGAGTTCGACCCGAGGGAGCCAAAGCTCGACTGGTCTAATTTCTAACCCTACTTTATCACAAGTTATTATAAATTCACACACCCATGCAACTATAGATAATAGAGCTGCCTTCAGCCCAAAGTTTTGATTAGACCAAAATTGATGAAGCCATAGCTAGTTAACATAGTTTGACCAAAACCTATTTGTTAGTGCCTTGTGGGTGTGTAAGCAAATTGTGAGCTCTCCATCTTTCTTCAAAAATCAATGTCAGAGCTATTAAAAAATAAATCTAGAAATGTTGAGTCTCTTCAAAAGATGCGCAATAATAATTCGAAAGATTGATCACAGAGTGGAGAGTCTTTTAAAGATTGAATCGAGAGTGTTTTACTGATAATTAGTGTCGTGATAGTTGAAGAGAACTGCTCAGTTCTTGATAAAATATGACTCTCAATAGAGATAAAAGTCAAGAATGGATAGCCAATAATTAATGTCACAATGATTGAGGAAAATAGTACAAATTAGGGAAGAACTCTTGATATGACGAATTCACTTGTGTAGAGGACACTTGTAAAAATTTACAAATGAATTAAAATTCATTATCAAGAAATTTGAAAGGAGTAAATAACTAATACCCATAAATGAATTCAATGTAGGGTCCATCTCACACACACATATGTAGATTGATCAAATAAGCATGTTGGACCACATCATTACCTATAAGGTTAATCTATTAGGTTGAGACTCGACCATACTTATTAACTCATTTATATTTTTAAATTTATCCGGGATTTAGGTGAAATATCTCAACATCGAAGACTTAACGTCAAATCGGATTCTAAACATGTACATTAATGTCTTTTATGTAAGGCCCCAACTTTTTATAAATGAAGATTTAATTTTCTCTATTTATTATTTTGAAATAGTAAGTGGTTGATTTGATTAATGTGGTTAGTTATCGGTAAAATGCGCAAATATTTCAAATAAGCAAGTGGTTATAAAATATTCATTGTTGTCGGGGAATATTCGTTTGGTCGTGGAATATTCTTCTTTGTTGGGAATATTCGTGACGCATTGACGCGACGCAGATCTTTTTGTGGACCCCATAATCTGGAAAGCGATTGGATGAAGAAAAACGCAAGTATAAGTTGTTTATAAATAACGGTGTAGTTATTACAGAATTATCTTTGTTGGAATATCCGGTGGTTAAAACACATTAATACGGCGTTGTTGTTTGTTGCGATAGCACGGTATTGCACAAATTATTGATTCTTACGTAAGAAGCACTACTACTCAATAAGCATTACAGTGAGTTCATCGTCAATTATTTTATTTTATTTATTCAATAATTCTTTGCGTTGATATTTTATATTACTATTGTTTCAATAATTGTCACTACGATGATTTTCCATTATCGAAGCAATAATTCATATTATCTGAATAATATTATTAGAAAATAATATTGACAATGTCTAGAAAGTTACATCTAAGGAGAGGTTTGGTCACCTAATAATTGCACGCCAAGAAGTGAGAGAAATTCTTATTGAAAAGCCCTCTTTCCACAAGGCTGCACGGTTGTCAATATTGTGATTCTGTAATATTATTTGTGAATAATTAATTATTGATTTATATGATGAGGAAAATATTGATTTTATGTAGATATAGATGGAGAAAATTTTAAAGTGACAATTGTTAAAATTGATATTTTATCTTTTCGATAAAATAATATTTTATTATATTATTATAATATAATAATGGTGATATTTTTACAATGAATGTGGGATATATATGAGTATATGAGGAGGAAGAGTATTTTTGTTGCAAAAGTTGTTTAAAACATGTTAAACATGTTGGTGGACCCATTCTTATTTGAAATTTAATTATATACTGTAAAATCGCTCAGTATGTGAATTTGGTCAATTTCATTTGAAATTTGAAAAAACTTTCTTCTCGCAAAATTGTAGAGAATTGAATTTCCTATAAAAATTTAGCGAGATTCAATTTTCCGATAAAAGGCTATTTATTATGAATTATTGAAGTTCAGAAGTTCTGAAATAATTGATTTTTTGGAGTTTAAAATATTTTAAATATAAAAAACGTTTTTTGTATTGTTGGTGGGTTGTCAAACATGTTGAATTGGAATATTTAAAGGTTGGCGTGAAAATTTATAATATATATTATTATTATATTAAATTTTCTGCTTTGGTGTTCTAAGCAATTTTCTATAAATAGGGTGTTTAGGTTAGAATTGAAAATCATACCAAAACTACTGATTTCTCTCTTTCTCTCTATATATCGAAGCGTATTTTGTGAGTATTTTAGTACTTGAGTATTGCTATATACGGTGCAAAGTTCTTTTTAGCACTATATCCGAATTTCATCAAATCTTATTCTTTTACGAGGTAAGGGATGTTATTTTCTTCGTAAATGATATTATTTCTTCAATATCATTATCGCCGAAATATTGGTCTGAATATTTATCAAATTTGGAACTTTTCATGTCGGAGTTACTATTCATAAGTTACTATTCATGAGTTACTATTCACGAAAGTACTATTCAAGCATGATGATTTTCTTTTTGGAATTTCTATCTTTTGGTGTTGAGATTCTTATTCACGATATCTACATTATTCATTCGCGAATCAAGACTATTCACGGAAAAATTAAATTTTCGTTTTTCGTCCAAAATATCTATTATGGATACTAGCTTTGATCATATCCATATTTTGATCATTCTTGAATTTTACTCCACTATGATTATTTATGAGGTATTTTTGGACATGGAATAAATTGAAATACTGAATTCCTAATATTTATTCTTTTGTTCAATTGGATTCGCTTTTTTTTAAAATATTTTCATCATCCTCCATCCTAAATGATGATATAATTGAATATCTTTTACCAGTAGTGCAAAAGATGAATGATTTTATGATGAATATCTTTTACCAGTAGTCTGAAGATGAGCAGTGTTTAGATGAACACTTAATTAATTTGGTGAATATCTTTGGCACTGTAGCAAAAGATGAATATTTGATTTATAGACGTATATTGATTGATGTTACTGAGGATAAAATATCGATGATGGACTTTTAAATTCATAGATGATAGTAGATTTCATTTCTACTTAACTCTTCTAATGAATTGTTGTTTCCATTGCGCATTGTTGATCTAAAACTTGTTGTCATTCAGATTCTATAAAAATTTTCTCGTTGAAGACTAAGGATAATTTGTTGTACATTATCTTAGTCATAATATTCTTTCTTAAATTTAGTTGAATTTCACCCTTTTCCTTTTTTGTTCCATTTTCTTCTCGGAGGCGAGGATATAGCGGGAACTAGTGAGGTGTGGAGTAATGGTTCAAGACAGTTGTTTTAGTAGTCCTCACTATTTTGTAAAATAGTGTATCAATAATAATAATGATGACTTATTTGAGTGTGGATATTATACAGAAGATAATATTTGTATTTAAACTCATGATTTATGTGTTGTAAGTATTTTGCTTACGATAATTGTATTAATGAAGTTGTAATTATTTACATCTAGTGTATTTGGCTGACTTCAAAATGGGTGATGATATATCATTTCGAGGCGTCACATTTTACATGTACACATAAAGTGTGAACTCCCCTTAGCCTAATTGGATCAATGCACTCGTGGTGTTGGGAAAAAAAAAATCATAGCATTGTTTAAGAAATGTGAATCACAAATTTAAGATAAACCCAAAAAATTGAGGCCATATAAATGGGGGGAAAAAAAAAAACATTTTCACTCAAATGGGAACACGTAACTTGCCTATAATTCAAACAAATGCTTTAGGCAGTGCCGCAGTGGTTCACCACAAGTGTAAACAATGCTTTCAGTCAACTCGAATGCCGGCATACTATTGTCCACTAGTATACTTGAGAAACAAAGCTTCCTAAACTACCCCTCCTATCTATTTACTGGATCCGTACATAGAATTTTTTTTATACACCAAAAAAAAACACAAATAAACAATACTCCCTCCGTCCCAAATTAATTGCTCATTTTTGATTTTTTTTAAGTCAAATTGACTATTTTTAGAATTAATAATTAAGCATATATAAATATATTTCTAAAATTATAAAAATTGGGATTAGTAATAAATTGTATATACTTTCTTTTGGTTATAATCTCTTCACCTATATTTTAGTAAAAATAGTAAAAAGATTAGTTTTAAAAATGGTCAATTTGACTTTAAAATGTCAAAACTGAACAATTAATTTGAAACGAAGGGAGTACTTCTTAACTGTATGTACTTTTTATTTGTATTTTTCATTAAAATGAAATCACTTATTCTTTTTTCCCACATCAAATGATAAAGATAAAAAAATGATATGACAACAAAAGAATGTTGATTTTTGTGTCCTATATACATAATGGTTAATATATTATCGAGTTATAATAATATATGAATCGTGTTATTGTGTTTGTGTAACAACTCAGTCTCATATTAAAACGTGTAAGATAATTTGTTAAAGTCAAATTAAAGGTCAAAATTGAGATTTTGATCATAATCTTTTGAGTGAATTTGTGATGGTTAAAGTGATCCAAACGTACTCTTGCCTTGATACGTGTAATTATATATTCGAGTCTGACGAAGGCGTTGTGGATTAGATTGTCGAAGAAAAGGATACAAAAGTTTTCAAGTCATGTGTGATTATATGTTTGGATCATTGAGGTTGGGTTGTTACTGTAATTATTTTTTCATCTTGGGCATATCTAATAAGATTATAATATTGAAATATAAACAAAACAACACTAATAATGAATTGAAAATTGATATTTTCACATGTTAAAATGATATTTTTACACGAGTCTCTCACACATGGATGTGGAACTCATTCACAATTCATGTGAGAAAAATCATGTAGAAATATTATTTTTTAATGTGGAAATATCAATTCCCAGATGAATATTTTCTATGTAACAAAACCTTAGAAAAAAGAAAACAAACAAACAAACAAACAAAAGGGAATACAAGAAAACAAAAAGGTCTATTAGTACCAAGTACCAACTACCAATTGACCTCTGCTGAGTTAGTACCCCAGTCCTCTTACGAGAGCCGATCCTCTGTTCCTAATTTTTTTTTTCTTCTTGTGTCCTTCCACTTAAATTTTGACATCTAATCTCTTACTTAACACTAATTAATTCTAAAATTAAATAAAATGACAGATATCAAAATTTAAGTAGAGGGACACAAAAGGACAGACACAACAAAAGGGTCTTGGTTCAACCCCACCCCCAAATTAGCTATATAAAAAAAAGAAAAAAAAAATACAGTGGCAGTACCGTAGATGATCAGAAAACCAGGGCGTTATTACTTTAGCCACACGTTTTCCAGACAAAATAAAGATATAAACGTGATGTTAAGCAATTGGTAATCCTCTATATAATTCGCCCACCACAAACGAATACCAAAATCAACTTCCACCAACTCGAACTACCTATATATATACAAATCAAATCAGACCCATTTCATAGTCTTATTGATTTCTTTAGCTTTTATTTTCTGATATTTATAAGAAGGTAATTGATTGTATAAGTTGATTTTGATTTTCAATTTGTTGTTACAATTTTAGGGTTTCTGATTACTTTACTGTAATTTCAGTGTTGAGAATGGATGCAGCCACTGCTCTTCGATCTTCGTTCGGAGTTGTTCCGTATTCAGTTGCCCGACCCGGTATCTCGATATCTAGCAGACCTGATTTCGTTCGGATCAGCACCAAATCTTGGATGAAGGTAATCATTCTGTTTCGTTTTAGAATATGCATCTGATAACTGTAGAGTTGTAGGGGGTTCAATTTTATTTGGAAGTGAAATAAGATTTCTTTTAATTAAATCTTATGAAATTACATATTCATTTTATATTTTTTTTTTTGAAAATTCTTCTTAAAAATATTTATCAAAACTGTTTTCTGTGTTTCGTTAGTGTGGTGTAGATGGCCTACTCTGTCTTTAAATTTGAAGGATAAATCTAATATGCTTTAGTTGGCTGTTGTATTTATTTATTGTTATCATTATCAGTTTTATATCATTATGAGATGTTAAGTTGAAATGATTAGATGCATACTAGCAAGGTAATTTTAATATTAGCTAATTGGTAAAAGTTGGATTAAGCTGTGCTTGAGCTTGAAGGCCAGCTTAATCAGCTTGTTAAAGTTCACAAGGACTTAGTTCTTAGCAGGGACGGAGCCAGGATTCGATATTGAGGGGGGCCAAGAATTTTTTTAACATAATATATATTCATCACTAAAAAGTAAAGTTCTACAATTACAAAATATATTTTTACTAAACAAAGATAATGTAGTAATATAATTTTCTTTGACAAAGACAATAAAACATATCAAAAAAAAAGTCTTTTAGAACATATCAAAGCTTCGTCAGAATTGTACCCGACGTTCTTTCAAATCACGAAATCCATCTATTATACTAAATGGGAAAATATCTACTCTTTAAATTATCTTCAGAATAGTCATTAGTCAATACTATTATACTAAACAACAACCAGTCTGATTAGAACATTAAAATTTTAGACTTAAGTTTAGCTCTTAGTAGTAACCAGTGGTAAACCTACTTGTTAAGGGGAATTAACTAATTAGCTGTCTTGACCATTGGAAAAAAAAACAATCAAAATCACAAAATCAAAATCGAACTTTGCGGTTTTGCAGGGAAGTCCGGAGGAGCCTAACAACCAAAATCACAAAATACCCTCCAATCAAAGGAACTAATAATCAAAAACCCAAGAGAGAGAATCAGAATCATCAAATACCATAAAGAATTAAAGATCAATCAATTCTACAAAACACCCATATGAAATCCCACAAAAATTAGAAGAAAACAATAGTAGATTGAGTTATCCGAATTGGGTATATACCTTAGAATACCAAGTGGGCATTACAAAAAACTCAAATCTTTGGGGGGACCATGGCCCTCCAGCCCTATACTGGCTCCGTCCCTGGTTCTTAGATTTTTCTAGCTAATTTTAATTTATGTTTGTTTTGGGTAATACATATGGGAAATGCAACCCAAGGTGTGCACAAGTCACTACGGCTATGTTTGTTTGCAAGGATTATAATCCGAAGACTGTTAATCTAGGATTATAATCCCGGGATTATAATTATAATCTCAAAACTATTAAGTCATTTTATAATCCGAGACTAATAGTGTCTAAATTTAAAAATAAACAAGACACTTGAGAATAATAGTTTTGTTATAATCCTTGCAAACAAACATAGTCAAAGTTCGTCGAATTGACCCTAAGTTGTTGCATAATGTTAAAAATTAGACACAAGTCCTAATACCTGTTGCCATAATTATATAGTCTCTGTTTTGGGTTTCCCATTATTATAGTATCCTTTTGAATATCAAGTTATTGATTTATTATATTCTTGTTTAAAATTTATGTTTTACATTCTGAAACTACATGTATGTGTTCATCGATTTATAGAGATTATTATTCCCCAAAAAATGAAAATTTATAGAGGCTAGATCAGTGTTGTTAAAGGCGCGCCTAGCCTAGGCATGAGGCCCATCCCAGCCCACGTTGGGCTCCTCGCCTGAGGTGAGGCACACTCAATGCGCGGGCATTATCGAAGTTGTGTATATTTTTTTTTCCTAACCAATTTAGACCATCAATTGCAGCCTCCTCTTCTAGGTAAGTCTCTCCCTTCTTCTTCTTTTTTTCCTTCTCTTCTCTTGCCCAAAAAAAGGCTATTTTGCAAAATACCTAGGGGTTATGTTGCCCAATTTTTTTCAGAGATTTTGGGTACTTAACTACACTACTATTCCGGTGTTTACCAACTTATTAAATAATTAAATGTGTATATAACTTATAAGTATTTTTTAATATTTAAATATGCATTTATATTGTTGTTTAGTCATTAGTGTTTACTACTTAAATGTATATATTTAAGATTGTAAGTATTTAACTATGTACATCAGTGTATCACTGTACTACATAGGTATGGTCCTTGAAATTGTTATAAAAACTTTTTGAACATGCTTACGAGTTTGTAAAATTACTTAATGGTTGATAAATTTGATACATAAATGATTAAATGTGTGTATATATATTTTTAATTTTTTAAAAATATGTGTGCCTCACTTCGATGAGGGGCGCGCCTTGCCTCACGCCTAGGCCCAAGGAGACCTTTGTACCTCGGTGTGCCTCGCGCCTTAAATAAGAATGGGCTAGATTTCTGAATGTATTTTTCCCTAAAGAGGCTGTCTTTCAAATGGGAATTCTCTATTTGGAATGGAACGGTAGATGGGAATGTAGGATACATGGAATGAGTTGTTCTACCTTTTAGATGTGTTATGTTATCATAATGTCCACAATTTTTTATATTAAGGTTTTGGTAAATTCATGAGCTAAAATAGTTTTCTGTATTCCCACTTGATTTTCAGCAGTTCCCATCACATTCAAACTCAAAGTTGCTCCATGGGAGATTGTCTGTTGGCAGCAAGAAGAAATACACTGCAATCAGAGCATCATCGTCTTCTGATTCATCGGGACCGGCTGCTCCAATTGCTCCACTTCAGCTGGAGTCTCCGATTGGACAGTTTCTGACTCAGATCTTGACTAGCCACCCACATTTGGTCCCTGCTGCTGTTGAGCAGCAGCTTGAACTGCTTCAGACTGACCGTGATGCTGAAAAACAGAAAGAAGATACTTCTGCTTCTGGCACTGACCTAGTATTGTACAGGTGACCTCTTGTTTAATTGTCTAATAGGGATTCACTTTAATTTTCGTTCTTACTTTCTTTTTCCAATTCTTATTTGTTTTGCTTATAATTTAGTAATCAAATTTAGGTTGCAAAAGGTTCTATTGATCTGCATGTGTACTCCTACTTGGGGGGAAATCCTTTCATGATTATTCCATTTTTTGCCATGACTTCGATGAGAGTTCTAAATAAAACATTTGTGGTACTTTTGACATATTTTATTTAGACTTGTAGTTTGGAAAAGGAACAAAGAAAATGATAACATTAAAGGAAGAACAAGATATAGAAATTCTGTATGGAGAAGAATTCTCTGATTTAGAAGAGAGATTATTTGAAGTTGAAAGTGAAGAAGAATTGTAGGAAGAATATATTTTTATGTTTAAAGAAAAAATAACAGACATACCTCAACAAGAACTTGAAGCAATAAAACTTGGCGATGTAATCGGCAAAGAAATGTCTTTAACCGAAGAACAATAAATGGAATTAAATAAATACCAAGAAATACATAAAGAAAATAAATACAAAATATCAAAATTTAAGTTATTTTCAAGGACTGTGTCCTACTGTTAGTTTGACTTGCTGTCATGGTTCCCTGATCTATTCTTTTGTTCCTTGAAACCAAAATCTTCTCTCATTCGAAATAGTAATTTATTTATTTGTGGGACAAAGAAGCAAATTTAAGTTCATATTTGGCTTGTCCTGCAAATTCAATTTTTTAGAAATTAGAAAAACCAAGTCATATCAAATGTCAGGTGAAATCTAATTATTTGATGGGGTTTTGGCATTCAGGAGAATTGCTGAGGTGAAGGACAATGAAAGGAAAAAGGCTCTGGAAGAGATTTTATATGCTTTGGTAGTGCAAAAGTTCATGGACGCCAATGTTTCTTTGATACCAACCATAGCTCCATCAGCTTCAGACTCATCTGGGCAAGTTGATACATGGCCCCGCCAAGATGAGAAACTTGAACAACTTCACTCTCTTGAAGCCTATGAGATGATCCAGAATCACTTGACTTTCATTTTAGGAAATCGGTTGGGTGATTCTTCCTCTGTAGCTCAGATAAGCAAACTAAAGGTTGGCCAGGTTTATGCAGCGTCAGTGATTTATGGATATTTTCTTAAGCGGATTGACCAGAGATTTCAGCTCGAGAAGGCAATGAAAATCCTGCCACAGGGCAACGATGATGAAAAGGGTAACATCGAGCAAGTTGTTGGAGATGAGACGAGACCCAATACCAACAGCGTCAATGAATCTTTGAGGAATGCACAACCTCACCCTGAAGTCTCGTCCTGGTCCGGTGGCATGGGTCCGGGAGGCTTTGGTCAGGGAATAAAATCATCGCGATTGAGAACCTATGTGATGTCATTTGACGCTGAGACACTTCAAAGATATGCAACCATAAGATCCAAGGAGGCCATTAGCATCGTAGAGAAACATACTGAAGCTTTGTTTGGTAGACCTGAGGTTGTTATCACCCCTGAAGGAACTGTTGATTCCTCTAAAGACGAAAATATTACGATTAGCTTTGGCGGCCTGAGACGACTTGTTCTGGAGGCTGTGACTTTTGGTTCTTTCCTTTGGGACGTTGAGAGCCATGTTGATTCAAGGTACCATTTTGTTACAAACTAAGCTTTGCCCACCTCCATAAATTGGTAGCAAAGGTGCAATTAACAATCCTATGGAGCCTAATTTTAAGTTGGGTACCAAGCCATATCAATACTAATTTACCTGTATATAATCTCTAGAAACATTAGCATCTTTTCTTTATTAGACAGAATTTATGTGTGTGAGTTGTATATTACTTATAATTGGAATTATTTATATAGCTGGTGGAGTTTACCCATCTTCTTCTTCCCTATTGTATGAACTGCAGCAAATCTGTATTGAAATATCGGATGCTTGATTTGAAGTGATAGTTTCATCTTCAGTGGTATAGTAGGAGTCTTTCTTTCTTTGGCTTCCCAAGTTAAAATTTGTATACCAAGTTAAATAAATACATTGATACTTGGTTATTATCTCTAAACATAAACATGGTTATTATCTATATAGGCTATAGCTAGCATGTAATAACTTTCTTATAAATTAAATAATTAATATTGAACATTTAACTTGAGAGTTAAATGCATTTTGTATTCTCCAAATTTATCCTATTTTGCATATTGCATCATATATTTCAAAACGTTGACTTTGTATCCCGTAATTTTAGCGAATTAGCACATAACACCCTCCCAAAATCCGTTGCTAAAAGCACAAAATATGGATGTTGCCGTCCCAATACCGCCTGGATATAGATTTCTCCAAATATGTTTTCATCTCTACATATATCTTTGTATATATTTATAAAATATTCAGTAGTACAGTATCACTTTTGTTGGGCCGAGGGTTAAGTACCGAGAATGGGAAAGACGATGACGAGAAGAAAATACAAATACAAGGTTATCAAGGTTGTACCTTTAATTAGAGAAAATACAAATTACTTGCATTCATTACTAGTCTTGCTCTGAAAATGATATCCAATAACTAAATAGCCTAATGTATGACATTATTGTTGATATTGAAAGACTTATGCAAAACAAGATAATATATTATTGAATGAAAAGTGGCTATTTACGATAACAGAATGTTGAACAGAAAGCTAAAATAGTGCATCTCACTAAGCAAAAGAACAGGTCCAACTTCCTAAACAAGTCGAATAGTATCCAGGCGGGTAACAGGAGCAAAAACTTCGGAATAGTCAATTCCATATTGCTGAGTGTATCTCTTTGCGACAAGTCGGGCCTTATACTTTTCGATTTCACCATGTTCGTTGAGTTTTGTCTTGTACACCCATTTAACTCCAATTGCTTTTCCACCTTTTGGCAAGTCAGTCAATTCCCAGGTATTTTTTTTAGAATTGCGACAATTTAAGAGTTCATAGCCAAAAGTGCCATTTGCTGCTGTGTACTGCATCAGAAAAAGTAAGAGGGTCTTCATCTACATACATAACAAAGTTACCTTGATTTTTAGTGTTAGAGAGCCATTCACCATTCTCATAATCTTGCATCCAGATTGGTGGATGTCGAATGTGTCTTTCTGAAAGATCAGAGGTTTGGGATTGCGCTGGATCATTAGCTTCCTCAAGTGAATTTTCGCCACTGTTCTATTGTGCTACAGTATCATCAAAACCAGAAAAGACTTCAGGAACTTGATCTTCAGCTACTGGAGTTGTAGGCTGATCATTGTGATTGTGATCAAGAGAGTCGGTGTCTTGTTGATCACCCCAATCTAGGAAAATATCAATAGTATCAACATGGGTTGTTGTCCAAGGTCAATTGTCATCTTTATTAAAAATAACATCACGGTTAATCACAATTTTGTTTGACAAAGGATCATATAGGCGATATCCTTGGACTCTTCACTAACTCCCAGCAGTACACACTTCAAGCTCTTATCATCTAATTTTGTGCGTTTGTTGTCATGTATATGAACATAGGCGAGGCATCCAAACACCCGGAAATGATCAACTGAAGGTTTAATGCCACTCTAGGCTTCCTCAGGTGTCTTATTGTGCACAACAAGCGTTGGACTTTGATTTAAGATGTGTGTTGCCCAATTAACCTCTTCGGGCCAGAAATTCTTTGGCACTTGTTTGCAAGTCAACATACTACAAACCATGTTCATGATTGTGCGATTCTTCTGCTCCGCCACTCCTTTTTACTAAGGAGTGTAGGCCGCAGTAAGTTGTCATCGAATCCCATTAGTTTGGCAAAACATATGGAATTCTTGGGATGTAAACTCACTGCCCCTATCTGTGCGCAAACCAAAAATGCTAGTACATATTGGTTTTTCTACCTTTACTTTGAAAAGTTTGAAATACTCAAAGGTCTCTGATTCTTTGCCAAGAAAAATACCCAGATTTTGCGACTAAAATCATCGATAAATGTCAGAAGATACCTTTTGTTGTTGTTTGAAATAGAGGATATAGGCCCACAAATATTGGCATGAACAAGCTGCAAAATTTGAGATACTCGCCATGTACTTTTTTGAGGAAACGAACTTTTGTGTTGCTTTCCCATCATGCAATCGTCACAAAACAAATTGGACGTCTTCAATTGGGGCAATCCATGTACCATCTTTTTGGTATGAAGATTTTTAAGTCCATCAAGACTAAATTTCCATAACAACAGTGCCAAAGATGATCTGAATTTTGAGAGAAAGTTTGAAAGCAGTGTTGTTCCTTTGGTTTGATAGTGGCTAAGAGAATAAACTATCAACATATAACAAAGATCTGTTATCAGATCTTTATTCAAATTCAAATATTTACTTGTATATAGCAGAGTAGCTAAGTCTTCCTTTAGACTAGGACTTCCTCTTGTATTTAGGAGTGATCTTGTTATTCCTCTGTGTATATATACTCTATTTCGTTTAATGAAACTCAGAGGAAAAATCATAATTGATTCTCATCTCTACATGGTATCAATACATATATCGATTCCTTCCCATTTAATTTTTTTCCCCTTCCCTTCTTTCCTCTCTTATTTCCCTCTTATTTTCTTGCAGTCAAACACCAAAATGACAACACCAAATTCCACCAACATTATCTCTGTCACAAGTCCTCCAAACACTGAAATTCCTCTTATCACCATCAACATATCGGCTCAAGCACCACTCAAACTCACCTCCACAAATTACCTATCCTGGAAGCTGGAAGCTGTAATTTGAAACTTTATTCATTGGATATGACCTCATTGGGTATATAAATGGATCCAATCCATGTCCTCCCACCACCATCACAGTAAACAACACTACCACAACCAATCTTTCTCATAAACTCTGGATTCGTCAAGATAAATTACTGCTAAATGCCTTAATTGGCTCTCTTTCCCCTACTATCCTTCCCTTTATTGCACAAGCCAAGACTGCCAAAGAAGAATGGACCATTCTTGCTAACACCTATGCCAAAACCTCACGTGGTCGCATCAAACAAGTTAAAACCAAACTTAAAAATCCAAGAAAAGGCAGCCATAATGTAACTGAGTATCTTTACTCTGTCACAGCTTGTGCTAATGAACTAGCCATCCTAGGTGCACCACTGGATCTTGAAGACCTCACCGACAAGATCCTAGATGGCCTAGGTGACAAATACAAGGAACTAGTCCATGCGGTACAAGCTCGTGACACTTCCATCTCATTTGATGAGCTCCACGAGAAGCTACTTTCCTTTGAAGCCTCTGCACCAGCAATCACAAGTTCAGAAACTTCACTTCCAATTACTACAAATGCAACAAACAAAATAAACCACCAATGGCGCCCAAACAAAATTAATAATTAGCGTACCCCCTCTCCCTCACCACCTGCTGGCAACCAGATTTGGCGTCCACCAGCACCCAATAATGGACGTCCACCGATGAACTCAGATCAATGATTCTAAAATAGCAGCAACCGTCCTCCATCTAGACCTTATCAAGGCTTCTGTCAGATCTGTGGAATCCAAGGACATACAGCCAAGAGATGTCCCTCCTTTTAAGTGATTCTCATTCGATCCTCTACCACTGCACCCTCATCATCCAACAACTCAACTGCTCCTTGGCAGCCACGAGTTAACTTTGTTGCCAACAACACATCACCAAACCCGACCTGGTTACTCGACAGTGGTGCCTCTCATCATGTCACAGCTGATCTAAACAATCTGTCCCTTCACTCACCTTACAACGGAATTGATGATGTTATGATCGGGGATGGTATAGGTCTCTCCATCACACACACAGGCTCCACTACTCTCTCATCTCCCCATTCAACTTTCACTTTATTTGATGTTCTTTGTGTCCCAAACATGAAAAAAAACTTAATTTCCATATCTAAGTTTTGCATCACTAACAATGCATCAGTTGAATTCTTACCATCTTCTTTTTTTGTAAAGGATCTTCGCCCGGGGGAAATTCTATTCCAGGGCAGTACTAAGGATGGAGTGTATGAATGGACGGCTCCCAAGAACCCGATTCTAGCATTCTCTACAGCTAAAACAACATCAATCAATTGGCATCAATGTTTTTGGACATCCAGCTATTCCAATTTTACAGCATATTCTCTCTAATTCTTTTTTAGAATCGTCTTCCTCTATGCCAAAAGATTTCTCATGTAATGCATGCCTCTACAATAAGTCATAAATTACCTTTTTATACTTCATCACTTGTGTCTACACACCCTCTTCAAATTATATTTTTTGATGTTTGGACCTCTCCCATTATGTCTTACAATGGCTTTAAATATTATGTCATATTTGTCGATGACTTTACAAAATATATCTGGTTTTATCCCCTCAAATAAAAATCAAATATTCACGAAGTGTTTTAACGCTATAAAAACATTGTTGAAAATTACTTCCACCGCAAAATCATCACTTTATATTATGACAATGGGGGAGAATATCTGGGCCTCAAAGATTACCTTTCTACTGCTGGTATAACCCGTCTAACTAGTCCACCTCATACACTCGATGACCCGAACACAATGGCTACTCTGAAAGAAGACACTGTCATATTGTTGAAACTGGCATCACCTTACTCTCACATGCCTCGTTACCTCTCACCTTTTGGACTAATGCATTCAGTATTGTTGTATACTTAATTAATAGAATGCCCACCCCCACTCTCAACCTCTATACTCCATTTGAATTAATTTTCAAAACAAAACCAAACTATTCTAGACTCAAAATTTTCGGATGCTTATGTTATTCATGGCTTCGTCCTTACTCATCCCACAAACTAGCCCCCAAGTCCACACCCTGTGTCTTTCTTGGTTACTCTTTGTCTCAAAGTGCCTATCTCTGTTTTGAACCAACCACATCTAAAACATATGTCTCTCGTTATGTCCAATTTGTTGAATCAATATTTCCTTACACCATACTCAACATTCAACAACCACGTCATACTACCACTACAGTTTCTGATTGGATTCCACCAGTTATCACAATTCCCATTTCTCTTCTAGCACAACCGCCTTCTTATACTCCAGAAGTACAAGCTTTGAACTTGGCCCTTGCTGCAGATCACCTCTCAACCACGTCTCCAACACACCATCAACCAGAACCTTCACTACAACCAGAACCTGCCTCACAACAAGTCTCTACACTAGTTCCTCGCCACTCCATGACTACCCGAGCCAAAAACCATATCACGAAACCTATCCAAAAACTCAATCTCTACACACACTTAGCCTCTTCACCCAGTTCAGAACCCACATATGTTACTCAGGCCCTTAAAGACTCAAACTGGCGCAAAGCTATGTCTGAAGAGTATGATGTTCTTGTTTGCAATGGGACTTGGGAACTTGTTTCTTCAACCGGCATCACCAACCTTATAGGCTGTAAGTGGATATTTTACATTAAAAGAAACTCTGCTGGTTTTATTGACAGGTTTAAAGCTCGCCTTGTATCCAAAGGCTTTCATCAAAGACCAGTTGTGGACTATCTTGTACATTCAGTCTAGTAATCAAGCCAACTACTGTTAGACTTGTGCTCAGTATTGCCGTAAACAATGGCTGGTCTATTCGCCAATTGGATGTAAACAATGCCTTCCTCCAAGGTAATCTATCAGAAATAGTATATATGGCACAACCTTCTAGTTTCATTGACGCTGATAAACCCACCCATGTATGCAAGCTTCACAAAGCCATTTATGGTCTCAAACAAGCTCCTCGGGTATGGTATCATGAATTGTGCCAATTTCTTGTAGATTCTGGGTTCAAGAACTTTCACTCTAACACTTCTCTGTTTATTCTAAACGTTGGAACCAACCTCCTCTATCTGCTAGTATATGTTGATGACATTATAATCACTGGGAATAATAACGATCTTGTATCCCAAGTTGTTGCGTGCCTAGCTCAGCGTTTTTCTCTCAAAGATATGGGCCCTCTATCATATTTTCTTGGTGTCAAAGTTGTTCCTCATCGTCATGGACTACTACTCTCACAAAGGCGATATATAAAGGATTTTCTCACTAGAACTAATATGCAAGCTGCCAAACCAGTTCAAACACCTTTACCAACCAGCTCGTCCTCCATCAAGTTATCATCTGGATCACCTCTCTCCTAATTCTACGAAATATAAAGCTAGTAGGCGCGACCTTCAATACTTGTCTCTCACTCGTCCAGAAATTTCATTTGTTGTAAACAAAATGTCTCAGTTTATGCATCAACCAATAGATGAATATTGGACTCTGGTTAAAAGAATTTCGCGTTACCTTAGTGGCACCTTAAATGATGGCCTTCTTCTTCATCGCAACTCACCACTATCCATTCATGTTTTCTTCGATTCCATACATGCCTTCTCCGATGCTGACTAGGCAGGTAACAAGGATGACTACTCTTCAACTGGTGCTTACCTTGTTTACCTAGGTAGCAATCTGATTTCCTGGAGCTCTAAGAAGCAGAAAATTGTGGCTCGTTCTTCTAATGAGGCTGAATATCGCTCAGTTGTTGCTATTGCTGCTGAACTCTGCTAGGTTCGCTCTTTGCTCTTTGAACTTTGCATCAATCTGGCCAGCCTTCCAGTTGTCTACTGCGACAATGTAGGTGCAACACAATTAAGTTCAAATCCCGTCTTCCATTCTCGAATGAAGCATGTGGCAGTTAATTATCACTTCCTCCGTGATCAAGTTCAATTTGGTGCTCTTCGTGTGGCTCATGTTTCTTCTGCAGACCAACTTGCTGATCTTCTAACAAAACCTCTACCTCATTCTCAATTCCAGAAATTCTGAGACAAGATTGGCCTCTCTACACGTGGCCTATCTTGAGGGGGCATATCAACATGTAACAAAGATCCGTTATCATATCTTTATTCAAATTCAAATATTTACTTGTCTATAGTAAAGTAGCCGAGTCTTCTTTTAAACTAGGACTTCCTCTTGTATTTATGAGTGATCTTGTTATTCTTCTGTGTATATATACTATATTTTGTTTAATGAAACTTAGAGGAAAAATCATAATTGATTCTCATCTCTACTTGAACATCCTGTTGAGTAACATAGTTGTTTCGATAATAAGCCCTCTACTTGGATGATAAACTTTGAACTTGTTGTTTTGAATTAATATTGCCAAGCCTTTTTTCCTGTAATTAACCAATACTCAAAAGATTATTGCATAAATCAGGCACATAAAATACCTTTGTCATGACTTGGGTAATATTATTGACAATCATTTGAATCTGGCCTTTGCCCATCACACGAAGACTGTAATTGTTACCCAGCTTGACTAACTTTCGAAATGTGGGAAAATAACTACCTCCTTCCACATAAATGATTGTTGCACCCAGAATCCAGGAACCATGTAATCTCATCAACTACTTTGTTGGCATCAATATATGTCATAAGGAGTATCTCTTCTCTCATTTTAACAAAGTGAGCCTTTATCTCCCTCCCATCCTTAGGGTCCCTATTTTTCTTAGGACATTCATACTGAAAATAACCAAGACTATGACAATAATAACATTCAACAAGTGCTTTATTCATACCTGCTCGACCACGACCCCTGCCATGTCCACGAGAGGCACCGTGAGTAACCGTCAAAGCTTTTTCTTCAATAACATGCCCAGACATACATTGTTCATGCACTAGAAGACTACTTTACAATTCATCAATACTCATGGAATCCAAATCTTTGGACTCCTCAATCGAACAAACCACATAAGCAAATTTTGAAGACATCGAGCGCATAACTTTTTTAATCATAGTGACATCGCTTATGGATTCACCATGGATGCACATTTTATTCACAATGGTAAGAGTACAAGCATAATATTTATTGACAGACCCACCTTCCTTCATATGAAGTGTCTCAAAATCCTTTCGTAGAGACTGAAGTTGTGGACGCTTGACTCGAGCATTCCCTTGGTATTTGTTCCTCAAGGAATCCTAGATTCCTTTGATAGTATCTTTGTGCAAAATGGTTTCAAGAATAAATCGATCAATGGTCTGAAAAATATAGTTCTTCACACGCAAGTCCTTCGGTAAGAGGACCTTCTTCTACGTCATGAATCCCATTTTCCATAATATGCCAATACTCTTTGGAGCGAAGAAAATTCTCTATCAACATTCTCCAATGATCTAGTGACCATCAAAAAAAGGGGATAACAGGCTGAACAAGATTAGTTCTGATGACCATTTTAAGCTGCGGCCGGAAAGTGAGGAGAGTTTAAAAGTAGTATGCACACAAGCCAATCATATTTGATGATAAAGCATATACTTTGTAACAATCTTATTCATTTATTAATAAAAAGTATTAATTTATTAAAGGCTTTTAATTATCTACATGATGCTGTTTTATAATATATGATAAACCCATAGTTTTAAGCAATGCTTTTAGAATAATGATGATGATCATTCTAATGAGATCTAAATTCTTAGAAAGCTTAAAACTAAAATAGTTCCCAATCGTTGGATTACTAAATTGGGGATTAGTGAATCCGGATAGATTGGGTACATCGTTCTTTGCTCATTGGATGAGGATGATTGATCTCATGATCATTTGTGTGGAGACACTAAAGTAAGTATGTAGGTGCTTATTAGAGAATAAGTTCATCGAAGCATTGGCTCATTAAGGAATTCCTAATGGAGTTTTACTTGTCTTTCAATAGGAATTCCTGTAGTGATAGTAGTACAAGTGATCATTGGACTTGAGATCATCATAGTATCTTTTGTATGATGAGTTATATTTTGACTTATTCCTTAAGACCCTTAGGGTATATCAAAGGGTATGATTGGGTATAATAAGTTGTACATGGAGATAATGTGACGCCCCCAAAATAGGTATACATCACCTATTCTGAGTTGTCAATACATGGTAATGTAAACAACTAAACTTTATTATTACAACGATAAAAGTGTGAGTTTGAATACAAATATTATCTTCAGACAATATCTATACTCAAATAAATCCTCATCACATTTATTGATACATTATTTTACAAAAATGGTGAGGACTACTAAACAATTCTTTCTAAAACCTTCATTCCATACCCCCTACGTGCTCTCGCTTATATTCTCTACCAACCTCCCGAGAAGAAAAATGGAACAAAAAGGAAAAGGGTGAGCTCAACTAGCCCAAGTAAAGAATATTATGACTAAGATAATATACAACAAATTACCGTTAGTCTTCAACAGGAAAAATCTAATAGAATACAATAGACAACAAATTTTAAATCAATATTCGCGGTGAAATAATAATTCATTAGAAGAGTTAAGTAGAGAATGCAAACTACTATCTTCTATGTATGAATTTGAAAGTTCATCGTCATCTTTTATCCCTGTAACATCAATCAATATACATACGGAATCAAATATTTATCTTTGCACTACAGCCAAAGATATTCATCGATTGGTCGTGTTCATCTAAACACTGTTCATCTTTTTGACTACTGACCAAAGATATTCTTCAGAAATCATTCATCTTTTGCACTATGGCCAAAGATATTCAATAATATCATCATTTAAGACCGAGGATGATGAAAATATTTTAAAAAAGCGAATCCAAATTGAAACAAAATGACAAGGATTAAGGATTAAGGATTCGTACTTTGTTTTATCCATGTTCAAAAATACCTCAAAAATAATCATAGTGGTGTAAAATTCAAGAATGATCAAAACATGGATACAATCAAAGCTAGTATCCGAATAGATATTTTGGACAAAAAGAAGAAATTTTATTTTTCGATTGAATAGTGTCAGTATCACGTGAATAGTGCCGAGATATCGTGAATAGTAACTCAAACACCAAAAGATAGAAATTTTCCAAAAACATCTTCACGCTTCATGAATAGTACTTCGTGAATAGTAACTTCGTGAATAGTAACTCATGAATAGTAACTCGTGAATAGTAACTCATGAATAGTAACTCATGAATAGTAACCCCAGACATGGAAAAGTTCCAAATTTGATAAAAGTTTCAACCAATATTTCAAAGATAATGATATTGAAGAAATAATATCATTTGAGAAGAAAATAACATCCCTTACCTCGAAAGATTAGTACTTCAAATATGGAATAATGTGTATATAGTCAAGGAAGGAACTTACACCGTCTAACAATACTCAAAGTATACTCAAAATACTTACAAGAATAAGCTCGATAATGTAGAGAAAGAAAACTTCAGTTTCTGGTGTGATTTTCAATTCTAACCTAAGCACCCTATTTATAGGAAATTGCTTAGAACACCAAAGCAGAAAATTTAATAAATTAATAATATAATTATATAAATTTCCTACGCATGCCTAGAATCTGATTTCAGCCATCAAACACATGCCACATTCTAGAAAAAGTAAGAAAAAACGTTTTTCTAATTTAAAATAATTTAAACTTCCAAAAATCAATTATTTCAGAGCTTCAGAACTTCAATAATTCATAATAAATATCCCTTTCATCAGAAAATTAGAATCTCGCGAGTTTTTATAGGAAATTCAATTCTCTACAACTTTGCAGAAGAAAGTTTTTCTAAATTCCAAATAGAAATTGACCGAAATCCACAAACGGGCGATTTTACTGTGCTATAATCAAATTTCGATCGATAAATGGGGTCCATGAACATGTTTAACATGTTTTAAACATTTATTGGAACAAAAAAATACTCTTCCTCCTCGTATACTCATATATCCCACATTCGTTGTAAAAATATCACCATTATTATATTACTAAAATATAATAATATATTTAAATGAATTATTTTATCGGAAAAAGATAAAATTTCAATTTTCAACAATTGTCACATTAAAATTTTTCTCCATCTATATCCACATAAAATCAATATTTTCCTCATCATATGAATCAATAATTAATTATTCACAAATAATATTACTGAGAATCACAATATTGATAACCAGCAGGCCTCAGGAAGGGGCTTTTCAATAAGAATTTCTTCTTCTTGGCCGGCGCAATTAGGTGACCAAACCTCTCCTTATGCAGAACTTTCTAGACATTGCCAATAATGTTATCTAATAATATTATTCGGATAATATGAATTATTGCTTCGATAATGAAAAATCTTGTGTAATGACAATTATTGAAACAACAAAGAATATAAAATATCAACACAAAGAATTATTAAATCAATAAAATATTGAGCGGTAATTATCGTAACCATTATTGAGTAGTGCCTTCTTACGTAAGAATCAATAATTGGTGCAATATCGCGTGTCTCTCGTGTTTTAACCACCGGGTATTTTAACGGTGATAACTCAGTAATAACTACTGTAGTTATTTTTAAACCACTTATATTTATCGTTTTTCTTCATCCAATCGCTTTCAGTTATGGGGCCCACACATGTATTCGCTGCTTGGCCGCATTACGAATATTCCCAAGACAAGATTGAATATTCCACGACTAAACGAATATTCCTCGACAACAATGAATATTTTATAACCACTTACTTATTTTGAAATATTTGCGTATTTTACCCCTAACTATCCACATTAATCAAATCAACCCTTACTATTTCAAAATAATAAATAGAAAATTAAATTTCATTAATAATAAGTTGGGGTCTTACAACCTCCCTCCTTATGAAATTTCGTCCTCGAAATTGACGACGTACTGGTGTTTTGAAAAGGTGAGGATACCTTGCTTTCATTTACATTTCCAATTTCGGTCATTTTCTCTATAGCATGATTCCTCCACAAAACTTTAACTTGTGGTATGACCTTTCTTAGCGTGGGACATGTTCCTTCCTATCCAAAATCTCGACAGTGTACCTCCTCATATGTTAAGTCTTGGCTATCTCGTCCGGTTCTAACTCTATAACGTGGTTGGGTCTTTCACATATTTCTGAAATACGAGATATATGAAACACATTATGAACACGAGAGACATACTCGGAGGTAACGCGAGTCTATAGGCTACATTTCTACTCGGTCAAGAATTTGAAATGGACCAATAAATCGTGGATTGAGCTTTCCTCTCTTCCCAAATCTTGTAACTCCTTCCATGGAGCAACTCACGATAATAATACATGATCCCCCACACTAAATTCCACGTCCTTTCGATGAAGATCCGCATAACTCTTTTGTCGATCTTGTGCCGTTTGTATACGTTGTCGAATCATTTTGGATCTTTTCGGTGAGTCATACGTATTTAACTTTCGGGTCCCAACAATGTTGCTTCACCCACCTCATCCCAACGTATTGAGAGCGACACTTTCGTCCATATAATGCTTCAAATGGAGCCACACTATACTTGCTCGATAACTGTTGTTGTAGGAGAATTCCACCAATGGTAAATACTTATCCCAACTACCCTTGAAGTCTAGGACACGTAGTCTTAATAAATCTTCAAGAGTTTGAATAGTCCTTTCGATTGTCCGTCTGTTTGAGGATGGTATCTGAAACCCAATCGTAAATCCGTGCCCATAGCTTTTTGCAAGCTAACCCAAAATCTTGAAGTGAATCTTGGGTCACGATCCGAAAACTATGGATCTGGGCATGCCATGCCACCTCACAATCTCATTCACGCACATACTAGCAAGACGTTCAAGTGAATAAGTCTCCGTGTCGGCAAGAAATGAGCAGACTTGGTTAATCTATCAACAATAACCCAAATAGCATTGATGCCACGAGAAACCGTAGGAAGACCGTACGAAATCCATGGTAATGTGTTCCCACTTCCATTTCGGAATCTCAAGTGGTTGCAACGGACCCTTAGGTACTAGATGCTCGCCTTTACACGTTGACAAGTTAAACACATTGAGATAAACTTTGCAATCTCTCTTCATATTGTTCCACCAAAATGTATGTCGAAGATCACGATATATTTTGGTACTTCGGATGGATTGCAAATGGTGTATTGTGTGCCTCCATCATAATCTTGTACTTCAAATCAGTCGTTAGGAACACAAAGTCTAGAGTGGACTCAAGTATTCCTTCTTCATCAATTCTCGCTTAGGAATAGCTCCTTCTTGTACTTTCTTCTTCATACGCATCATGCCTCAAGCCCGGTGGCTTGAAAGCAACCTTAACTTTTTCTATTAAAGTTGGCTCTGTCGTATACTTGACATCATTCGCACTCGTTCTCGCATATGATCTTCTACTCAACGCGTCCACTACCATGTTCGCTTTTTCGGGATGGTATTGAATAGTGTGGTCGTAGTCTTTCAATAGCTCGAGCCAACGTCATTGCCGCATGTTGAGTTCTTTTGAGTGAAGAAATATTTAAGGCTTTTATGGTGCGAATATATCTCCACTTTCTCCCCATATAGATAGTGCCTCCATATCTTTAGCGGCTTAAAACGATTGCTTGCTAACTCTAGATCATGAGTAGGATAATTCCTCTCATACTCTTTTAAGTTGTCGCGAGGCATAGGCTATGACTTTCCCACGTTGCATGAGAACACATCCTAACCCTTTGCACGAAGCATCATTTGAGATAACAAATCCATCCGAACGGATGGTATTGTTAGAACAGGTGCCGAAATGAGTCTCCTCTTAAGCTCTTGGAAACTCTTCTCGCATTCTTCACTCCAAACAAATTTTGTATCCTTCCGAGTTAGCTGGGTTAATGGAGTAGCGATTCGAGAAAACCCTTCCATGAATCTCCGATAATAACCAAGCTAAGCCCAAAAACTACGTACTTGATCCACAGACTTCGGTTGCTCCCAACTTTGTATTGCTTCAATCTTCGTCGGATCAACAGATACTCCATGTTTTGACACCACGTGCCCAAGAAATGCTACTTCCTCAAGCCAGAACTCGCATTTCTTCAATTTGGCATATAGTTTGTTTTCACGAAGCCTTTGGAGTACCAACTTCAAATGGTGCTCATGATCTTCACGACTTTTGGAATATATGAAGATGTTATCAATAAAGACAACAACAAACTGATCCAAATATTCCTTGAATACTCGGTTCATCATATCCATGAAAGCCGCAGGAGCATTAGTCAGTCCGAAAGACATGACTAAGAATTCATAATGCGTCGCATCGGAGTTCTAAAGGCGGTCTTTGGAATATCCTCGATTCTAATCTTGGTGATGATATCCCGAACGAAGATCGATTTTTTGAAAAGAATTGTGCCCTTGCAGAATCGGGTCAAACAAGTCATCAATACGAGGTAGAGGATACCTATTCTTGATGGTGACATGGTTCAATTCTCGATAGTCAATATAAAGTCGCATACTCCCGTCTTTCTTCTTTACGAATAAAAACAGAGCACCCCGAGGAGATGTACTAGATTTAATGAAACCGATGTCCAACAATTCACGTAGTTGGACCTTTAACTCTGAAGTTCAATAGGAGCCATTCGATATGGGGTTTTAGAAATGGGCTTTGTACCGAGTTCAAGATCAATAAAGAATTCAACTTTACGTTACGGGGTAGGCAGGAAGTTCTTCGAGAAATACGTCGGAAAGTCAATAACAACAGAATATTATTCAAATTCTACGTGTCTTTATTCAAATCCATAACATGGGCTAAGAAAGCTTGACATTCGCTTTTCAATAAGCGAATAGCTTTATGATTAGATATGACGTTGATTGATTTTAATGGTTTAGTTGCTTGAATTGCATACAAACGAGGTTGGTTAGGAATATGAAAACTAACAACCTTACGAAAACAATCAATTTTGGCATGATGAGTAGTTAACCAATCAATCCCTAAAATCACATCAAAAGCAAGTATCTTTAAAGAGATAAGGTCAATAAGGTAAGGTGATGGTGCCAACTTGAATCAAACAAGATTTATAAGCGTGGATGTGATGAAAGTTTCTCACGGAGTTTCCACAGATAGGTCAAAGTCTAATTTCTCCGAGTCAAGTTTAAACGTTGAGCACATGCGGGAGAGATAAATGAATGGGTAGACCCGGTATCAAGTAAGGTATAAACTTCGCAAGAATTTATAAATAGCTTACCCGTGATCACCTCGTTTGGGTTCTCGCATTATGACCGATCCACAACAAACGCTCTTCCGGAATCGTTGACTTTGACTTTTTCGGGACGATCTTTTTGAGTCACCGTCCCCACTGAACTAGGTTTCGCCATCTTGACAATCTCAGCGATATGTCCTTCCTTTCCACAATTATAGCATACCTTGAACTGTTGTGGGCGGTTTGGTGATATGTCCTCTTTTTCCGTATTTGTAACATATAACCGACCGGTGGTCGTTCTCCTCCCTTAGAACCGATTCTTTGTCAGACTTTGTCGTCTTCACATGGTCATTGTTAAATCTCCTCCGACTCGCTTCTTCTATTTTCATGGCCATGATTACCGCCTTGAGTGGTTACCATTTTTGTCCGTCATTTCTTTCTCCATTTGGTTATCATTATTACATTGTTCGCTATCTCTAAAAGACGATCCTGGTTGTGGTCCCTTGGTTGAATATACTCGTTATCTCGCTCTAACAATTGAGCCCTCATTAACAACATCTGAATAGAGAGAAAATTTATGAGAAATGAGATATTGTCGTCGTATCTGGGGTTTCAAACCTCTCGAGAAACATCCGCGTCATACGTTCCTCATTCTCCACCAAATGAGGTGCAAACACGGATAACTCGCAAACTTTGCCTCGATCGAGACACGTCGTGTTGTTCTCGCCTCCGTCTAATAAACTCCACTTCCTTCATACGACGAACACTTTCAGGAAAGTATTTGTCATTAAATAGTTTTTCAAACGTCTCCCAAGACATCGAAAAGCAATTTGGATGGGTACGCTTCATGAGACTCCCACCGATGAGATCCGCTTCGCCACGGAACATAAAGGTGGCGAATGGAACCTTCTGTTCTCCGTGCATCCCAAGACATCGAATATCTTGGTAATTTGCTTGACCCATGTTTCCGCCATGATCGGATCGGCATTCCCTTAAATTCGTGGTGGTCCCAACTCTTTGAATCGCTTGCATTTGTGACAACCCGTGAATTGCTATCATTTTCTCCTCAGTATTTTGAACACGAGTCTCTCAAATCCCGATTTTGCATGAGCGCAAAAAAACTTCTAAACATCCCCTCGTTCATCATCTCGCTTTCAATGGTGTTGTTCACGGGGAGAACACATTGCACTTTTGTTGCACGTTCTCCTCGTTGGTGAGTACAAAGCGTCTCCACGGTCTCATTTCCATTGTTAATATTCTCATCGACATTCTCAAATACTATCATAAAACAAGGGTTAATTAAGGAAATCAATATATCACATAATATCCTTATATCTTCGACCAACTAAAAAATAAGCTTAGGTAGGACACACTAGCGAAGGATTTACTCGTCTCTCCCTCCTAGTTCTATTCCCGATCTCCGCTTGGAGATCATATCCTAAGCTCGATACTAACCGTGACGCCCCCAAAATAGGTATACATCACCTATTCGAGTTGTCAATACGTGTATGTAAACAACTACAACTTTATTATTACAACAAGAAAGCGTGAGTTTGAATACAAATATTATCTTTTAGACAATATCTATACTCAAATAAATCCTCATCACATTTATTGATACATTATTTTACAAAAATGGTGAGGACTACTAAACAATTCTTTCTAAAACCTTCATTCCATACCCCAGACTGCACGTCGCATTATATTCTCGCCTCCCGAGAAGAAAAATGGAACAAAAAAAGAAAATGGGTGAGCTCAACTAGCCCAAAATAAAGAATATTATGACTAAGATAATATACAACAAATTACCGTTAGTCTTCAACGGGAAAAATCTAATAGAATACAATAGACAACAAATTTTAAATCAATATTACATAATGGAAATAATAATTCATTAGAAGAGTTAAGTAGAGAATGCAAACTACTATCTTCTATGTATGAATTTAAAAGTTCATCGTCTATCTTTTATCCTCGTAACATCAATCAATATACATACGGAATCAAATATTCATCTTTGCACTCTGGCCAAAGATATTCATCGATTAGTAGTGTTCATCTAAACACACTGTTCATCTTTGCACTACTACCAAATATATTCTTCAGAAATCATTCATCTTTGCACTCTGTGCCAAAGATATTCAATAATATCATCATTTAAGACCGAGGATGATGAAAAATATTTTTAAAAAAGCGAATCCAATTGAAACAAAATGACAAGGATTAAGGATTAAGGATTCGTACTTTGTTTTATCCATGTTCAAAAATACCTCAAAAATAATCATAGTGGTGTAAAATTCAAGAATGATCAAAACATGAATACAATCAAAGCTAGTATCCGAATAGATATTTTGAAAAAGAAGAAAATTTTATTTTTAAATTGAATAGTGTCAGATATCGTGAATAGTCTTAGTATCGTGAATAGTAACTCAGACACCAAAAGATAGAAATTTCCCAAAAAATATCTTCACGCTTCATGAATAGTACTTTCGTGAATAGTAACTCGTGAAATAGTAACTCATGAATAGTAACTCGTGAATAGTAACTCATGAATAAGTAACTCATGAATAGTAACCCCGATACATGGAAAAGTTCCAAATTTGATAAAAATTTCAACCAATATTTCAAAGATAATGATATTGAAGAAATAATATCATTTGAGAAGAAAATAACATCCCTTACCTCGAAAGATTAGTACTTAAATTTGGAATCTAGATATATAGTCTTTGAAGGAACTTAGACCATCTAACAATACTCAAAGTATACTAAAAATACTCACAAGAATACGCCGATAATATAGAGAAAGAAAACTTGGTTTACGGTGTGATTTTCAATTCTAACCCAAGACCCTATTTATAGGAAATCGCTTAGAACACCAAAGTTAGAAAATTTAATAAATTAATAATATAATTATATAAATTTCCTACGCATGCCTAGAATCTGATTCAACCATCAAACACATGCCACATTCTAGAAAAAGTAAGAAAAAACGTTTTTCTAATTTAAAATAATTTAAACTTCCAAAAATCAATTATTTCGGAGCTTCGGAACTTCAATAATTCATAATAAATATCCCTTTCATCAGAAAATTAGAATCCCACGAGTTTTTATAGGAAATTCAATTCTCTACAACTTTGCAGAAGAAAGTTTTTCTAAATTCCAAATAGAAATTGACCGAAATCCACAAACGGACGATTTTACAGGCTATAATCAAATTTCAGTCAATAAATGGGGTCCACCGACATGTTTAACATGTTTTAAACATTTATTGCAACAAAAATATTCTTCCTCCTCGTATACTCATATATCCCACTTTCGTTGTAAAAATATCACCATTATTATATTACTAAAATATAATAATATATTTAAATGAATTATTTTATCAGAAAAAGATAAAATTTCAATTTTCAAAAATTGTCACATTAAAATTTTTCTCCATCTATATCCACATAAAATCAATATTTTCCTCATCATATGAATCAATAATTAATTATTCACAAATAATATTACAGAATCACAATATCGACAACTGAGGCGGTTTCAGGAAGGGGCTTTCAATAAGAATTTCTTCTTCTTTGGTGCGCAATTAGGTGACCAAACCTCTCCTTAGGCGAACTTTCTAGACATTGCCAATAATGTTATCTAATAATATTATTCAGATAATATGAATTATTAGCCGATAATGAAAAATTGTGTAATGACAATTATTGAAACAACAATGAATATAAAATATCAACGCAAAGAATTATTAAATCAATAAAATACTAAGCAATAATTATCGTAACCATTATTGAGTAGTGCCTTCTTACGTAAGAATCAATAATTAGTGCAATCACAGGTAATCTTCTTGTGTTTTTTAACCTTAGGGTATTTTAACAAGATAACGGTAATAACTACGCCAGATTATTTTTAAACCACTTATATTTGTCGTTTTTCTTCATCCAATCGACTTTCCGTTATGGGGCCCACACATGGTCGCTAGCGTCATACGAATATTCCCCGAAGATCTGAATATTCCACGACCAAACGAATATTCCTAAAACAACAATGAATATTTTATAACCACTTTCTTATTTTGAAATATTTGCGTATTTTACCCCTAACTATCCACATTAATCAAATCAACCCTTACTATTTCAAAATAATAAATAGAAAATTAAATTTCATTAATAATAAGTCAGGGTCTTACAGATAATGTATGATCGATAAAGAATCTACCACTACTAGTAAAGAAGAGAAATGTCTATGTGATTCGATAAATGACAACCCAAGTAGTCCTTGGGTAAAATGATTGAAATTAGAAAGGAGTTTCTAATTTGCATTATTTGGTGTTGTGCATTTAAGAGTGAAAATACATATAATTAAATAAAATAAGACTTGACAAGTAATTCCATGTCTTATATTTAATTGGGACATTGTATGGTGGAAGGATTGAATTAGATTGTAACTATTTACTCAAAGGTTCTTTTATGATTAATGTTGAAATCTATATTATCCGGAAAGTCGTTGATCATTAGGGAGGCTTATCCTATTGTAGAATAAATATTATTTATTTAAATAAATTAATAGTTTAATTTATTTATTTAAATAAGATTAGAATTGTTTCTAATTGATTTATTCACAATAGGTTTAATATGGAGAACCTAAAGGGTCACACCATAAAAGGATGAATAATTATTTAAAAGCAAATGGCATAATCGTAATAATAAGTTAAGTATATTTAATTTAATCTATGGTGATAGAATAAATTAAATAGCTTTTATATTTATTATTTAATATTTTAGAAATATTAAATATAAATTAATAAGAGGAGTCTTATTATTATTATTACTATTATTATTATTTAATTCCTAAAGGAGTTTGGGAATTAATTAATAAAAGTACTCTCATTTATTCCTAATATGATTGGGAGCCTAATTAATTAAAGGAATTTAATTAATTAAAATAAAATCCAATTCTTTAATTGTTAAGGAGGGTTGCCCACATCAATAAATAAGAGGAGTCTTATTATGGGTGAGAGGGTTGTTGACTTTTTCACAATATACGTAATTCCAATAGTTGGGAGAATACGCTCCTTTTCTATGAGAGATAGAAAAATTAAGGTTTTGCCAAACACCCATCTTCTTGGATCTTTCTTCTTCCTTGGTGGATCACCTCTAGAGGCCAAACACTTGGGTGGCTAACGTTGATCAAAGAAAGGAACCAAACCCGGTGGATTCAAGTTGAACGCGAAAAGAATTGGAGGTGAACTTGTACCTGAGGAAGCTCAAATCTTCAAGGGTATGATACTTGTTCTTCATATCTTTTCGTTTAATTAATAATTGTGCATAAAGGGTGATCCGGGTATATGGTTTATAAAATTTTAAACTCTGATTTTTCCACGCTTCCTCTTATTTTGTGCAATTTAATTGCGCTCATGTATATAGCAAACCTTATAGTTTTCACTCTGGCTCTCATACTAGATGTTGATACTGAAAGACTTGTGCAAAATATTATTGAATGAAAAGGGCTATATATAGCCTTACAATAACAAAATGCTAAACATAAAGCTAAAATAGTGCATCCCACTAAGAAAAAGAATAGAGCAAAAGAATAGGTCCAACTTCCTAAACAATATGACTTATTCAACAGGAACAAGACTAAGTCTACCACAACAATTATATATTGTTCAGTATAATTACAATAATATCAAGGGTGCTATAGAGGCAAATTTATGATGTTACTTGAATTTTTAGTGTAAAAACTCGAGGGTTTGGTATATGAACAGTTGTTTGAATTTGAATAATTTTTTGCTCAAATTTCATTAATTATTACAATCATATTAAGCTAATTAATCATGACATTAATTATTATTATTATTATTATTATTATTATTATTATTATTATTATTATTATCATAAATCACAATTAGTATGTTAACTGTAAGACCCCGAATTTTATGAAATAAAAGTATTCAATTTTTTTCTTATAATTACTATTCAGTAAATGGTTAAATTGATAAAAGGTTAAAGTTAAGGGTGATATATGATTTTTTTTCAAAATACGCAAGTGGTTATAAAATATTCATTGTTGTCGGGGAATATTCGTTTGGTCGTGGAATATTCTATTTATCGGGGAATATTAAATGCGACGACAGTATGATCATTTGTGGGCCCCATTACAGAATAACTGTCGGATGAAGAAAATGACAAATTTGAGTTTTTATAAATAACGGCATAGTTATTACAATTAACTTTTGTTAGAATACACGGTGGTTAAAATACTGATGTCTGGCGTAGTTACAAATAGTTATTACCGGTATTGCACATTATTTTTTCAATTATTGATTCTTACGTAAGAAGGCACTACTCAATAATTGTTACGGTAATTACCGTTCAATATTTTATTTTTATTGATTCAATAATTGATGCGTTGATATTTTATATTATTGTTGTTTGATAATTGTCACCGCACAAAGATTCCATTATCGGATCAATAATTCATATTATTTGTATAATATTATTAGATAACATTATTGGCAATGTCTAGAAAGTTACATCGAGGAGAGGTTTGATCACCTAATCAAGGCGGCCAGTAAGAAGGAGAGATCCTTATTGGAAAGCCCCCTCTTTCTCGAGGAACTACTGGTTGTCGTAATTATGATTCTGTACTATTATTTGTGAATAATTAATTATTGATTTATATGATAATGAAATATTTATTTGATGTGGATATAAATGATGGATTTATTTATGTGGTTATAAATGAAGGAATTAATTTTGAGGTATTTTATTAGTATTTTATCGGATTGGAGGTATTAAAAGATCAAATCAGTGTTCTTACAACTTTATTGTGTGAGTTTTAATTTTTAATCTGACCGTTAGATCGTTGTGATTTTTGGATATGTTATACATATATAAGTTGAGTATATGTTCACAAATTTTAAACCGTTAAATATAAACGTATAATTTGTTATGAATTTTAAGAGGTGACTGATTCGGAAATTAGGTATATAAATGATTTTGGTGAAAAATTCTAGAATTGAGTGGGCCCCACTTGTGGTTGGTGAAGAAATGTGCTGTTTTATTTCAAATGTGGTGGGTGGCAATAGTAGCAGGTAAAGCCATCGTGCAGTCGGTGGCAAGTCAAGTCTGCAGCTTGACGTCTTAACATTTTCCTATAAATAGAGGGCTAAGTTAGAATTGAAATCACACCAGAAACATAAGCTTTCTCTCTTTCTCTCTCTATATTATCAAGCATATTTTTGTGAGTATTTAGATACTTTGAGAGTTGCTATTCAGTGTAAGGTTCCTTCGGCTTTACATCCGATATTCCAGTCAGAAATACTGCTCTTTTGAGGTAAGGGATTGTAAGGGATGTTATTTTCTTCATAATGATATTATTCTTTCAATATCATTATACTGAAATATTGGTATGAATTTTATTGTGAAATTTCTACATTTTTGTGTCGGGATTACTATTCACGTATACGGCACTATTCACGTATACGATACTATTCATGTATATGGCACTATTTACTTATGACATTATTTATGTATACGGTACTATGTACGAATATGGAGTACTATTCACGAGATACTATTCATGAATTACTATTCACGAGTTACTATTCACGGGTACTATTCACGACAAAATTAGTTTTTTTCTGACCAAATTATCGTTGATTTATGAATCTTACTCTTGAGATTAAATCTATATGTTGATTATATTATTTTTATTATCATATATAACATTTTTATAATCCTGGTGAAGAAATTTCTCTTTGACTTGAGTGTAAAGATGGGTAGATTATTGGTATGATCATGACTATGGGTTCTCTTTGGCCAGTAGTGCAAAGATGAATTGTGACTAGTATGATTATGACCATTGAATTTACAATTGAATATTTTTAGCTTAAGTGTAAAGGTGAATTGATCAACATGGTTATAATTATGGTTTATATAGATTTTGAAATGATTATATATTTCTTTGAGATATGAATATCTTTGGCGTGTAGCAAAAGATGATGCATTGTTGAATATCTTTGGCCCGTAGTGCAAAGATGACCTGTTGTTGAATATCTTTGGCCTGTAGTGCAAAGATGAACTGTTGACGAATATCTTTGGCCCGTAGTGCAAAGATGAATTTATTAGTATGATTATGAACAAGAACTGTGATTTGGTATAACCATGATCTTTGATGTTTCAGGTAAAGACATGTGATGAAAATTATCTTAAATCCTAGATGCGAAGAGAATTTAGAATTACAATTATGATTATGAGTTATTCATATAATTGTGGAAAAAAGCCATTGATTAATGTTACAGGATAAAACATTGTTGGTGGACTTTTAATGTGGAGAAGATAATAGACTTTATGGTCTATTTGACTCTTCTAATGGATTGCTCATTCCGCTGCAACTATGGTTGAAATTTTTTATCATCTACCATATGTTCTAAATCTCTAATTTATTACTGATGAATGCTATTTGTGACACCCTCAAAATAGGTCCATTCCATCCAACCCATTCTGAGTCGCCAAATACATGGTACAGAAATTGTAAGACCCCGAAATTTTTTTAAATAAAAAGGAATTTCCTTTATTTATTATTTTGAAATAGTAAGGGTGGATTTGATTAATGTGGATAGTTAAGGGTTAAATACATAAATATTTCAAAATAAGCAAGTGGTTATAAAATATTCATTTTTTGTGGGGAATATTCGTTTGGTCGTGGAATATTAAATCTGAGTCGAGAATATTCGCATAACTAGCAATGATGTGTGTGGGCCCCATAACGGAAAGCGATTGGATGAGAAAAACGACAAAGTTTGGGTGGTTATAAATAACGGCGTAGTTATTCATAATTAAGACCATTGGAATACCGATTGGTTAAAATACTGAATCTGGCGTGGTCGCACAAAGATTACATTGCGGTATTACACAAGATTGTTGAATTATTGATTAAATGCGTAAGATGGCACTACTCAATAATTTTCACGATGAGTTATTATTCAATATTTTATTTTATTGATTCAATAATTCTTTGCGTTGATATTTTATATTATTCTTTGCTTTGATAATTGTCACCGCACGATATTTCCCATTATCGGATCAATAATTCATATTATTTGAATAATATTATTAGATAACATTATTGGCAATGTCTAGAAAGTTACATCTACAGGAGAGGTTTGGTCACCTAATGCTTGGCGCTTGATGAAGGAGAGATCCTTATTCGAAAGCCCCCTCTTTCTCCAGAAGCAAACTGGTTGTTATAAATGTGATTACGTAATATTATTTGTGAATAATTAATTATTGATTCATATGATAAGGAAATATTTATTTTATATGAATATAAATGATGGATTTATTTATGTGGTTATTAATGAAGGAATTAATGTTGAGGTGTTTTATCGGTATTTTATCGGATTGGAGGTATTAAAAATCAAATCGAGGGTTTTGAGATATATTATGGGGTTATAATTTTTAATCAAACCGTTGGATTGTGGTAATTTTTGGGTATGTTATACATACATAAGTTGAGTATATGTCCACAAATTTTGAACCGATTAAAAATGCACGAATGATTTGTTGTGAATTTTAAGAGGTGTGGGATTAGGAAATTAGGTTTATAATTGATTTTGGTGGAAAATTCTAGAATTGAGTGGGCCCCACTTGTGGTTGGTGAAAAAATGTGCTGAATTTTATTTCAAATGTGGTGGGTGGCAATAGTAGCGAGGTAAAGCCATCAGTAGCAGTCGAAATGCTTCTTACGGGCTAACATTTTCCTATAAATAGAGGGCTAAGTTAGAATTGAAAATCACACGAAACAAAGTTTCTCTCTTTCTCTCTATATTATTGAGCGTATTTTGTGAGTATTTAGATACTTTGAGAGTTCTTGCATCAAAGACAAGTTTCATTCAAAGATCACTTCGACCTTTCCTTAGAAGTACTAATTCTTTGAGGTAAGGATGTTATTTTCTTCTCAAATGATATTAATTCTTCAATATCATTATCTTTGAAATATTGGTTGGTACTTTTATCAAATTTGGAACTTTTTCATGTCGGGGTTACTATTCATGAGTTACTATTCACGAGTTACTATTCATGAGTTACTATTCACGAGTTCTTATTCACGAGTACTATTCATGAAGCGTGAAAATATTTTTTGTGGAATTTCTATCTTTTGGTGTTTGAGTTACTATTCACGTATCAAGCCTTTATTCACGTATCTGTGACTATTCACGAATACGGCAAGACTATTCACCTAGAAAAATGAAAATTTTTCTTTTCGTCTAAAATATCTATTCGGATACTAGCTTTGATTGTATCCATGTTTTGATCATTCTTGAATTTTACTTCACTATGATTATTTATGAAGTATTTTTGAACTCGGATTGTTTAAAAGTACTAATCCATAATATTTGTCATTTTGTTTCTTTGGATTCGTTCTTTAAAAGTATTTTTCATCATCCTCGGTCTTAAATGATGATAGTATTGAATATCTTTGGCCTGTAGTGCAAAGATGAATGATTTCTGAAGAATATCTTTGGCCTGTAATGCAAAGATGAATGATTTCTGAAGAATATCTTTGGCCTGTAGTGCAAAGATGAACAGGTGTTTAAATGAACATGACCGACTGATGAATATCTTTGGCCTTTAGTGCAAAAGATGAGCAGTGTTTAAATGAACATGACCGTCGATGAATATCTTTGGCCTTTAGTGCAAAGATGAGCAGTGTTGAGATGAACATTACCGATTGATGAATATCTTTGGCTGTAGCAAAAAAGATGAATATTTGATTTGAGATGAATATTGATTGATGTTCTGAGGATAAAATATTGATGATGGGTCGTTAATTCATAGATTATAGTAGATTTCATTCTCTACGTAACTCTTCTATGAATTATTATTTTCGGCGCGAATATTGATCCGAAACTTGTTGTCTATTGTATTCTATCGATTTTTTCCTGTTGGAGACTAACGATAATTTGTTGTATATTATCTTAGTCATAACATTCTTCTTGGGCTAGTTGAGCTCACCCTTTTCCTTGTTGTTCCATTTTTCTTCTCGGGAGGCGAGAATGTAATGAGTACTAGTTAGTCGGGTATGGAATGAAGGTTCTAGAGAGAGTTGTTTAGTAGTCCTCACCATTATTGTAAAATAATGTATCAATAAATGTGATGAGGATTTATTTGAGTATAAATATTGTCTAGAAGATAATATTTGTATTTAACTCACGATTTCTTGTTGTAATAATAAAGTTGTAGTTGTTTCACGTACCATGTATTTGGCGACTCGAGAATGGGTGTTGTGTATACCTATTTTGGGGGCGTCGCGGTTAATATCGAGCTTAGGGATATGATCTCGGCGGAGATCGGGGAATAAAACTAGGAGGGAGGAGACAGTAAATCCTTCGCTAGTGTGTCCTACCTAAGCTTATTTGTTAGTTAGTCATATATATAGGGATATTATGTGATATATTGATTTCCTTAATTAACCCTTGTTTTATGACGGATTTGAGAATGTCGATCGAGAATATTAATGAATGGAGTAAATGAGACCGTGGAGATGCTGTCTTTACCAACGAGGAGAAGCGTGCAACAGTGGCAATGTTCCTCCGTGAACAACACCAACGAGTTGCAGATGATGATGAGCGAGGAATGTTTACAAGCTTTTGCGATTCATGCAAAATCGACGAGGAGACTTCGTGTTCAAAATATAGGAGGAAATGATAGCAATTCACGGTGGTCACAAATGACGATTCAAAGAGTTGGGACCACGAATTTAAGGGAAAGCCAGATCCGATCATGGCGAAACATGGGTTAAGCAAATTACCAAGATATTCGATGTCTTGGGATGCACGCGGAGAACGAAGGTTCCATTCGCCACCTTTATGTTCCGTGGCGAGGCAGATTCATTGGTGGGAATCGTGAAGCGTACCCATCCGGTTGCACTCAAGCATGTCATGGGGAGCGTTTGAGAAGCAGTTCAATGACAAGTACTTCCACGAAAGTATTCGTCGTATGAATGAAGTGGAGTTTATTAGACTAGAAAGAGAATAACATGGCGGCGGTGTCCCGAAGACGAGGCGAAGTTCGCGGAGTTATCCAGTTTGCACCTCATTTGGTGGAGAATGAGGAACGTATGACGCGGATGTTTCGAGAGGTTTGAAACCCGGCATACGCCAATATCTCATTTCTCATAAATTTTTCTATTCGGGAGGATGTTGTCAGCAGGGCTCGGTTGTTAGAAGCGAGATAACGAAAGTACGTTCAACCGGGGACCATAACCGAGGATCATATCAAGATAGCGATCATCGTAATAACGATAACCAATGGAGAAAGAAGAATACGAGACAAAAGCGGTAACCACTCGGTGGTAATCGTGGCCATGAAAATAGAAGAAGCGAGTCGGGAGGAGATTTTAAAAAGAGGAGATTCAACAACGACCATGTGAAGACGTCAGCGCCAGTAGCAACTAGTTTTAAGGGAGGAGAACGACCACCGGTTATATGCTACAAATGCGGAAAAGAGGGACATATCAGTCCAAACTGCCCACAACAGTTCAAGGTATGCTATAATTGTGGAAAGGAAGGACATATCGCTTTCGAGATTATACAATGGCGAAACTAGTTCAATGGGGACGGTGACTCAAAAGATCGTCTCGTAAAAGTCAAAGTCAGCGGTTCTTGGAAGAAGCGTTTGTCGTGACCGGTAAAAATGCGAGAACCCGACGAAGTTAGCAGGTTAGTTAATTATAAATTCTTAAGTTTATACCTTACTAGATATTCTGGTTCTACCCATTTTTTATCTCTTGCTTTGCGCTCAAGCGTTTGAACTTGACTACGGAGAAATTAGACTTTGACCTATCTGTGGAGACTCCATTAGGAGAAACTTTCATTACATCCGTTGTTTAAAAATCTTGCTTGATTCAAGTTAGCACTATCACATTACCGTTAACCTTATTTCTATAGAGATATTTGCTTTTGATGTGATTTTAAGGTTAACTACTCATCATGCCAAATTAATTGCTTTTGTAAGGTTGTTAGTTTTCATATTCCTAAGCAACTTTGTTATTCAATTCAAGCAATCAAACCATTGTAGTCAAACATTTTCATATCAAGCCATGAAGTCATTCGTTTATTACGGATGTCAAGTTTTCTTAGTCCATGTTATGGATTTGAATAAAGACAACGTCGATTTGAATAATATTCTTGTTGTTATTGATTTTCCGACGTATTTCTGAAGAATTTATTGGCTTACTCCCAAAGATCGATATTAAATTTTGTATCGACTTTGAACCCCAGACAAAACTCATTTCTAAAATCTCATATCGAATGGCTCTATTGAACTCGTGGAGTTAAAAATTCAACTATAGAATTTGGTACTGAGCCTTTATCTTGTGACTTCCTTTGTGGAATTCACCTAAGCCGAACTCTCTGTAGGGACATCATATTCGATGCGATAGTAAAGCGATAGGTGTCATTGTGACGTCTTATCCAAGATTGGGATATGAGTCACGAGTTGAGAGCAACCTAAGTCGATAATCTAAATACGTAGCTTTCAGAGGCTTAGTTGGTTATTATCGGAGATTCGTTGAAGGATATTCTCGAATCGCTATTCCATTAACGCACTAACTCGTAGAGATACAAAATTCGAATGGAGCAAGGAATGTGGGAAGAGCTTTGAAGAACTCAAGAGGAGACTCATTTCAAAGACATGTTACGACCATGCCATCCTGAAAAAGCGAACGTGGTAGTGGCGGCGTGTTGAGTAGAAGATCATTATACAAGAAATCTGAAAGTACGATATTGTCAAAGACTAATTTCAGTATAATTTACAAATAATAGAGATGGAGATGAAAACTCAGGTACCTGCATTGATGATATACTGAGTATAATCGACTTTAATCGATAAAGTTAAAATTTATTCAAGCTACACACCGGGTGATGAATTTGAAGAAGGAGGCAAGAAGTTGTTATTTCAAAAGCGAGAATCGGTGAGGTGAGGAAAGCTCAAACCTTCGATTTATTAATCCAGTTGAAATTCTCGATCGAATAGGAGCTGTGGCCTATAGACTCGCTTTTACCGTCCAAGTATGACGCGTGTTCATAACGTTTTCACGTATCGATGTTACGACCCAAACTACGTCGTTGAGTTAGAACAGGGACGAGATAGCAGAAGACTTAACGACGAGGAGGTACTGTCAAGATTTTGTAGAGGAAATACGACCCATGTATCGAGGTTATACCATAAGTTAAAGTTTTGTGGAGAAACCATGCTATTGAGGAAATGACACGGGAGTTGGAAGCGAAAATGAAAGCGAGGTATTCTCATCTTTTGAAACACACCAGTCGTCGTCGATTTCGAGGACGAAATTTCATAAGGAGGAGGTTGTAAGACCAGAAATTTTTTAAATAAAAAGGAATTTCCTTTATTTATTATTTTGAAATAGTAAGGGTGGATTTGATTAATGTGGATAGTTAAGGGTTAAATACATAAATATTTCAAAATAAGCAAGTGGTTATAAAATATTCATTTTTGTTGGGAATATTCGTTTGGTCGTGGAATATTAAATCTTTGTCGGGGAATATTCGTACTAAATGGTATGACCATGTGTGGGCCCCATAACGGAAAGCGATTGGATGAGGAAAGCGACAAAGTTTGGGTGGTTATAAATAACTTGGCGTAGTTATTCTGAATTAAGATCATTGGAATACCCAAATTGGTTAAAATACAAGAATGTCTGGCGTGGTTGCCTTGATGGTAGCACGGTATACCAGATCAAGAAGATATTGTTGAATTATTGATTAAATACGTAAGATGGCACTACTCAATAATTTTCACGGTGAATTCTTATTCAATATTTTATTTTATTGATTCAATAATTCTTTGCGTTGATATTTTATATTATTCTTTGTTTCAATAATTGTCAACTTGACGCGATATTCCCATTATCGGATCAATAATTCATATTATTTGAATAATATTATTAGATAACATTATTGGCAATGTCTAGAAAGTTACATACAGGAGAGGTTTGGTCACCTAATTGCTTGGCGCCCGATGAGGAGAGATCCTTATTGGAAAGCCCCTCTTTCACGGGAGCAACTGGTCATTATAAATGTGATTCTGTAATATTATTTGTGAATAATTAATTATTGATTCATATGATAAGGAAATATTTATTTTATATGAATATAAATGATGGATTTATTTATGTGGTTATTAATGAAGGAATTAATGTTGAGGTGTTTTATCAGTATTTTATCGGATTGGAGGTATTATTAAAAATCAAATCGTGGGGTTTTGAGATATATTATGGGGTTATAATTTTTAATCCAAACCGTTGGATTGTGGTAATTTTTGGGTATGTTATACATACATAAGTTGAGTATATGTCCACAAATTTTGAACAGTTAAAATGCACGAATGATTTGTTGTGAATTTTAAGAGGTGTCGGATTCGTAAATTAGGTTTATAATTGATTTTGGTGGAAAATTCTAGAATTGAGTGGGCCCCACTTGTGGTTGGTGAAAAAATGTGCTGAATTTTATTTCAAATGTGGTGGGTGGCAATAGTAGCAGGTAAAGCCATCAGTAAGAAAAGTCAAGTCTGCTTGGTGTTAACATTTTCCTATAAATAGAAATTTAAGTTAGAATTGAAAATCACACCGTAAACAAAGTTTTTCTCTCTCTCTATATTATTGAGCGTATTTTGTGAGTATTTAGATACTTTGAGAGTTCTTTCATTGATCAAGTTTCATTCAAAGATCACTTGAGCCTTTCCTTAGGAAATCGATTCTTTGAGGTAAGGGATGTTATTTTTTCTCAAATGATATTAATTCTTGATATCATTATCTTTGAAATATTGGTTGGTACTTTTTATCAAATTTGGAACTTTTTCATGTCGGGGGTTACTATTCATGAGTTCTATTCTTATTCACGAGTTCTTATTCATGAGTTCTTATTCACGATTCTTATTCACGAGTACTATTAAGTAAGCGTGAAAATGTTTTTTATGGAATTTCTATCTTTTGGTGTGAGTTCTTATTCACGATACTGGCCTTTATTCACGATATCTGACACTATTCACGAATCGGCACTATTCATAGAAAAATGAAAAATTTTTCTTTAAATCTAAAATATCTATTCGGATACTAGCTTTGATTGTATCCATGTTTTTGATCATTCTTGAATTTTACTTCACTATGATTATTTATGAAGTATTTTTGAACTCGGATTGTTTAAAGTACGAATCCATAATATTTGTCATTTTGTTTCTTTGGATTCGTTCTTTAAAAGTATTTTCATCATCCTCGGTCTTAAATGATGATAGTATTGAATATCTTTGGTTCTGAGTGCAAAAAGATGAATGATTCTGAAGAATATCTTTGGCACTGTAGTGCAAAGAAGATGAATGATTTCGAAGAATATCTTTGGCCAGTAGTCAAAGATGAGCAGTGTTTAAATGAACATGATCGATCGATGAATATCTTTGGCCTTTAGTGCAAAGATGAGCAGTGTTTAAATGAACATGATCGATGATGAATATCTTTGGCCTTTAGTTAAAGATGAGCAGTGTTGAGATGAACATTCGATTGATGAATATCTTTGGCAGTAGTGGTGCAAAGATGAATATTTGATTTGAGATGAATATTGATTGATGTTCTGAGGGATAAAATATTGATGATGAATTTATTAAATTCATAGATTATAGTAGATTTCATTCTCTACGTAACTCTTCTATGAATTATTATTTTCATTGCGAATATTGATCTGAAACTTGTTTATTATTGTTTATCGATTTTTCCTGTTGGAGACTAACGATAATTTGTTGTATATTATCTTAGTCATAACATTCTTTCTTTGGGTTAGTTGAGCTCACCCTTTTCCTTGTTGTTCCATTTTTTTCTTCTCGGGAGGCGAGAAATATGGCGAAAGTACTTAGTCGGGGTATGGAATGAAGGTTCTAGAGAGAGTTGTTTAGTAGTCCTCACCATTATTGTAAAATAATGTATCAATAAATGTGATGAGGATTTATTTGAGTATAAATATTGTCTAGAAGATAATATTTGTATTTAACTCACGATTTCTTGTTGTAATAATAAAGTTGTAGTTGTTTTCGTACCATGTATTTGGCGACTCAGAATGGGTGTTGTGTATACCTATTTTGGGGGCGGCGCCATGTAAATAACTACAACTTTATTAATACATTTGTCGTGCAAAATACGACAACATATATATCTTTGTGAGTTTAAATACAATTATTGTCTTCTCAGACAATATACATACCAAATAAATCCTCATCACAATTATTTATACATTATTTTATAAAATGGTGAGGACTACTAAACAACTCTCTCTAGAACCTTCATTCCATACCCCACTCTTGCATTTCGCTTATATTCTCCTTCCTAAGAAGAAAAATGGAACAAAAAGGAAAAGGGTGAGCTCAACTAGCCCAAGAAGAATATTACGACTAAGATAATATACAACAAATTATCGTTAGTCTTCAACAGGGAAAAATCTAATAGAATACAATAGATAAACCGCTTTTAAATCAACAACTGCAATGGAAACAACAATTCATTAGAAGAGTTAAGTAGAGAATGCAAACTACTATCTTCTATATATGAATTTAAAAGTTCATCGTCGATATTTTATCCTCGTAACATCAATCAATATATATCCGAATAAAATATTCATCTTTGCACTATGTGCCAAAGATATTTATCATTGGTCATGTTCATCTAAACACTGCTCATCTTTGCACTACTAGCCAAAGATATTAATCACCGGGTCATGTTCATCTCAACACTGCTCATCTTCTCAGACTACGCCAAAGATATTCATCAAGAAATCATTCATCTTTGCACTACAAAGCCAAAGATATTCAAGAATATCATCATTTAGGATTGAGGATGATGAAAATATTTCAAAGAAAACGAATCCAAAGTGAAACAAAAGAACAATATTAAGGATTCGTATTTTAAACAATCCAAGTTCAAAAATACTTCATAAGTAATCGAGTGGAGTAAAATTCAAGAATGATCAAAACATGGATACAATCAAAGTTAGTATCCATAATAGATATTTTGGACAAAAGAAGAAATTTTATTTTTCTATGAATAAAGTGCCAGATTCGTGAATAAGGTCAGATATTGAATAAAGGCCAGATAACGTGAATAAGAACTCTCGACACCAAAAGATAGAAATTTCACAAAAAAACATCTTCACGCTTCATGAATAGTACTCGTGAATAAGAATCTCAGCTTAATAAGAATCGTGAATAGTAACTCGTGAATAAGAACTCATTAATAAGAACTCCGACATGAAAAAGTTCCAAATTTGATAAAATTTCCAACCAATATTTCTGCAAGATAATGATATCAAGAAATAATATCATTTTCAATAAAATAACATCCCTTACCTGAAAGACAAGATTTAGTCAAACACCTGACATAAGGCTATGACTTGAACTTTGCATCGTATAGCAATACTCAAAGTATACTCAAAATACTCACAAGAATACGCCGATAATATAGAGAGAGAAATTTCAGCTTCGTGTGATTTTCAATTCTAACCCAAGACCCTATTTAGAAAATTTAACACCAAAGTAGAAAATTTAATATAATATTAATATATATTTTCCAAAACCTCATACGCACACTTGCCAACTGAATTCAGCTCCTACACATGTTAAATGAGGCCACCTAAACATTCCAAAAACTTTTTTTTCTATTTTAAATATTTTAAACTTCCAAAAATCAATTATTTTGAGCTTGTAACTTCAATAATTCATAATAAATAGCCCTTTTATCGGAAAATTCAAATCTCGCATTTTTATAGGAAATTCAATTCTCTACAACTTTACGTAAGAAAGTTTTTCCAAATTCCAAAGAGAAATTGATCAAATCCACAAACCAAGCGATTTTATTGTTTATAATCAAATTTCTATTAATAATTGTGTCCACCAACACACAAAATATGTGTTAAACATTTAATGCCACAAAATACTCTTCTTCCTCATATATTCATATATCCCACATTCATTATAAAAATATCACCAGTTAATATATTATTAAAATAATATATTTAAATGAATTATTTTATCGTAAAAAGATAAAATATTAATTTTCAACAATTGTCATTTTAAAAATTTTCTCCATCTATATCCACATAAAATCAATATTTTCCTCATCATATAAATCAATAATTAATTATTCATAAATAATATTCTGAATCACAAGATCTTGCAACGTGTAGCTCCTCAGGAAAGAGGGGCTTTCAATAAGGATATCTCTCATCGGGCGCCGCAATTAGGTGACCAAACCTCTCCTTGAGCGTAACTTTTACAGACATCGTCCGATAATGGAAAATACGTGTAATGACAATTTATTGAAACAACAAGAATATAAAATATCAATGCAAAGAATTATTGAATCAATACAATAAAATATCGAACAAGAATTATCGTAATAATTATTGAGTAGTGGCTTCTTACGTAAGAATCAATAATTGTGCAATCGCGAGTGTCTTCTTTGTCAACAACGCAGACATTAGTGTGTTTTAACCACCGTGTATTCCAATAAGATAATCAGTAATAACTACGCCGTTATTTATAAACAACTTATATTTGTCGTTTTCTTCATCCAATCGCTTTTCAGTTATGGGGCCCACAAAAGATCTTGCCTGGTCAATACGAATATTCCCCGACAAGATTTAATATTCCAACGACCAAACGAATATTCCCTAATAATAATGAATATTTTATAACCACTGCTTATTCGAAATATTTGCGTATTTTACCCATAACTATCCACATTAATCAAATCAACCCTTACTATTTCAAAATAATAAATAGAGGAAAATAAATTTCATTTATTAATAATTTGGGGTCTTACACTATTGATAATTTAATTATCTTTAGTCGTGATATTTTTATCGAAGCTTAGTTTCACCCTTTTGCTTCACAATTCCTTTCGTGTAATAAAAGAGTGTAGGTGGGTCGAGCTGGGGGTAATAGGAATAGAATGGTGGTCTTTTGCGCATGGAGGTTCTCCTAGCGAAAGATAAAGGTGTCAGATACATCATTTAGTAATTATATTTGGTGAATCAAATAGGTGAAAGCGAACCCAACGTTGGAAGGGTGTTTTGCCACTATCATACAAGATGTCTAATGACATACAACCTCATGTCATCATAAGAAGACGAGGTTGTGCTCATCCACTTCACGAAGTATATCTACGGAAGCACTACCTATATAATCTTGGTGTTTGGTTGAAGTATAACTCTCAATTAGAGACAAGTGGAGATAATGATATGTCAAGAGAAGACTCACAATTAGAAAGAATATGATAGTAATCTTCTCGTTTTCTTTGGGGTCTATTAGGTCAACCAAGGATAATTACGTGGCCATATGATATCTATCATAACCTGAGACGCACGGCCTCCCACGCACGAAGTTTTCCTCGAGCATTTCCCAAAGATTTTAATTTCTAAAACAATTTTTCGACTATACCTTTATGTAAGATGTCATGGTGACGCATACCCAAGTTGGTGTCAAGAGTCACAGCTTGATATATATATTTGTATCAAAACTCACAACACACATGAGTTGTTGTATTTTGCACGACAATTGTTGTAATAAAGTTGTAGTTGATTTACATACCATGTATTTGGCGACTCAGAATGGGTTGGATGGAATGGACCTATTTTGGGGTCGTCACATTAACAATCAAAGAAACACACCTAACTACTCCATCAATCCCGTAATATATGACATTTTAGAGTTGCACACAAGAATTAAGAAAATAATTGTATAACATTAAATATAATATCAATTGTCTATAACACACTTAAATTCTCATAATTACCATACTTATCTCATTTTCTCTCATTTGTACTACACCTCTATTCCATAATAATAGTCATTTTAGTTTCATGCACATGAATTAAGAAAGTCATTTAATACTATCATTTACGAATTAAAATTTGTATGAAATTTCATCACTACCCCTTTATGAGAAGTTGAAAACTATTAATATAAGAGAGAAGTTAAGGGACACACTTTCATGTGAGAGATGAACATGTGCAAATATCCAATTACTTATGAAAATATCATTTTCCTAAACTTTTAGATTTCGTTGTTTCTATACTTTTCCCTTGAGTTTTCCTAGTTAAGAAACTCACCCTTATTAACTTCAAAATTTGTAAAATTTAAAACAACATGGGTTAATATACTATGAAGTTCAAACATGAGGGACCAAAATGTATTCGCGTCCACTAGTTATCACTTTAAATTCTAGTTGAGCGATGATGACATCGTAGTTAACAGAATCTGGAAAAAGTAATTGCTTAATCACTTACGTCTCTCGGCTAACCCCGTTCCGTTAACTTTCTCTCTCCTCTCTCTCACCAGCTGAACCAGCTAATACTAACTGTTATACAATTCATCTCTCTCTCTCTCTGAAATTCATCTTTCTCAAACCCTAAATGCTCAGTAATGGCATCAGAATCAGAGCCAGAACTGGAAAATGAATCGAACAAATGGGAAGAAATTCTCCGGAAAATGTTACCGGCCGGCGCTCCATTACCGGACGAAGAGCAGCTCGATTACTCCATAGCCGTTGAGTACGACGGCCCACTTCCACTTCCACCCGACGACGTTCCCTCAGTCGATCCCATTATTATTTCGAAGTTCTCTCGTTTTCGAAAAATCCCAAATGGAAACGCAAAATCTATCATTAGCAGAGGATCTACAACTTCAAATCAATTTGAGGTGGATTTATATTCGAATTCGAATTCAAAGTTAAATTCGCATTCAGATTTGTTTGATACTTGTGATACTGAATTTGATGATGATGATAATGATGGTAGTGCTGATAATTCAGTAGCTTCTTCGCCTGTTGTTTCGAAATCCCGGAGTGTAAGTAAGGGGAAAAAGTGTAGTAGGTGTGGGAAAGGGAATAGGTTTTTGTTGAGGGAGAGAGAGAATTGCATTGTGTGTGATGCGGGATACTGTAGTAACTGTGTGCTCAAGGCAATGGGGTCTATGCCGGAAGGGCGAAAGTGTGTGAGTTGTATTGGGAAGCCTATTGATGAGCTAAAGAGGCCGAATTTGGGGAAATGCTCGAGGATTTTGTTGAAAGTTTGTAGTGGATTGGAGGTGAGACAAATAATGAAAGCTGAGAAGGAATGTAAGGTGAATCAGCTTCGGCCAGAGCAGCTAGTTGTGAATGGAAAGCAGTTGCAGCCTGAAGAGTTAGCTGAGGTTTTTGGTTGTTTGGCTCCGCCTCAGAAGTTGAAACCTGGTAGATATTGGTATGACAAGGATTCTGGACTTTGGGGGAAGGTAAAAATAGAGACCACTTTTGAAAGCAAAAGCTTGTAAAGACAATTTGAATTTAAAGATCAAAACAAATTTCAATATAACTAACAAGTTTCTGTTGTGTATTATCTAGTTTAATTGCTTCTTCGCTCATCTGCTATATCGTGTGTGTTTTTTCTTTCTTTCAGGAGGGAGAGAAGCCTGATAGGATTATAAGTTCAAAACTGAATGTTGGGGGTAAGCTTAGGTCGGACTCAAGTAATGGTAACACTAAAGTTTTCATTAATGGTCGCGAAATCACGAAAATTGAGCTTAGAGTACTGAAGGTATTGCAAAAGTTCTCTTATCTTTTTGCATAATATATTATCTTTCATAAACAATCCATTGCTTTGCTATATTAAACCATATGTAACACCGAATTGGGTGGTTGCTTATCCAGTGAATCACCAAATTGTTCCAATAAGATGTTGAGTTATGTTTGCTATTGTAACAATTGGGCCAAATTCCGAGTCCAAATCAAATCACAAACGTACCAAGACTCAACTCACTGTTTCAAACTTTCAATGGTATCTTTTTGGGTCATCTTAGCCCACTACCGACTCACCCAAAAAGTTGTGATTGAAAATACTATTGGTAGTAGCTTGGGTCTTTATATATACATATGAAATTATCTCACATGTTTTGATGTGTGACTGCGGTGTTATAGTCTCTCCCATTTAAAGCCTTGATGCTCCCATCAAGCCCGAATCCATAGCCCAAAATCTTTGTCACTCTAGTCATTGGAGAATAAAACCAGCAAATTGCTTTACACATTTTATATTATTCTTGCTTATGAGATTCTCTTTAGTTAACACAGTTTGTATTATTCTTAAAAAGGATAACCACTTGACAATATTTTAAAAGTTAAAATTCCTAGAATGTGTGTTTAGGACTTTTACCTGTTATATTTTATGTGCCTATTCTTGTTTACTTTGCAACTCTCTGTTTATACATGGCTGTCACGAAGAACCAACTACGTGTGTTTAAATATTTAAAATGTTCAAAATGAATATATGAGCTATACAGGCTGTAAAATTGGTTGTTCACCCACCTTGAGCTAGTTCAGAAATGTTGAGTGAGTAATTTTTGAATTTAGATGTAATAGTAGATATCGTAGCTGAGTAAACAAATATATATGATTTAAGTTAGAACTATAGTTGTCAAATCGTGTATCGAAAACCCCCATATCGTATTTCATGTATCGTATGGTACGAACTAAATGAAAAATGTAGAAATATATATTTAAGTATATAAAACACACTATTTATTGAACAATCAAGTATATTAGCTTGACTATATATAAAAGTAGTTAAGTAAATATTATTATAGACTAAGATAAATTTTAAAGTTAAATAGTAGCCAAAATACTCTAAATTGATTTATTAGATATTATTTTAATAATCTTTATAGCATGACAATAGAAAACGAAAATTCAGATTCACCTTTAAACTATAAAACAAAAGAGAAGAAAATAGAGCAACATTCTGAAGAAGAAATAAAACTCTATTTATGATTAAAGTCTTATCAAGTGGTATATAATATGTTTGTGCTAAAAAACTTCTGCTTTTGAAATGGTAGGAGGCTTAAAATTTTTCTTTTACTCTTTTGAATCTACAAAAAAAAAATAAAAAATAAAGTCGGTTGCTAACAACAAAAAGTCGTGCATTGTATCTTTTCATAAGAATCGTATGATACAATGTCATTTTTGATTCATTACGTATCGAATTGTCTCCGTATCGCATTGTATCCTATTATGCGTATCACGTAACGTACTATTTATGATAACCATGGTTAGAACCATATAACTGAAAACTATATTGAAAAGATTTCATCTTCTAGACATGCAAGGCATTTTACTTTCCTAACATTTCTTTTGATACGTTTCTTCTTTGATATTTTTTCTGTTATTCCATATTCATGATACTTTGGATAATCACATGTAGTGAATGCTCTTTTTATTAAAGACCAAATTGATCACACTCCACATCTTTACCCGATATGCCTCCCAACTTAGAATTCTGTTTGGGATTTTTAATTTAAACTTTATCAAATTCTGGCTCCAACTGTCTTGAATATGTATGTTACACGATAAACTGTATGTTTAATCTACAAGTATTTATCTGTCTTCTCGAATTTCCAGCATCCTTTTGATTCTATCTTTCGCAATTTTATACAAATAATAATAAAACTAACTATCCATTCTGCTCATTCTTGGATGTCAATCCTACAAATGCCTTTTACATGTCTTACTAATGGCTACTCTGGTACCATTGTGGTGTCAACTAATTTCCTCCTTTGAGGTGGCTACTGTTTCCTTTCTTTCTTTCATTTTATTTTATTTTTTGTCGGAACTTGATTTGTCTCATGACTTTCATTTCAGATGGCCAAGGTGCAATGCCCTCGGGATACTCACTTTTGGGTATACGATGATGGTTCGTACGAGGAAGAAGGTCAGAATAACATTAAAGGCAACATATGGGGAAAGGTTCTTTCGTAATCTTTGGATAACAAAATAAATTATTAATGTTAAGCTTGGGATTTGGCTATATAGTGATTAGTTAACAACTAAAAAGCCGCAGTTATGTTTTTCGCTAGGCAGGCGTCCACTCGTTTAGTTTGTGCGTTATTTTCATTGCCTGTACCACCTGAAAATCCTTGCGGGCCAAAAGAAGATTCAACTACTTTTTCAAGAAGGTCTGTACCTGAATATTTGGAGAAGGAAAGAGTTCACAAACTTCTGTTGTTTGGGCTAGAGGGTTCAGGCACAAGCACTATTTTCAAGCAGGTAGCTTCACTTTCTTTCTTTCTTTCTTTCTTCTTTTCAGCACTGAGTTTGCTTAAAATTAATATACATTACAAAATATTTCCCAAAATGTGGCTTGTTTATGCTTATGCTTTTAGTGGTCTTTTGGATGTCATCTTTCTACCAAATAGACATTGCACCGGTCTCCGTGAATATGATGTCTTTTCAGAATCCATACCCCTCTTATAATATTAAGTTGAGATGTCATGTGACGTGAAGAATTTTGATTGGGGGGCCCACTAATACAAAAACATGTATATGTTGAAATTAAGGGTAATATTGGCTTCTTCAAAACATGGCAACACATTGATTTCCATAATTTGCATGGAATAACCAAAGTGGCGATCTAAATAAAGGGTGTATATTAGATTTTATCCTAATAGATTCCATTTGTTTGCTTCTTTTGATGTAACAGGCCAAGTTTATATATGGAAACAAGTTCACTGCCGAAGAGCTGCAGAACATAAAGCTTATGATTCAAAGTAACCTGTACAGATATCTTAGTGTCTTACTTGAGGGGCGAGAGCGCTTTGAAGAGGAGTTTTTGTTGCAGAAAAATCCTCCTGAAGAGTCTTCCCCAGGTCTCAAATCTTATGCTGACAATTTTTATCTTTGTCATAAAGGCCTCTATTATTGTGCTGCATTCTTGTTATTGTCTTATGCTCCTTTGTGATTTCCATATCAACTTTTCTGGAATTAGCTTTCAGTTTATCCTAGGATATTGTAGCTTTGTCTCTTTGGAGAATTTCCAAAGAAATTTTATAGTCAAGATCATAGTTGTCTTGGTGGCGACGCCTTGGCGTCCAGGTGCAAGAGCAAGCAGCAAGTCGGCACTTGCCTTGGGGAAAGCTGCCAAGGCGCTCGCCTTGGCAGCTAAGCTTCCACAAGTCGTTGCCTAGGCGACGCCTTGGAAGCCTAGCTGCCAAGGCGAGTGGCATGAAGCTTGGTCGAGAACCCTAAAACTAAAAATATTTATCCACTTCAACTTGTCGACTCACACGCAACAACATGCAATGATGCTTGGGATGCACATGCAGCAGCTGCTACGGAAAAAGGAAAGAATCTGTGTGTGGGCTGGCCTTAAATATCTGCTATACAGTGGATTGTTATACTTTCTTGCAAAGCTTGTGAAGGCAGCATAGTCAACTTGATGCTGACCCACGTGGGTATGTATGCTGAAGACAACTAATGTCCTCCATCTACTGAGTGGGATAATGTGGCTGCTTGTAGTTCATAAATTGGTTTGACATATTTGGGTCTCATGTCACATGGGTAATGGGTTGTTTGCCTCCATGAATTATTAGTTGCAACTTAGTTTTATTGCATGTACAATAACCCTTAAAAGTTATAATTTTGACCACATATATCATAAAAGTTGTACTTTTGACCACGTAAATCATAAAAACTCATGTAACTCCAATGTACTTTTGAAGTAAAATAAAAAATGTATACATTGCACACTATGAGCGATTTGTCGTCATATGGACGCCATGGCAGGCTCCTTATCTCCTAGGAGTCCTGGCGGTCAACTACCGCCGTGCCTCGACATGGCACTGTGACAAATATGGTCAAGATGAGGAGAACATGGAGAGAATTATGATGACAATTTTTATCTTTGTCATAAAGGCCTCTATTATTGTGCTGCATTTCTTGTTATTGTCTTATGCTCCTTTGTGATTTCCGTATCAACTTTTCTGGAATTAGCTTTCAGTTTAGCCTAGGATATTGTAACTTTGTCGCTTTGGAGAATTTCCAAAGAAATTTTATAGTCAATATGAGGAGAATAGGAGAGAAGGCCTTTGGTGATACTGCGAGTTTTCTTGGTCTAGTATATTGTAGCTTTGTCTCTTTGGAGAATTTCCAAAGAAATTTTATAGTCTAGTTGAGGAGAATACGGAGAGAAGGCCTTTGTTGATACTGTGAGTTTTCTTGGGCCCTTGACAAAGTCTTTCTACGACTCTGTGGTAGATAAGGAAGATGATTTGTTTTAAAACATTATTGGTTCCCTTTTCTTTGAAAAATGTAACCAGAAAAGTTCACCTTAAACCAATAAACACTTTTTTAAGTCAATCATCATGTTATTTACTCGCTTGCTCATTTCCTAAACCGATGAACTCTATTGGAGCCTATATTTTGTGCCTTGGAAATGTCTAGTTGGGATTAAAGTAATTAACGGATGAATTTTATTTTTAGGGTACATTGTTGAGTTGAAGGTGTTCTCTATTCCCAAGTTATCTTCCTTAGAGTCCTTTTTCTACAAACGAGCATTCTTTTACTTTTACCTTTTCCCCTTGCCGACCTCTGCACCCTTTTCCTTCATCTCTCGGTGGTTTTGGCATGCCTCGCACTAAATAATATGGAGCCACCTTTGCACATAAAATCTCAGTATACTTATGGAATGGTGTGATAAACATCAAAACAACGGGAATGGAAGCAAATAGAGAAAGAATAGTTGTTATTGATGATGCTGTATTTCAAATTTATCAACAGGAATGAAAACAAATAGAGAAAGATTGGTTATTATTGATGATGCCGTAATTGAAATCTACATGTATACTCTAAAAGTTAAGACATTAGGCTTTTGAATGGTGACTAAATCTTCTGATTACATATGATGTATACCACCATAATTAGAAATCTGCTGATTTCTCCCTTTGTTCTTCTAAAATGGATGCAACAGAGTGGAATGCTGGGGCATTTGATGTAGAATATTACAAAAAGGTAGTAGGAACATAAAACGTGAATTGGGAACTTCTATAATTTTATTTATTTGTTGTGGTTCCAAGTTCACAGTATCTTGTAGAAATCAGTGTCCATACTTTTATTTGTTATATTTGGAGAATGTTTCCTCTTCCTCCCCCACAGATGGAGTGTTAAAAACTTTATTTGGTATGGAAATATCCTTTGCTGCATAATGTGGCTGGACATGAATGTTTAGTGACTAATAAGAAAAGAAGTAACTATGCAAATGGAAAAAGGCCACATAGTGTCTTTTTGGATATGTACATTTCTGTTATATTTTTGTCTGTCCATCCAAATTATGTACTTTTAAGGGATCAAAATTCTCTTATTAAGAAATAAACGGATCGGCTACTTATAAATAGTATCTCTCCATACGTGTATATCCATGTCTGCAAATGTATTATATTATATATCGCTTCTATTTTCATTTTCACACTTTCAGGGTGATCACAATTTGCAGCATACAGTCAAAGTAATTACTGAAAGAATTCTATTTGTAACAAGTATCATCCTTCTGTATGTATCGAACACTTCTACAAGTTTGATGTCTCTGTGTCTAACTCTTTTGGTCACCAGTACGTCAGATATTCTTGGGAATTTACTGCGATTCTCACCTAAAAATTCCTAAACACATAAGAAATAACTTTTGTTAGTACGATGTGGTACTTCAAAAACCTGGGTTAGAAAGTTATACAGGATGCTTATCAGATTCTTATAGTTGGTGGGGAATCCCCAATGTAATTGTTATTTTCAAGGTTACTGTTACTGTTTCTTGGCCTGTCTTATGTTACTCTTTCTTAGCCTGCCTTATTTCTATGTTTTTTCCCTTTCTAATTTCTTACAATGTAATGATCTTTTAATTCTATATGAATTTGATTACAGGTGAAATGGTTCTTGATAGAAGTAAGCAATGTATCTATTCAATCAATCACAGGTTCAAGCATTTTTCTGATTGGTTATTGGAAATCATGGCTATGGGAGATGTGGATGCTTTCTTTCCTGCTGCAACACGTGAGTATTCTCCTGTTGTAGATGAGATCTGGAAGGATCCTGCCATCCAAGAAACCTACAAGAGAAGGGAGGAACTGCCTTTTCTTCCAGATGTTGCCAAATATTTCTTAGATAGGGTATGTATCCTGTTTTAAAATTGTTATCCGATGACTTCTACAACCTAAATGTTTACTATGTGTTTTTTTAATTTTTATTTTGGATCTTCAGCATATAGTTATATTACATAATTTTTGATATTGTTTATTTATTTTTGGTATATGTGTGTGTGTGTATCTTGCATAACCATTCAGTTGTTTTATCTAGTTAGTTTATATCTGGATAATAAGAAAAAATAGGTTCAGTTCGCTCAATAGGCTTCTTGATATATCCATATCTCCGTGAAGTGTGTATGTGTCTCTGCATGTGTATTTCACTCGTCTGCACACCTAATAAATGTGGTTAAAAACTAATTCCCTAGTCGTGTTGGTGTTTAAATATCAAATTTGAGATGGCAGTACATAAGCCTAATTTTCTCTGACCTTTGTCATTGTGATTTTTTTAGATGCCTGAACAAGGTAAAGCTAAATCTTAAGGTTTTTTTTGTTTAATCTTGGATAATATGCTTTGATCAGCTATAATCTTGCCGGATCAAGTTAAGACCCATGTTCTTTGGTCTAAATCTAGTTTCTATAAAGTCCGTCATAGCAAAGAATTTCACAAATTCTGTTATGTGAATATCTTATTTGAAGCGCTTAGAGACCATATGCATATAAAATTATATCATCACACTGCTTTCAGTGTTTTTTTTTTCTTTATGACGTTACAACGTTTTGGCACAAAATTTTCTTTTGACAAGGTTTCTTGTGAAGTCGCATGTCCTCAGTAATTACACTTGTCTATCACTGCAACTAAAAGTCTTAGGTTTCATCGAGGCTTTTGACAGTTGCTGATGCATTACTAATTTATGACTGACAGGCTATTGAGGTATCAAGCAATGAGTACGAACCTTCTGAGAAAGACATTTTATATGCCGAAGGAGTAACCCCGAGCAATGGTCTTTCTAGCATTGAGTTCTCATTTGATGATCACAGCCCCACTTCTGAGATTTACTATGAAAACTTTGAATACCAATCTCCTTTGACAAAGTAAAAAGATTCAGTAGTTTTTAATATAATATATTGGCTTTGTTTATCCTAGCTGCTGTTCAATTAATGCTCTTTCGCGTGACCTTTTTTTTCTCTCTCTTAGGTACCAGTTGATTCGCTTAAGTTGCAAGGGGCTTCAGGATGGCTGTAAATGGCTGGAAATGTTTGAAGACGCTAGGGTGGGAGTATTTTGCATTGCCTTGAGTGATTATGATCAAGTGTGGTCCCACAGCTCTGGTCCTTCACAAAACAAGATGCTGGCGAGCAGAGATTTGTTTGAGAGCATAGTGAAGAACCCTTGTTTTGGTGACACCCCCTTTGTGCTGCTTTTAAACAAATACGATGCCTTCGAGGACAAAATCAACCAGGTTCCTCTAACAATTTGCGAGTGGTTCAAAGACTTCAATCTTTTGAAACCTCATCACAACAGTCAATCGCTGGCGAACCAAGCATACTATTACATGGCTGTGAAATTCAAAGAGCTCTATTATTCCATCACCGGCAGGAAGCTTTTTGTATGGCAGACCAAGGCTCATGACCGTATGTCAGTTGATGAGGCAATCAAGTACATTAGGGAGGTCCTCAAGTGGGAAGAAGAAAAGGATGAAGATTTTTATGGAATCAACGGAGATGATTCATTCTATAGTGGAGAAATGATGACTCCTCCTTATGAAATGCAGGAATGAGGCTCTTTCTTCCGGCAGCTGACCAGATGTCATGAAGTAAGAATAATGCTCGAGGTACCAACTTTTTATCCTATTAATTAAACACATCAATACCGATTTATCATGCAAGAAAAAAAAAGTGAAACTCAAATTGTGGTACCCCTAGCATTACTCTGAAGTAAATAAGAGGTTATAAAGAAATGAAGATTTCAGCCTATGAAGTGCAGATTCTTTGTTGAGATTCAATGGACTTGTCCATAAGCTCAACTTCATTTTGGTGATATTTTTATTGAGGGGGGGTTGATTTGCTAGCCTGTACATTCTTGGATACCTTGTTAATTTATTTGAAGTTTTCTCCACAGGTTAATTACAAAATTGTGAGACTAATAAATTTCAACAATTAATGAAGACTTTTTTTTCCCTTTTCTTTTGTTTATTGCAAGGCATGGAACCTTGGATTTGATGATGTAATTGCTAGTTATTAAAAGTTTATAATTCAAATCTTTCTTCCCTCGTAGGAGTATTTCTGTATTCCTAGCTATTGATCTTTTTCTGTTTTTTCTTCAATTATATTTGTTATGATTAATTTTTCGTATATGCGAACATACCAAGTGTTGGGATGTGATTATTTGGGTTTAGCCATGGTGCAACCCAGTCTATTTAATGGTCCGGATCTGGTGAAGACTCATATGTATTTATTATGACAGTGGGAGAGTCCTTATTAAAATATGATTGTATTTTCTTATTTGGAGGGATAAGGAGTCCTTCTCCTAGTTGGATGCGGCTGGAGGTGACTTCTATATATATGGCTACAAGCTAGGGTTGAAGGGGAAGAAAAGAATATCATAGGGCACAAGAGTTACAACACAAATACACAACTTGTACTCCCAATATTGTTATAGTGGATTACTCTCTCTCTGTGGTTTTTTTCCAATTGGGTTTTCACGTAAATTCTTGTGTTCATACTTTATATTTCTTTATTTATGTTTATTGTGAGTGTATTTCGTGAGTTTGATTTCACAACAATTACTCCATCAACCGTTGTCGCTATTTTGGCATGTCCTTTTGGGTGATTTCGTCAGGTGTACAAAATCAGGCGTTAACATTGGCACCGTCGGTAAGAAACAAGACACTTGTTTTAGTGTCGATTTAAAATCACCGATTCACTGAAGGAGATAAGTGATTTTTTTTTATTAAATTAAATATATATTTGTACGTGTGTATATATGTATTATGTCAATAGCAATTGAAACATGATCGTAATTGATTATTGATACAACTTTACATATTCTCTCTTTTATATTATGCATGTAGTGGTGGTATATTCACATGATGCATGTGTAAAATCTAAACATTAACACTTTGGTCCAGGTGATGATAAATTGGTGCTGAGTCACTTTGACTAGTAACTAATTCACCAAATGCGAGAGATAAAAGTTTAAGTTTTTATATCATTGAAGTGCTTTAAAGGCGGATTCGGTTTCATCATCAACCACGGACTGAAGAAAATTCGGAGGATATAAATTCCGAGGATAAAAATTTCACGGAGACTTTTTGAATACTCTCTTATTTATAAGTTCCTTATAAATAAGAGACTAGGGGGCAAGGGCGGAGCCACGAATTTATTTCGTACCGGGATACCAAGTACCAACAATTGATGGAAAATGTCATTCAGTAGTTGATGCACTTTCTCTTGATTTAAAGAGAAAAAAAAAATAAAATTTTTTCTCTCTTGCTCCTTGACTTTCCATTATGACTTGTTCAAATTGAAAATTCCCAAAACCTAAAAATTCAGAAATTACCTTCAAAGTTCAAATTGAAATTCTCTAAAGTTAAACACTAAATTGGTAGAATCAATTGGCATGAATACGTGTAATAGAATCAAACAATTATACTCATCTTCAACCCTATAAAATATTCTAGACTAACATGCTTGAAATTGGAACAAAAAACATAATTAAATAATGCATACATAAATAAGTAAAATATTTATTTCAATGTACCAATTAATTGAATAAGAAAATAAAATAAATTCTGAATTTCAAAACTCAAAAGTGTTTTGTTCTAAATAAGAAATAATGATATCCTTAACATTCAAAAAATAAAGAACAAATTGAATAAAAGAATGATGCTCATCAATTGCTAAAAGAAATAAAATACCCATAAACTAGTATACGACTAATATTTATTATTAAAACGATACATATTGACCTCATACAGAAATTTCACAGAGTCCCTCTCAACTTAGTCGCCAAAGTCACAGAGCAAAGAAAAAGCCACAATTATCTTCTATTTAACAAAATAGAACTGATTTTGAATTTTCCGCTCACCCTAATAAATCATCTGGGCCGTCCAAAGTTTGGAATAAATCTCACCATCCATATAGTACCGGAGTCACGGGACATAACTAGTTAATCAACAAAACAGAAAAAAAACCAATTTAGATAAACCCTCTTATCAACTAATACTATAAAAAAATTAAAAAATAGCCCAGAAAAGCCAAACCCAATTTGAATATGGGAAATTGGGAATTACACGAAAATGGAGATGAAATGAACCACCAAAAAACCCACCTACAAATACATAACATTTCCAAATTATAAGCCCCAAGGCTATCTTTTTAACTAGATAGATAGCTTCCAAAAGTATCTACCTTTACTTGCTATCTTCATCTGATATCTTCTCCCTGACTCCTTTCTTTGATGCAGCTCTCTTTTTCTTCATTCATTTAGGAATTAGGGCATCCTATAAATGCCTTTACATGTACTCTGTCAACAAACTAGGCAATATGTATTTAGTATTCAATGTTGGGTTGGACCGTTGGGCTATTGAAAGTATATAACTTATAAGTACTAATACTATAACTAAAAAATTTCACCTAAGTGGAGCCCACCCCCATACTAGGGTGGGCTCGCCCTATTTGGGGGCAATGTTGGGATGTGATTATTTGGGTCTAGCCATGGTGCAGCCCAGTCTATTTAATGGTCCGGATCTGGTGATGACCCATATGTATTTATTATGACAGTGAAAGAGTTTTTATTAAAATAGGATTGAGTTTCCTTATTTGGAGGGATAAGGAGTCATTCTCCTAGTTGGATGCGGGTGGAGGTGACTTCTATATATACGGCTACAAGCTAGGGTTGGAGGAGGAAAGGATAGAAGAGAATATCATATGACACAAGATATACAACACAAATACACAACTTGTACTCTCCGTGGTTTTTCCCCAATTAGGTTTCCACGTAAATTCTTGTGTTCATACTTTATATTTCTTTATTTATGTTTATGTGAGTGTATTTCATGAGTTTGATTTCACAACAATTACTCCATCAACTGTTAGCGCGATTTTGGTATGTCCTTTTGGGTGATTTCGTCAGGCGTACAAAATCAGGCGTTAACATTGGCGTCGTCTGTGGAAAATAAGACACTTGTTCTAGTGTCGATTTAAAATCACCGATTCACCGAAGAAGATAAGTGATTCTTTTTTATTAAATTAAATATATACTTGTACGTGTGTATATATGTATTATGTCAATAGCAATTGAAACATGATCGTAATTGATTATTGATACAACTTTACATATTCTCTCTCTTATATTATGCATGTAGTGGTGGTATTCACATGATGCATGTGTAAAATCTAAACATTAACACTTTGGTCCGGTGATGATAAATTGGTCTTTGAGTCACCGTGACTAGTAATGTAATTCAAATTAGCGCAGAGATAAAAGTTTAAGTTTTTATATCATTGAAGTGCTTTAAAGGCGGATTCGGTTTCATCATCAACCACAGACTGAAGGAAATTAGGAGGATATAAATTCGGAGGATATAAATCCCGAGGATAAAAATCCCACGGAGACCTTTTGAATACTCTCTTATTTACAAGTTCCTTATAAATAAGAGACTGGGGGCAATGTTGGGATGTGATTATTTGGGTCTAGCCATGGTGCAACCCAGTTTATTTAATGGTCCGAATCTGGTGATGACTCATATGTATTTATTATTTGCTACAAGCTAGGGTTGAAGGGGAAGAAAAGAATATCATAGGGCACAAGAGTTACAACACAAATACACAACTTTTACTCCCAATATTGTTATAGTGGATTACTCTCTCTCTCCGTGATTTTTCCCCAATTGGGTTTTCACGTAAATTCTTGTGTTCATACTTTATATTTCTTTATTTATGTTTATGTGAGTGTATTTCATGAGTTTGATTTCACAATAATTACTCCATCAACCGTTGGTGTTATTTTGGCCTGTCCTTTTGGGTGATTTCGTTAGGCGTACAAAATCAGGCGTTAACACCAAGAAATGAAAAAGTATTATATATTACCCTAAAAAATCAGATATAAAGGTATACATACACTTTTTTCATCTTACCCTTCATTTTTTTCCTTATTTAATTGATTGTCATTTTTGTTTTTCCACATTCGCACTATTTGTTGCTTCCCTTAGAACCATATTATGGTTGTGAAAATATTATTATTAAATAAATTTATTGGGTCCATTTTTAATTTAATCTTATTGTAATTTTAATTGCAAATCTCAAAAAATTCAATAACTCTATTTGTCATTTAAGAGTTGCTATATGTGAATAATTTTATGTTAGTATTATGTAAATACACATGATAAGAGGTAGTAAAAAAGAGATCCACATATTGTAACACCCCAATTTCACATCGAAAAGATATGGGAAAATTTTGTGTGTGTATAAGAAATTAAATTACTACCATAATACCTTCAGTCATAACATTTTGGGTGAACTTGCCCTATTCGAATGGATTTAATTCGATTCGGACTCGGACTTGAGATTTGACCTGTGATTCTCAGTTATTTGGTAAGATCACCCAATAAGATACTATTAGTTTAAAATCTTATTTGGATGGATTTGATTCAGATTTAGAATTTGACCTGAGATTTGTTCTATACTCAAAATTTGACCCAAATTGTTTCAAATATTGTTTCATGTTGGTGGTTCTTTTCAGTTGTGACAAATTCTTATGTTCGAGAAACCAAGAAATGATCAACCAAATCAAAAGCCAGAAAATCGACCAAGTAAAGAAGACCCTATTAGGGCTCGACCTTCTAGCCAGGACTAGGGCTGCAAACGAACCGAACTATTCGTGGAACAGTTCGGTTCGGTTCGAGTTCGACTTGCTTACCTAGTCGAATCGAGTACGCACATAGTGTTCTATTTGATTGCTCGAGCGAACATGTTCGCAAACCATGTGGTTCGGTTCGTTTTTGTTCGCGAACATATCAAGTTCGGTTCGATAAGTTTGAGTTCGAGTTCGGTTTGATAAGTCCGAGATTGGTTCGAGTAGTTTGATTTCTTAATTACATGTTTATATTGTTTCTAAAATTCTAAACACAAATAATTGGTTATTTCATATTAAATTCTAAAGTTTGTTATATTAATAATTGTTAAATTTGTAGTTATTTTTTTATTACCTAAACATCTTTTTGTCTTTTTAATAAGTTATTAGAAGTAATTTTTTTTATTAAATAATTAATAAATAATAATGTGTACTTCTTCACCTCTAAATTCTAATTTAATTAAAATAATTTTAATATTTTCATAAAATTTTGAACAATGATTGTTGGATTATTATAATTTACATCCATAATAATTTAATAAATTATAACTCATGTCATAAAACACATAAATATTGTCATTAATCATCATACAATGACAATTTGATATTAATTAAATAAGGATATAATACATTTTGCTATATGTGTGACAACCGAAAATTTATAAGATCTTGAATAATTAAAATAAAGGGTAAAAATAAAACATAGATGGGAATTAGAGGATTAATTAAATTTTTTTAAAGAACCTATATGGTTTGATTTGAATTTTAAGCAATGTAAAGAAATTAAATGAGAATGATAGAAATTTTGAAAATTAAGAAAGAGATTACGTATAAGGATAAATATATTATGACTCATGAAGTATGTGATGAGACTATATATATATATATATATATATATATATATATATATATATATATATTATAAATATGTATATATATTTATTTGTTTTATAAAGTGAATTATAAAGAAAGCTACATAACATAATTATACATTAGGTATGGAAATTTAATAACCTAAGGGTTATGATATTAAAAAATATTAGTATTTAAAATATATACTAACCCTAAGAGATTTATTTTACATATTCAATTAATTAATTTTATAACTTAATTAAAGCAAGTCTAATTGGGTTATAAAATTAAATGTACATAAGCAGTCATTTAAATTCCAAAATGAGTGAATGAAAATCCTAATTAAATAAAATTAAAAGTATTGGACTATGTTAATTTACATAGCCCAAACAATTATTTAGGAAGCCCCAAAAAAATTAAATTTAAAGCCCAAACTAAACCCAACAAATAAGGGACTTTTTGGACATTTGATTAAGCAAAATAAGAAAATTAAATTAAATAAAAAATGGGTGTAATGATGTCGCAGGGGCGGGGGCGGGGGCGGGGGCGGCACATTGGTGGGATAATGAGCATGTGAGTAATTTTTTTTCAAAGTTAAAACCTACACTCAAGCCCATGTGTCATCCATTTAATTAGCTACATTATTTTACTAAACTTGCAAGCAATCCTTTAACCAAACTTGCAAGCAACCTCATAATGATTAAGGAAAAGAAAGCAAGATGAGTGGGGAGATGTATTAGATATACATTAGGTATATTTAAAAACATCAAATAAAATCTGTTTTTTTTTCTTTCATCTCACTTTCCTAGAACTAGCAAAACCAAACACACACACACACACACACACACACACACACACACACACACACACACAGAGAGAGTCCATTTCGGTAGCTACATAAGGAGAGAAGAGAGAGTTTTGCAAATTTTTCAAACCCCATAATAAAACTAGGAAGAAGAGGAAGGAAGATTTTGAGCAAATGTATAATCCTAAACTAGTTTATGTAATTTATTTTTGATTATTTTCAATCAAAACTTGAATTTATGATTCCAAACTTCAAAACTCTAGATTTACATGTTAATAAGTATTTTATGTTTAGATGTAACCCTTTTGAATATCAAAAGTTAGATCAAAAGAGAGAAAAGAAAACTAGTTTCTTAAGGGTTAGAAAACCTTAACTTTTATATACAGTAAAACCTCTATTTAAGAATAGACTTGGGACCAAACTGTGACGACCCCAAAATTAGGTATACATCACCCATTCTGAGTCACCAGATACATAGTACAAAATTCAGATACAACTTCATTTATTATTAATGTTGAAATGTCAGATAAAATACGACCACGATTTCTTGTGAGTTTTAATACAAATGTATGTAACTCTCATGGTGCCTCGACCACAACCTTACAATGGTACTTTACATAAAAGTATAGTCAAAGACCTGCATTTTAGAAATTAAAATCTTTGGGAAGTGATCAAGGAAACCTTCGTACATGGGAGGCCGTAAATACAGGTTATAATAGATATCATATGGCCACGTAATTATCCTTGGTTGATCTAATAGACCCCAAAGAAAAATGAGAAGATTACTATCATCTTCTTTCCAATGGTGAGTCTTCTCTTGACATATAACTATCTCTCCACTGTCTCCAAGTAAATATTATATTTTAAATAAACTCCAAGATCATATAGGTAGTGCCCGTAGATATACTCAAAGAAGTGGATGCGCACAACCCCGTCTTATGATAACACGAGGTTGTATGTCATTAGACATCTTGATGATGATAGTGGCAACACACCCTTCCAAAGATGGGTTCGCTTTCACCCTATTTGATTCACCAAATATAACTACTAAATGATGTATAGAAATACAACACATTTTTCTATACTATTTAGGGAGAACCTCCATGACTAGAGACCATCATTCTATTCCCTGTTATCCCTTTCGATTCGGGAACACTCTTACTAACAACACTCTTATTACCAGAAAGGAATTTGTGAAGCGAAAGGGTGAGCACAACTAGCCCAAGAAAGAATATCATGACTAAAGATAATTAAATTATCAATAGCTTTCATCAATAATAAATCAAGATTTAGAACATATGGTAGATGATAAAACTTTTCAACCATAGTCAGAATGGAACGCAAGCAATCCATTAGAAGAGTCAAATAGACCATCAGATCTATTATCTTCTCCATGTTAAAAGTCCACCAATAATGTTTTATCCCTGTAACATCAATCAACAATTCCTGTCCACAATCATATGAATAACTCATAATCATAATTGTGATTCTGAATTCCCTTTTCGCACTCAGGACGAAGATGATTCTCATCACCTATCTTCACCTGAAATATCACAAATCATGGTTATACCAAATCACAATTCCGGCTCATAATCATATTAATAAATTCATCTTTATACTACAGGCCAAAGATATATAACTGTAAAACCAATAATGCTGAGACTCAGCTTAACAAATAATCCACATCATCGAATCACCCCTGCACTACAGCCAAGGATATTCGTTAATATCACATCCATGAATTATCCATGCACAACGGCCAAGGATATTCATTATTATCACATCCATGAATTAATATTTCATTGCTGATACTCAGCTCAATAATTAATCCACATCATCAAATCATCCCTGCACTACAGGCCAAGGATATTCTTTAGTATCACGACCACGAATTATCCATGCACTACGGGCCAAAGATAATCGTGTTTTCATCAATGGTCCCGATCATTCCATAAAACAATTCATCTTTACACCTCGGGTCAAGAGAATCCATACCATAATCATACCAAAAGCGTCCATCAATACACTACGGCCAATGAGGACTTTTTCATTAATATCACAACCACAAATTATCCATCCACTACGGGCCAAAGATAATCGTGTTTTTATCAACTAGTCCGATCATGCTATAAAACAATTCATCTTTGCACCCTTGGTGAAGAGAATCCATAGCCATAATCATACCAAAAACTGTCCATCAATGCACTACGGGTTAATGAGGACTTTTACCACGTCATTTGTAACATTACGGTCATGATTATACCGAATAATCCCTGGTCATAATCATACCAAGTCCATCTATACACTACAGGCCACAGATGACTTTCAACAAAAATATAAATATGAGGATGATGACAATGATATAAGAATTCAATAAAACAAGTTCAAGAATTAATTTAACCAAGAACTAATAACGTCTCATTTATTCGTAACTAGATTATTTTCACAAAAAATATACCAAATCAGTCCCAAAAATTATTCTTTTCTGGGATTAAGCATAATATAGTCCCATATTGAACACATATTTTTCTCGAAATTTTTAAAATTCATTTACTATTTTTCAAAAATTAATTTCTAATTAATTCCTTAAGAAATTAGCTACCTTAAGTTTAACTCCAGAAATTCCCAAATCTTAGCAGGATCTTACATATGTTAACATGAGCTTCCAGTTTAAATTTCATGGTCATCGGAGTTATATAACTCCGGTTATAGCATTTTTCGTCGGAAAAACCTAAATATTGAAATGGTCATAACTTGCTCATTTTAAGTCGGAATGAGCTCAGTTTTGGACAGGAGGTAATTTATACCATATACTTTCATGTCCCAAAAGGCCAGAATTTTTCTCACAAATTAAGTGGCCAAAACAGCCCTTTTAAATTTCTAGGCAGTAGCATTTTTCTCTTTTGCAGCTTTTGACTCCTTTGCTAAAATCTGTCCACATGAAAATCTACAACACCTTTTACAGTGATTCCACTTGGATAAGTTACGAAACTCATAGATCTAACTCCAGAACTTGACCTCACTCAAAAATTCAAAATATAATAGGAGATATGGTCAATTGAATTTTATGTTCCGTTTTCACCAAAATCTGATTTTCAACTCTTTGTGATTTCTAAGAAACTTTCATGTTTTCACATAATAACCAACATAACTCATCATAACACTTACTAATACTCAAAACATATGAGGACATCATGTATACAGATCATTTCCATAATTTAATAAGGAATGAATACACATGATCATTCACCATGCATGTGGTAATCCACAAAGACATGTTATTCCAACAGAATAATAAAGAATGGAATAACATGAGGATTCACCATGCGATGCGATATAGACCGCATGCATGTGTTACTCTCAATAGAATAATAAATAATGGAACCGGTCCCACAGAAAACGCCTTGCATGAGGATATTCAATAGAATAATAAAAAATAGAATAAAAGAAGAATTTCACCAAGTATAGGTAGTGGCAGCGTATCTGAGTTATTCCAACAGAATAATAAAGAATGGAATAACAGAAGTTCTCTTCATGGATAAGAAAGAAATAATACTCCCTACCTTAGAAGAAACTGGATATAGAAGTAGTGAAGTAGCAGAATACTTTTCTTCTTTCTCTCTATAATTTCTCTCTATAATAATTGCTCTATAGCTTTAGTGAATTGGTGAGAAATGAAGGAAGAATGAGCTTCTATTTATAGAAAAATATGGTTTCGATAATTGCACGTTTTGGGGCTCGAAAAATTACAGTACAATACCTCCAACTTTTCTTTCATTTTTAATTTAGTCCTGCAAGTATTATCAAACTTGCACCACCTCCCCTAATAGTAAATAATGTGAATCAATAGTTCAATCATGTGAATCAATAGTATAATCATGTGAAAAAATTAATTACAGTATAGTACCTTCAACTATACCTCTATTTTTAACTTAGTCATGCAAGTATTATAAATCTTGCACCAACTCTCCTAATAGTACATGAATGTGATTCAATAGTACACACATGTGAACAAATAGTTATATAAGCATGTGAATTAGTAGCAATTAATTGCTCATTTATCCGATAAATTACCCGATTTATCAATATAACCCCTAGACATCAATTATCATCGGAATAGATGTCAATTTCCACTAACACTAATAATCCCAACACAATGGAACTATCAAAATTCATTTTTAATCAACACAACTTATTTATCATTAATATTATAACTCACAATATTTAATAACCGTGTCGTTTCGAGGAAAGAGGGCTTTTAGATAAGGATTTCTCCTTATTATAGCGCTTGATTAGGTGACCAAACCTCTCATCGACAGAACTTACAGACATCATCAATATTACAAATAATAATATGAATAACTTTGTCATCTCAATTATTGATTTAATAATATAATATATTATTATGCAAATGATCATTGTGACAATAATTGAATCAATAATATGAGAGATATAATGCAACAATTCATCGTAGCAATAATTGAGTATAAGCGAGTGACTTCTCACGTAAGCATCAATAATCAATACTGTGCTTACTACGCAACCATTCATATTACTATACTTTTAACACAAGGTGTTTCAACGGTTTTAACGGTAACACTTTCGTAGTTATTTTTATAAAAGATAATTACATGGAGTTTTCTAACTACGACAATACTTCCGTTGTGGGGTCCACCAATGATTGTGTCGTTGTACGGATATTTCCCGACAAAAAGAATATTCCCCGACCAAACGAATATTTTATAACAACTTGCATACTTTGCAAAATTTATAAATACTACCCACAACTATAACATTATATCAATCCACTCCATAATATAAAAAAATAAAAAATTATTTCGAGAAAATTAAATATTTATTCATAAAATCTAGGGTCTCACAGAAACTATTTGTATTCTAATTGAGAGGTTATTACTAAATAGAGGTATTTGTACAAAATATTTTTCAAACACCCAAAAATATTCACTTTAACAAATATAGATTTTATAACAAAAATTAAAGAAAAGATAAATTATTTAGAATTTCAAACTAGGAAAATATAGTCTTTTATAGGAAATGTAGTCTTTTATAGGAAAATGTAGTCCTTTATAGGAAATATAGTCTTTTATAAAAATGTAGTCTTTTAAAATTAATATTATCTCTCTCATATATATATATATATATATATAATTATTACTATATAAAGGTATAATTTCTTAATACGGGACTTAAAAAATATATAACATATTACAATTTAGAGGTTATTTTTATTTATAACTGGCCCAAATTGGGACCAATTTTTTTTTTTATAATATTGTAGAGGTTATTCTTATATAGAGTATTCTTAAATAGAGGTTTTACTGTATTTTGAATGTCTACTGTATAACTTCTTTTTACGATCCGTCAAAGATGGGTGCTAGATATTTAAGTTAACTAGTAAACCCATGTGATAGAACTCAAATATGATGATTGTACAAGCCATAGTGGTTGTTTTAAACAAAACTGTCTAGGAAAAGAAAAGGAGGAAAAATACGCTGTTTTTGGGCAGTCCATTGCAAGGGTAATTTTGTCCAATTTTTATGCTTTAAAAATTCTGAGAAAATTTGGGGTGTTAAAATGATGAGTTAACTGCATCCTGTCCAAAGATGGCGAATTTTGGATGTAGAGAATGAGAGTTATGAATTTTACGGGAAATGACTATTTTAAAAGTAAACTTGAATAACTCTTGGTATGTAACTCCAAAAATTGTGAAATTTTTACTAGAAGTACATATACATAACAAGAGCATACCCTGAAGGTGTCGGAATATTTGGACAAAAACTCAGTTCATGAAAATTGTTACAAAATCCAACTGTGTTGGCCATTCTAAGCATAATAAACGAAACTGAAAAATTCCAGAAACATTATATGTTCATTAGGGTAATATTAGCTGATGTTTTCCAGAAAATTAGAATTTTCAGAATTGATTTGGTATTTTTCATGGAAATGATTGAGTTATGAATAAATTGATAAAATAAGTTAAATGATGTTATAAAGGGTAAAAATATAATGTTTTTGACAAAGGACCCTTAATATGATGTAATCAGAATTATGGAGGGTATTTTGGTTATTTTTGATAAAATGTTATATTTATGACATTTTAGGTTTATTAAATAAATGTATTAGTAACGGATAAACAATTAAAATAAATTGTTTATGAGTTTAATAAATGATTAAAATAATATTATTATATTAATAATATTAAATTAAAATATTATTAAGTATTTAGATTAAAATATTATTAAATGACTAATAATATTAGATTAAGAAGTTATGAAAATATTATTAAATAATTAATAATATTAGAAGTTAATTAAAATATTATTAAGTAATTAATAATATTAGATAGTGAGTTGAATATTATTAAGTGATTAATAATATTAAAGTGATAAAAGTATTATTAATTGATTTATAATACTAAGAAGTGAATAAAATATTATAAAGATTAATAGTATAAGTAAGTGATTAAAATACTATTAAAGAATTAATAATATTTGGAAATGATTAATATACTGATAAGTGATTAAAATTATGAATTGGAAAAAGATTTAAAAAGGGAAAACAATTTGCTGAATTAGTATATTCGGTTTGTTGAATTAGTGTATTCGGTTTTGGGTTTGGATTATAAAAAATAACTTATAAAATGAAAAATTAAGTGTTAAAATGAAAAAATTAGCTTGAGCGGCTTTAACTTTATCGATTAAAGTCGATTTTACTCGTATATTCGTTATCTTCACTTGGGTTCCTAGAGTCTTTAACTCTATCTTCATCATTTATAAGTCGTAGGAAATGGGCTTTTGTGTTAACAACATCGCACTCATAAACGCATACGATTTTCTACTCAACGCGTCAGTTACCACGTTCGCTTTCCCACGATGGTATTGAATGGTACGATCGTAATCTTCAACAGCTCGAGCCAACGTCTTTGGCGCATGTTACGTTCATTTTAAGTAAAGAAATATTTGAGGGTTTAAGAAATGGGTTTTGTACTGAGGTCAATACAAAATTCGATTTCACGCTCTAGGGGTAGGCTAAGAAGACTTCAAGAATACGTCAGGAAATTTATTAACAATAGAAATATCATTCAAAACTGTGACTCTCATCCAAGACTTGGATAACACATCACATTGATACCTATCAACTTGACATCGTCATTCACGACGTTGCCTACAGAAAGTCTGGCTTCGGTGCATTCCACACAAGAAAGTCAACAACGAAAGGACCGGGGCTCTTTACTTATGGCTTTATATGACAATGATTGACTTTAGTGGTTTGGTTTCTTGAATTCGCATAACAGGTTGGTTAGGAATATGAAAGCTAACAACCTTACGAAAAACATGATAAGTAGTTAACTAATCGATTTCTAAAAATTGCATCAAAGGCAACTATTTTCAAAGAGATAAGATTGACAGGTAACGTGAAAGTGTCGATTTGAATAAACAAGATTTATAAATAGTGGAGGTAACGAAGGTTTCTACTAACAAAGTTTCAATCAATAAGTCAAAGTCTAACTTCTCCGGAGTTAAATTTAAACGTTGAGCACAAGCAAGAGAGATAAAAGAATAAGTAGAACCGGTATCGAATAAGGTATAGACTTCGCAAGAATTTATAATTAACTAACCCGTGATAACTTCGTTCGATTCGTCGTCACGAAAAACGCTCTCCCTTAAACTACCGAATTTGACTTGTTTGTATCCGCCTTTGGTGCCACCGTTCCAGCTGGACTTGACTTCACTATACGACAAAATCGAGATAAATGACCTTCTCTTCTTGAAATTTCCACTTCTATTATCTTGGCCATGATTACCACCAAAGTGGTTACCATTCTTGGCATGATAATTTCCCCCACGATGGTTATCATTGTTCCGATGGCCGTTGCCACTGGTATGATTATTATCGTTTGGTCGTTACCTTTTGATTGAGCTAACTCATTATCGCGCTCCAATAACTAAGCCCTATTCACAATATCTGAATATAAACAAAGGTTATGAGAAATGAGGTATTGACGTATTTCGGGTTTCAAACCTCGCAGAAACATTCGCGTCATTCTCTCCTCATTATCGACCAAATAGGATGCAAACCGGGATAACTCCGCAAACTTAGCCTCGTAATGCGACACGTTCATATTGTTTTGCTCCATTGCACATCTCAAAAATTTTAGATGTCATTCTCAAATACTGTCACAAAACAAGGGATAATTAAACAAATTAACATATAACATATTATCCCTATATTCTGACCGACCAATTAAATACCAATTAAACTTAGGTAGGTCATACTAGCGAAGGAATTCCCCATCTCTCCCCTCCTAGTTCTTGTCATGAAAGTAGTATGCACACAAGCCAATCATGTTTGATGATAAAGCATATACTTTGTAACAATCTTATTCATTTATTAATAAAAAGTATTAATTTATTAAAGGCTTTTAATTATCTACATGATGCTGTTTTATAATATGTGATAAACCCATAGTTTTAAGCAATGCTTTTAGAATAATGATGATGATCATTCTAATGAGATCTAAATTCTTAGAAAGCTTAAAACTAAAATAGTTCCCAATCATTGGATTACTAAATTGGGGATTAGTGAATCCAGGATAGATTGGTACATCGTTCTTGCTCATTGGATGAGGATGATTGATCTCATGATCATTTATGTGGAGACACTAAAGCAAGTATGTAGGTGCTTATTAGAGAATAAGTTCCGAAGCATTGGCTCGCTAAGGAATACCTAATGGAGTTTTATTTGCTGTCGATAGGAATTCTGTCTTGATAGTAGTCAAGTAATCCTTGGACTTGAGATCATCATAGTATCTTGTGTATGATGAGTTATACTTTGACTTATTCCTTAAGACCCTTAGGGTATATCAAAGGTATGCTTGGGTATAATAAGTTGTACATGGAGATAATGTATGATCGATAAAGAATCTACCACTTCTAATAAAAGAAGAGAAATATCTATGTGATTCGATAAATGACAACCCAAGAGTCCTCCTTGGCAATGAGAATGAAATTAGAAAGGAGTTTCTAATTTGCATTATTTGAGTTATTGCATTTAAGAGTCGAAATACATATAATTAAATAAAATAAGACTTGTGATAATTCTATGTCTTATATTTAATTGGGACATTGTATGGTGGAAGGATTGAATTATCACGAGTAACTATTTACTCAAAGGTTCTTTTATGATTAATGTTGAAATCTATATTATACGGAAAGTCGTTGATTCTTTAGGGAGGCTTATCCCTATTGTAGAATAAATATTATTTATTTAAATAAATTAATTGTTTAATTTATTTATTTAAATAAGATTAGAATTGTTCTAATTGATTTATTCACAACCTAGGTTTAATATGGAGAACCTAAAGGGTCACACCATAAAAGGAAGAATAATTATTTAAGAAGTTAATGGCATAATCGTAATAATATGTTAAGTATATTTAATTTAATCTATGGTGATAGAATAAATTAAATAGCTTAATATTATTATTTAATATTTTAGAAATATTAAATATAAATTAATAAGAGGAGTCTTATTAATATTATTACAATTATTATTATTTTAATTTCTAAAAGAGTTTAGGAATTAATTTAATATAAAATACTCTCATTTATTCCTAATTGGATTAGGAAGGAAAATTAATTAAAGGAGTTTAATTAATTATCCCTAATAAGATTAGGGAGCTTAATTAATTAAAAGAATTTAATTAATTAAATAAAACTCAATTCCTTAATTGTTAAGGTTGGTTGCCCACATCTATAAATAAAAGGAGTCTTATTATGGGTGAAGGGGTTGTTGACTTTTACAACATACGACATAATTCCAATTTGTTGGAGAGTACCCTTTTTCTATACATATAGGAAAACTAGGGTTTGAGCCAATACCCCTTCTTCTTGAATCTTTATTTTTCCTTGGTGGATCACCTCAGAGGCCAAACATATGGGTGGCTAACGTTGATCAAAGGAAGGAACCAAACCCGGTGGATTCAAGTTGAAGCGAAAGGATTTGGAGGTGAACTTGTACACGAGGAAGCTCGATCTTCAAGGGTATGATTTTATTCTTTATCTTTTCGTTTAATTAATAATTATGCATAAAGGGTGATCCGGGTATATGGTTTGTAAATTTTTTAAACTCTGATTTTTACTCGCTTCCGCTTAATTTTGCAATTTTGATTGCGTTATGAATATTACAAACCCAACAGTGGCATCAGAGCCAAACCTTTATGCAAATTATTAATTGTTTTAATTTGATATGTATATTGATATGTGTTTAGAACAATTTAATTGGGCATAATTTTATTGTATAAAATTTAAATAAAAAAAACGTACAGCCTACATAAAAAAAAAAAACCGTGTGAACTTCCAAAATGTTTACCGAAATCAGGCCATGCATGTTTTTCGGCTGTGCATGCATTTTTTTTCCGGCAGGAGTATCTTATTCACGAAATCAAGAAAGTTTCAAGTATAACCATTACACCTGCTTGTCTTCATGTGCACTAAAAAAAAAAAAAATCGGCAGGAGCATGATTATGAAGGGACTCACGATTTTGTTAAAGAGGAGGAATTATTACCATACGGATTATATAATTTATATATATATATATATTAATTTATATATATACGGATTATATATATATATATTAATTTATAAAATGGGACGGTTATTATATATTAATAATATATAATATTCTTAATTATTTTATTATTAAAATAAAAGTTTATTTTAATTTTAAAATAAAAAGATTTATTTTAATTTTAAATTAGAATTTCATGCTAACTAATTAGAGTTGGAATTGGATTCCATGCTAACTAATTGGAGTTGAAATTGGATTCTATTTTTCCTTAAATAAAGGAGTTTATTTAGATATGAAATTAGATTTCATATTATTCAAAATAAAAGAGTTTATTTGTGAATAGGAAAGAGAATCCATATTTTCTTAAATAAAGGAGTTTATTTAAATATGAAATAAGATTTCATATTATTCAAAATAAAGGAGTTTATTTGTGAATAGGAAAGAGAATCCGTATTTCCTTAAATAAAGGAGTTTATTTGTGAATAGGAAAATAATCAAGTGTTTCCTTTAATAATTTTTTTTTTACATGGAATTGGATTCCATAATTAATTAAAATAAAGGAGTTTATTTTGATTAAAATTTTGATTAAAATAAAATAGTTTATTTTATTCAAAATTGAATAAATTAAAATAAAATAGTTTTATTTTAATTTAAATTTGGATTAAAATAAAAGAGTTTATTTTGATTCAAAAATAGATTTTATACTAACTAAATTTGTCCATTAAATGATATCAATATATATATTAAATGTTTATTATTCATAAGATGAATGTTATTTATTGATCGTATGATGATGTGTATGATAATAAATGGGATTGATTATGGACTATTGACCGATGTGATTGGATTTTATTTTAGTTGGATGCGTGAATGTATGGGTTTTATTAAATGGGAATTCACAGACCTCATCTTCTCTAATTTTTCTTAATATAAATTCTATCTCCTCCTATGTACTTCCCTTCGATCACGATCGAGGTTTCTATTTATTTTAAAATAGTTTTGTAATAAGAATAGTTAGAATTAATTTTTGAAAAATTGGAGATCAAGGAGCAAGGAGCGCTTGAAGACCCGTTTGTAATGGAGCCCGGGTTTAAATGTAATAGTTATATTTAAATATTATTTCTTGCACCCCTAGGGTTTGACCTTTTGGTTCACTTGGTGGCTCTAGTGAACCAAACTAGAATAAAAGTCCATAATCAATTCGGGTAGAATATAGTATTCTATATGTGCATGCTTATACTATATATATTATATATTATGCAAACATGCTTCGCATGTTTATTAATATAACGACGTATTTTATATATATATATATATGCCGCTAAACAAGATGAGACAAATTAATAACAAACCCCTCAATTTTTATATTAAGTCCTAAGCGTTCAAAGATATTTGGAATATCGAGCGTCATTAAGCTTTAGCATGATAAAATTAATAGAGTATTAAATATTTAATATGAGTTTGTTGTGTCACCACAAGGCAAGTATTAAGTATTTAAGATGTTAATTTATCACATTTGATGCTTATAAAGAAAATTGAACAATATTGTTTTGTTGTGTCACCACAAGGATGATATTTTTCTTTTTTGAATATATGGAGTGCTAGGTCGGACTTAACTTGGATAATTTTGATTCGGATGTGCCACCACTTGATCAAAATAATCTAAGAGGCAAAAGAAAAGGAGTTGCGTAGTTGATGTAATTGACAAAAGTTGTCTACCTATTTATTTATATATAGTTTGTTGTGTCACCACAAGGCTATATACATTTGAAATGGGATCCTTATTCTCACTAGCAAATCTTTAATTAGATTTTGCTGAACTATATAAGTGAGGGTAATATAGTTTGAAGAAAATAGTGGGAGATACCAATTTAAAACAAGACCTAATTTATTTTGGTAATTAATAAAAGAATGTATGTTAAAATGTTGTTAATTACAAATTCATTTATAGAATTTTACAATGTCTAAATTACTATCACTACGAAGCATATTAGATGCTAAATTAATCAGACCAAATTACTCGGATTGGTTAAGGAATTTGAGAATAGTTCTCATAGCTGAAAAGCTATCTTATGTCCTTAATACGCCTATCCCTGCAATGGTTGCAGACAATGCCTCTGAGGAAGAGATTGCTACTTTTAGAAAGTGGCAAGATGATGCACTTGATTAGCTCAATGCATCATGCTCGCATCTATGAAAGTAACGAGTTTTAGCGTCGGCATGAAACTATGGATGCTCCTCTTATATTCCTGCACATCAAGTAGTTGATGGTGAGGAAAATGGGGCCCGATAGATATCAGATATCTAAGGAGCTCTTCCGATCTAGAATGGCCAATGACACTATAGTACAGACAAAAAGGTTCTTAACATAATCAATATGATTGATCAATTAGGACAACGAGTTTTGTCATGGATGGAGAGTTGAGCCAAGATTTGATCTTGCACTCACTCCCGGACTCCTTTCACAATTGTTGTGAATTTTTCATATGAACAAGCTAGATATCGACCTCATTTGATTTGCTTAACATATTGAAAAATGTTGAGAGTCACTTTCAACCAAGAAAGATCAAGTCTTCTTGGTAGGGGCCAAAGGATCTTACGAAAAGAAGAACGATTCAAAGAAGGTAAATAGAAAGGCGTAAACAAAGGATAATAAGAGCAAAACTGATACGGATAGCAAAGGAGTTTGCTTCCATTGCAATAAGCCTGGACACTGGAAAGAAACTGCGAGAAGCATCTTGCAGAGGCTAACCAAAGAAGCTTAGTGAAGTTTCGGTTACAATACAAATTTGTTCATGATTTAAAATAAATTTTTCTTTAAGTCAAGGTTCTACTTGGGTATTGGATACCGACTTTGGTTATCATAAATATTGATTTATGAAGGGACCAAGCAGAAGTAGAAAGTTAAACAAAGATAAGTAATCCTATGTGTGGAAAATGAAGCAAAGGTTGCTGCATTAGCTATAGAAACTTATAGTTTAGCAATACTACGAGGCAAATCTATTAAGTCGATAAGTTGTTATTGTATTCAGTTCTTGTTAAAAATATTATTTCCATTTTATTGTTGGACAATGAAATCTTTGGTATTATAATTAAGAACAATTGTTGTTCTATTTATAATAATAATGTTTTGTATAGAATGAAATATTACTTAATAGATTTTGTATACTTGACTTACGTGGAAAATTATTTTATAAATTGAACAAAATAATATAAGAAAAGGAGATGATTATTCAAAGAGTTGAATATATGTATTTGTTGAAATCAAGTGTGAATTATTTGAAAGGCTCAAAGAATTGAGAAGTGAAACAAATTGGCAAAATATTAAGATTCTTTGATTAGATCGAGGAATAAATACTTTGTGCAATAAGTTTCTAGATCATCTCAAATGGTTTTCTCATAATGGACACATCGTCTGTAATAATTGATTGATGTATCCGAATGAAAAAATCGTACCTTGTTGGACGTAGTGCGGTCCATAATGATTTTCTGAGCATTCCAAAGTATCCTTACGGGATAATGTCCTAGAAATGGTGCATATCTACGAAAAGGTAATCTCTAAATCTGGCCCCAAGACTCCATAAAAGTTATGGATGGGGAGGATTCTAATCTTAAGTATGTTAAGATAAGGGTTGTCCAACTTATGTGAAAAAGGTTTCAAAGCGATAAGCTTGGGACAAGATTTGACAAGTGTCGAATTTGTGGGACATCCTAAAGTAAGTTTAGGGTATATGTTCTATAATCCTACTTAGCAAAAGGTGTTTGTTGCGAAACACACGCCTTCTAAGATAAAGGTGTTTATTATTGAAGGGGCTAGTGGGAGGATAATAGATCTTGAAGAGTTCAATAACCACAAAACACTATAAGTCAAATAAGAGGAACACGTAGATAGACTGTTATTGTACCACAAGATAATCGTAAATGCGGAATAGTACCAAAGATACCTAGGAGGTATGGATTCATCATGGATGATGATGATGAGGTACACATCATAGAAGATGATGATCGAGTTACATTCGATGAGGTAAGACTTCTAGTGTGTACAAAAGGGTCGATTGGGGCGTCGTGAAATTTCTAGTATTATATGTTGATATACTACGGATGAGGAATAACATACCAATGCTACAATCGGTAAAGATAAATTTGTCTAAAAATTCCTCCACGAATGATTTGGGAAGAGTATCTTAATTGGGGATAAAATCTATATAGATAGATTCAAGAGGATGCTCGACTTAACCCAAGGAATGTATATTCATTTGATGCTAAAGTCGTTTAGCATGGCAAACTCAAGAGTTGTCTCATGTTGATGAGCTATGGAGTGTATCTCTCTTAATAGTCCCAAAGACTCCAAAAGAGAGATCACATGAGTAATTATCATGTATGCAATGAAATGTACGAGACACGATGTTGATCGGTCGTATCTCGGAGAAGTTCACTATGAGTCAGTGAAAAACATCTTAAAGTGCTTAACCGGCACTAAGGATGTGATCATATTCATGGTGGGTCTAAATTAAAACTAGAGGGCTTAACAGACTCAAGTTTTTCAGACAAACCAAGACGACAGAAAAATCCACTTTAAGGTAAAGGGTTACCTTGAACAGTGGTGCAGTAAATTGGAAAGGTTCCAAACAGCAAAGAGTTGCTGGTTTAGTGATAAAGACAAAGTATATAGCTATAAATGAAGCTGCAAGTTGATTGTTTGGATTAAAAGTTCATTACAGAACTAGGAATAGTTCCTAAGTCTCATCTTGGATCTAAACATGTGTTGTGGCACTTTCATTTGATTATTAGAATCATTGAAAGATGGGAAATCACTATAGAGATAGTGGACTCTCATGAACAACATTACATATCCATTAACTAAAGCTTATCCAATAGCAGGATAATCGTCACTTAGAGAAGAAGAGTATGAGATACCATGGCGATTGGCTTTAGTGCAAGTGGGAGATTGAAAGTAGTATGCACACAAGCCAATCATGTTTGATGATAAAGCATATACTTTGTAACAATCTTATTCATTTATTAATAAAAAGTATTAATTTATTAAAGGCTTTTAATTATCTACATGATCTTTGTTTTTATAATATGTGATAAACCCATAGTTTTAAGCAATGCTTTTAGAATAATGATGATGATCATTCTAATGAGATCTAAATTCTTAGAAAGCTTAAAACTAAAATAGTTCCCAATCATTGGATTACTAAATTGGGGATTAGTGAATCCGGATAGATTAGTACATACGTTGCTTGCTCATTGGATGAGGATGATTGATCTCATGATCATTTGTGTGGAGACACTAAAGCAAGTATGTAGGTGCTTATTAGAGAATAAGTTCATTTGAGCATTGGCTCATTAAGGAATACCTAATGGAGTTTTATTTGCTGTCGATAGGAATTCTGTAGTGATAGTAAGTCAAGTAATCCTTGGACTTGAGATCATCATAGTATCTTGTGTATGATGAGTTATACTTTGACTTATTCCTTAAGACCCTTAGGGTATATCAAAGGGTATGCTTGGGTATAATAAGTAAGTTGTGCATGGAGATAATGTATGATCGATAAAGAATCTACCACTTCTAATAAAGAAGAGAAATGTCTATGTGATTCGATAAATGACAACCCGGTAGTCCTTGGCGAAGGAGAATGAAATTAGAAAGGAGTTTCTAATTTGCATTATTTGAGTTGTGCATTTAAAGAGTCGAAATACATATAATTAAATAAAATAAGACTTGTGATAATTCTATGTCTTATATTTAATTGGGACATTGTATGGTGGAAGGATTGAATTGTACGGTAACTATTTACTCAAAGGTTCTTTTATGATTAATGTTGAAATCTATATTATCTGGAAAGTCGTTGATCATTAGGAGGCTTATCCCTATTGTAGAATAAATATTATTTATTTAAATAAATTAATTGTTTAATTTATTTATTTAAATAAGATTAGAATTATTCTAATTGATTTATTCACTGTAGGTTTAATATGGAGAACCTAAAGGGTCACACCATAAAAGGAAGAATAATTATTTAAGAAGTTAATGGCATAATCGTAATAATATGTTAAGTATATTTAATTTAATCTATGGTCATAGAATAAATTAAATAACTTAATATTATTATTTAATATTTTAGAAATATTAAATATAAATTAATAAGAGGAGTCTTATTAATATTATTACAATTATTATTATTTTAATTTCTAAAAGAGTTTAGGAATTAATTTAATATAAGTACTCTCATTTATTCTAATTGGATTAGGAAGGAAAATTAATTAAAGGAGTTTAATTAATTATCCCTAATAAGATTAGGGAGCTTAATTAATTAAAAGAATTTAATTAATTAAATAAAACCCAATTCTTAATTGTTAAGGTGGGTTGCCCACATCTATAAATAAGAGGAGTCTTATTATGGGTGAAGGGGTTGTTGACTTTTTACAACATACGACATAATTCCAATTTGTTGGAGAGTACCCTTTTTCTATCTGAGATAGGAAAACTAGGGTTTGAGCCAATACCCTTCTTCTTGAATCTTTATTTTTCCTTGGTGGATCACCTCAGAGGCCAAACATATGGGTGGCTAACGTTGATCAAAGGAAGGAACCAAACCGGTGGATTCAAGTTGAGCGAAAGGATTTGGAGGTGAACTTGTACACGAGGAAGCTCGATCTTCAAGGGTATGATTTTATTCTTTATCTTTTTGTTTAATTAATAATTATGCATAAAGGGTGATCCGGGTATATGCTTTGTAAATTTTTTAAACTCTGATTTTTACTCGCTTCCGCTTAATTTTGCAATTTTGATTGCGTTATGAATATTACAAACCCAACACATCAGGTATGAAAGGCTGATCACATTCATTACTATAAGGTTTAGTTAAATTTGTTCATGGTCATTGTTGACTACTCCACATTATTGATTTAGTCATTCAATCATTGAAATTGATTCATACTCTTTCACAATTTATATTACATTGTTGAAAACTTAAAAGCTTATTCATTTTCAATCATGATATATCCTTCTTATATTTAAACTTTTTGGGCAAAGTAGTTGCTCACTCTTGCTATATATCATAATAACATTTTCAGATTAAGATGAAAGTTCGAAGAAAGACAGAGACAAGGATAAATTCCAAGAGTAGCTTATTATGCGTTAACTATTATGTTAGGTTAGGTTGATTATGTAAACCTTTTTAATTGTTTAAGGTATGTAATAGATTTTGACAACATATTAGAAAGAGAACAAGATGTGATTAATTTTGACGGTAATACACATGATGGCATGAATGATTTAGTGAGTTTTGAGCCTTTTGTTGGACACTATTTTCTAAGTGAAGAAGAATCATATCAATTCTATAAATATTATGCACAAAATTATGGATTCTCAATTCGAAAGGGTTCGCTTGTCACCAAAGATGGAGAAATTAAGAGACGTGATTTCTGTCGTCATCGTGATTTCTTTCGTCATCGTCACCAGAAATACTATGAATGAAAATATTCTTCTCTGATTTTCAAGTTGGTATCAAAGCTATGAAAATCTAAATCATTCTTCTTTGAATCCTTAAACCATGAGCAAGTCAGATTCTACCCCTATCATTATTCAACACGAAGGTTCATCATTCAATGTAGGAATTGTATTGAATGAGACCAACTATGATCTGTGGTCTCAAATGTTAGAGATGCAAATTGCGAGAAGGAGAAACTCTCCTTCATTCGTGTACATCATCGTCACCCTAAGGAGAAAGATGAAGGCTATGAAAAGTGGTATTGAAGACAATCGGAAGGTCGAAAGATGGTTATTGATGTCTATGTCCCGGAGATTATGAAGCGATACATTAAACACCTACCGCTGACAAGATATTTGGAAAGCTTTATCTAAAGCCTTTTATGATGGAAGCGGATGAATTACAAGTTTTACCATGAACTAGAGGTCTTTCTCTCGCAAACAAAATGGCGGCTTGCTCTTTATATATTATGGAGGCCCATTTGAAATCTTGATGTGAGTTGGATCATCGTGATAAAAGGTGGTCATGGTGGATGAGACAAATATTGCATCTATCGAAATTGCTTGACGACAAAGGTGCATATCTTTTTCTTCTTTGGATTAGAGGGTGATTTGAGCAAGTCTTGCGGTGAAATCTTGAGGAAGGATCTATCCCTGAATAAGAAGAGTGTTATGCCCTAGTTCGCCGCGAAGATGTTTGACGCGGGGTGATGAACGGACAATTGGAAAATTCTGAATCTTCAGCCATGGTGACTCGAAACCGGTCTAATCAAAACTGGTCTCCTCAACAACAGCAAGACAAAAAAAACATCCATCCTAAGAATGCTAATGGTGGCGACAAATCATCATACAAATGCACCCATTGTGATCAAACGGGTCATACAAAAATTCGATGATATGAACTTGTGGGATATCCAGAATGGTGGGATCATAGCCGTGATTCCCGGAAGAAGAATTCCAAGAATGCCTCTACTGCTGCAATTGTTGAAACAAAGACAGAGGATGATAGCGGTGAAAAGTTCTTGGCATTGGCAGGAGCAGCAGGTAATGGTGGTAAGGTTCTAAATATTTCTATACCTGTTTCTAATAGTGCATGGATAATTGATTTCGGTGCTACGGATCATATGACATTTGATTCCAAACAAGTTTCACCTATTAAACCTTCCTCACAAAGTTTTGTTTCCACTGCCAATGGTACCTCAATTCCGATTATTGGGGAAGGATCCTTGTCCCTCACTAACACCTTGAATTTAGATTCTGTTTTGGTTGTTCCCTCTTTGAATTATAATCTTTTGTCAATTTCTCAAATAACCACTGCCTTATTTTGTGTTGTCATTTTTTGGCCTGAATTTTGTGTATTTAAGGACATCCGGACAAGGCAAACAATTGGTTGTGGAGTTAGGCGAGGGAAGCTGTATTACTTAGACTTGGTGTCCAAAAGTTCAGATAAGTTGCGTCAAGCTTTAAAGATTGGGGGTTCGGAGGAGGAAAAAAGGAAATCTGAGATATGGTTTTGGCATCGACGTCTGGGGCATGCTTCTTTTGGTTACATAAAGAAATTATTTCCTAGTTTATTTGCAAACTTTGATGTTTCTAGTTTCAAATGTGATGTTTGTGAACTTGCAAAAAGCCATCGTGCTTCGTTTCCATTAATTTTGAATAAAAGTCCAGTTCCTTTTATGATTATACATTCTGATGTTTGGGGACCATCTAAATTTGCTACTTTGGATGGATCGCGTTGGTTTGTTATTTTATTGATGATAGTACCAGGATGACTTGGGTATGTTTGATGAAGTCCAAAAGTGAAGTAAACTTGTTATTTCAAAAATTTCATAAAATGGTTTGTAGTCGATCTGATACAATGCGAGTTCGAGTTCTCCGCGGTGTGATTGAGGTGAATATTTAAGTTTTGAATTGAAGCGGTACTTGGAAGCCCATCGAACCATTCATCAAACTACTTTTTCTGATACACCCCAACAGAATGGGGTGGCGGAGCAGAAAAATCGTCACTTGTTGGAGGTTGTCTGTGCTTCATTAATAGAAGCACATATGCCTTTATCCTATTGGGGACACACACTTACCTTTGCAACATATTTAATCAATCGAGTACCTTCCAGCACTATTAATTAATTTTTGGACACCATCTCAGGCTCTTACTGAAGTAATTGTGGCTCCATTCATTCCAAACTTTCCTCCTCATGTCTTTGGTTGTGTAGCATTTGTACATCTTCATCAGCGTCAGCGCGACAAGATGACACCTCGAGCATTGCGATGTGTTTTTTAGGGTATCTTTGCTTATCAAAAGGGGTACCAATCTTTATCATCCTCCAAGCAAACGAATGTTTGTTACAATGGATGTAGTTTTTCATGAAGACTCGATGTATTTTTCCTCGAGCTTTGAACTTGAGGGAGTACACGGAAGAAGTTCAAGCTACAGACTATGATTTTCTGATCTCTATAGAAGGGGAATTCTCTGTACTTGGTAAAAATCTGAATGGGAATGAAACGGAACGCCCTGAACTTGGTAATGAGAATGCTGGTGAATTGGATTTGAGTGGTATAAATTTGGACCACAGTGGTGATGAAGACCCAGAAAATGAAGTTGTGGAGAAACCTCCATCTGAATCTCTCGCACCACAGACAACTGATACACCAAACCAATCGCCTGTTGAGGATGGTCCTGCTGTAGTGTCTGAACCACCATGAAAACAACTACCATCGCGTCAAACCAGAGGTATCCCCACACCTACATATATATGAATCCGAACTTTCTAGTAAAGTTAAATATCCCATGAGTTATTATGTGTCTAACTATCGCTTGCTTGAATCAAATAAATCATTTGTAAATCAATTATCTATTGTATCTATTCCTAACAGTGTGCAGGAAGCCTTAACAGACCCAAGGTGGAAAGCTGTTATGAATGAGGAGATGAAATCCTTGCAGAAGAATGAAACTTGGGAACTTGTTGATCGTCCTTCAGGGAAGAAACCAGTTGGATGTCGGTGGGTTTATACTGTGAAGCACAAAGCAGATGGTACAATTGAACGTTTAAAGCAAGACTGGTGGCAAAAGGGTACACCCAAACTTATGGAATTGATTATACAGATACATTTGCACTTGTAGCTAAAATCAACACAGTTCGAGTCTTATTGTCTCTAACTGCGAACCTGGATTGGCCATTTCAACAATTTGATGTGAAAACGCCTTTCTGCATTGCGAGTTATCTGAAGAAGTGTACATGGATTTGCCACCAGGGTGCATGATACCAGAAGTGCATTGTCGGAAGGTGTGAAAATTAAAGAAATCATTGTATGGCTAAAAAAATCTCCGAGAGCATGGTTTGGAAGATTCACGAAGTCCATGAGGTCCTTTGGCTACCATCAGAGTAAATCAAACCAAACTTTATTCTTGAAAAGACAACATAGTAAGATCACTGCCCTTATTGTGTATGTTGATGACATGGTGGTTCTGAAATAATACGATGAAAGGAAGGCTCTACAAAGTTACTTGTCGGCGAATTGAAATAGCGGACCTTGGTCACTTGAAATATTTTCTTGGGATCGAAGTGTCTCGATCTGATAAAGGGATCTTCTTGTCTCAAAGAAAATATGCTTTAGATTTGTTGCAGGAAACTAGTATGTCAGCATGTCAACCAGCTGATAAACCAGTAGAAGAAGGATTGTAGTTATGTGTTGAGACTAATCAGGTGCCTGTTGATAAAGGGTGATATTAGATGCTCGTTGGAAGATTGATGTACTTAACCCATACTAGGCCTGATCTAGCCTATGCATTGAGTATTGTTAGCCAGTTTATGCATAATCCTGGAGAACAACATATGAATGCAGTTATGCGCATTTTAAGGTATCTGAAGTCTGCTCCTGGAAAAGGCATTTTGTTCACTTAAAATGTAGATTGTCAAAGTGTGGATGCATATAGTGATGCTGACTGGGCTGGAGCAATAGATGACATACGATCTACTTCGGGATATTTCACCTTTGTAGGTGGTAATCTCGTTACATGGAAAAGCAAGAAGCAGAATGTTGTTGCACGTTCAAGCACAGAGGCTGAATTTAGGGGTATGGCACTTGGAATATGTGAAGTATTGTGGATGAGACTTCTCTTGAGGGATTTGGGCTATCTGCCTAGCCAACCGATTCGGCTTTATTGTGACAATAAAGCAGCATGTGATATTGCTCATAATCCGGTACAACATGATCGTACAAAACATGTGGAGGTAGACATATTCTTCATTAAGGAGAAATTAGATGAGAAAATTGTCGAGTTGCCTAAGATTCGATCCGAAGATTAATTGGCTAATATTCTCACCAAAGCTGTTTCAACTCGAGTGTTCTCAAAATTTTTGGACAAGCTGGGCATGTGTGACATCTATGCACCAACTTGAGGGGGAGTGTTGCGATGTTGGATTAATAGTCAAAGATTCTCTATTGTAATTCTTTCCTACTCTGTTAGGCAAATAACTTAATTATAGGAATAGCTTGATTGTAGGATGAATAGCTTGATTGTAGGATCTTTACTATCTATAAATATGTACATATAAGAATACAAAAATACTATGAATGAAAATATTCTTCTTTGATTTTCAAGTGTTAGTAATTCTTTTTTGTTTAATTTTGTAGACATTTGTACTTTTGATGAAAAATCCACCGAAGACAATACTTACTGATCAAGACCCATGGCTCACAGAATCTATTGCAAGAGAAATGCCTACAACAAAACATGGCATTTGCATTTGGCATATTACCTCCAAATTTAGTGGCTGGTTTACTTCAATTCTTCATACACAATATTACAAGTGGTGTAATGATTTCTACAAGTTATATCAGGGGCGGATCCAGTCACAAAATTCAGTGGGGTCAAATTTGATTTTTTTTTTTATTAAGAATGAACATTATAACTATATATTTTTTTTAAAATTCAATATAATTTCTCAACACTTAAGTCGTTAAGTTTAATATATATATGTATATTCATAATTTTCTTATTAGAAAAATATTAGAATAATTTTTTTAATCAACACATTTTTTTATTAAAAACTCAATATAGTACAAATTCAAAAGAGTTGGATAAGGACACACGGGATAAAAAAAACTAAGTAAATAGTCTTGGGGTTTTAAGACCTTGTCTTTGTCTTTGAGTTTTAATTTGGTGATAAAAGAAAAAGAAGCGAATGAAAACAAAAAGAGATAATGTTAGTTTTGTAATAGAAGCTAGAGAATTTTTTTTAAGAAAAGTGGAGTTTTAGAGTTTTAATTAGAAAAAAAATTGAGTGTATTTCGAATCAAAAATTTTCTTCTCATTTTTTTTCTACAACTAAATTTTTTTACAGGATGTTAATTAAAAAGAAAAAAAGTAGAAAATACTTACTTTTTAAGCCAAATATTACACATGGAGAGAGAAATAAGAGAAGTAGTACAAAATTATTATTATTTTAAAAAGTCACTTATACAAAAAGAGAGTGATGGTGTGAGTGTGTACTATGGGAAAAGGGAAGGAGCCAAAATTCAGTGGGGGCAACTGCCCCCCTGCCCTGGGGTAGATCCGCCCCCGAGTTATATCATGTGGGAAGAATTTGAGAGTGGATGGACGCAAATGGTGCCAATGTATAATTTACAAAATAATAAGCATGTGATTGGGCTATATAAGATCAAAGATTTTTGGGTGCTCGCTTATTTGCAAGGATTCTTTTTTGGGGGAATGACGACAATCGGAAGATCTGCATTCATAAAGCGATTCATTGGTTCACGCACATGTTTAATTTTGGTTAATTTTGAAAGTATAATCGCTTTCTAGATGGTTAATTTTGGTGACAGCTGAGCTGCTGCTGGTAGACGAGTGTTTGGTAGCCCTTAAAAAATGACAGGGCTAAAGAGAAGGGACAGAAAAGAGAAAGAAGGAGAGAAACTATGAGAGGCATAAAGACGGTGGATCACAAATGGAATTTGGGAAAAATAAGGAATTAAGAAAGGAGGTTTCATCTCCCTAACCCCTTTGTTTTTCTTTTATTTATGTTTATAAGCATATATAATTAAGTGGATTTAACGGTGAGAATTAGCGGTTTAATTAACCACTGGTACGAGGGCGTCGACGACTATGACCGGCGGTGGAGTTGCTGACGTTTTGCGGGAAGTTGACTTGCAAGTTTATTTTTGGACAGCGACGTGGCGTTTTAATTTGTATTTAAAACAACTGGTAATTAAGGTTCGAGTTCTTATAATAAAAAATCGAGTCTTTCGTCACCGCCGTGACGGAGGAGACGGTGTAGGGCGGCAAACGGCAATTGCTCTATTTGTTTGACCTATTTCTACAAATTTATTATTTTTTACTCTAATTTTTTAATACTTTTGTACTTTTAAGTAACACACAAATATATATATATATATATATATATATTTATATATAGAGGACAGATCTAAAACATAACTCTTAAATAACATATTCTCTTAAATATCATATATTTATTAAAATTACCACTACCACTAAAAGGCTTATCGGTGATATCATCTCATCGTGACAGCGTATAAGTATGAGATGAGTATTAATGACAAGAATGAGAGTCACGATATTAATCATGAAGTGTAATCAGTCATTTGGATGGACATCGGTGACCACTAATAATGACAAACCTATTAATTAACGCGCATCAAATCCGTCGCTATTCTGACTCATGCTAAGTCATCTGTCAGGTGTGACATGGCACACGTGTTAGCGACCGGTAATAGCAACTGCATCGGTCGCTAAGTTCCAAGAAGGTAACGCGGTCGCTGTTACTGTATTAGCGACCGCATGCAATCGCTGATGTGTGTTTTTATTAAAAAAAATTTCCCTGTTTTATTGATTTCCCAAAAATAATCTGCTTTGTAGCTGCTTTCTATCCCAACACACAACAGTATATATGAATAACATCCATTCATGATAATTAACTACTATATGATAAACATTCATCTATGAATAAACAAGTCTAGCTCTTCATCCAACACAACATTCATCCAACACAATACAAGAAAAGAAAAACAAGTAGGGCCACTCTCTTTTAATATTATTTTATTTTTTAAAAGAATTTTTAAAACGACATAGTTTTAATAAATGTATGCTATTTAAGAGATATATGTTATTTAAGAGGTATGATATAGATCCGTTCTCTCTCTATCTCTCTCTCTATATATATATATACTATATTATAATGACAATAAAATAAGTAATAATATATGGTATATATACACTATATTGACTCACAATCGATTTTTTTTGTGACGCCCCCAAAATTAGGTATCGTCACCCATCTTGGGTCGCCACTTACATGGTACATAAATTCAAATACAACTTAATAATACAATTTTGTGGTATGCAATCACGACAAAACATAAAGCTGTGAGTTTGAATACAAATATTGTCTACTAGAGATTATACAAACTCAAAAGGAGTCCTTATTACAATTATTATTACACTATTATTTCATAGAATAGTGAGGGACTACTAATGCTATCATGCAATTAAAAGTCACTCTCAGGTTCCCGACTAGTCCTGCTACGTTCTCATTTCTGAAGAGAACAATAAAAGTAAAAGGGTGAGCTCAACTAGCCCGATAGGAAATATTATGACTAAGATAATGCGAGAATATATTATCGTTAGCCTTGACAGTGTTAAAGCGATCTGATATAACAACCATCAAGTTTAGCTGCGGTGGAACAAGCAATCCATTAAAAAGTCGAGTAGAGAATAAAATCTACTATCTTTTATGATTTAAAGGTTTTCATCACTTTTATCATTTGGGGGACTCGACAATAAATAATCCACATCATCGAATCACCCACTTGCGCTCTGACCGAGGATATTCTTTAGTATCACGACCACAATTATCCATACACTACGGGCGAGAATATTTGTGTATTCATTAATGGTCATGATCATACCAACAATTTGTCCATCGATGCTCTACGGGCGATGAGGACTTTTTCCACATCATTTGTAACATTACGGTCATGATTACAAGAATAATCCACAGTCATAATCATACCAAGTCCATCATGCACTTATAGGCCACAGATGACTTAAAAAAAAAATATAAACATGAGGATGATGACAATGATATAAGAATTGATAAAACAAGTTCAAGAATTAATTTATCCGAGGAACTAATAACGTCAAATTGTCGACATGATCTTTGCTTTGTAGAGTAAAATTCAAGAATGCTCGGAAGAATATTTCCATGAAAAGATCTTTGGATGAAGCCGCAAATATCGAGGATATTCCACTAATTTCATGGAGTATAAAGTCAAAACTTTAACCAACCGAGTATAATAAGGAATGGAATAACAAAAGAAATCACGGGCATGCGATAGGCCTTGCAGGCGTGAGTTATTCAACGAGAATAATAAATAACGGAATCGGTCGGCGTAAAAAGCATGCAGACGAGGATATTCAGCGAGAATAATAAAAAAGGCGGAATCGGGTCGGCGTAAAGCGCCTGCAAACAGGATATTCAACGAGAATAATAAAAAGGCGGAATCGGTCGGCGTAGAAGCCTTGCGAGACAGGATATTCAGCGAGAATAATAAAAAGGCGGAATCGGTCGGCGTAAAAGCTTATGAACAGGATATTCAAGCAGAATAATAAAAAAGCGGAACCGGTCCGGCGTAGAAGCGCCTTGCCTTGAACGAGGATGTTCAACAGAATGATAAAGAATGGAACAACGAGAAGAATTTCACCAAGTATAGGGTAGCAGCGTATCTGAGTTATTCAACGAGAATAATAAAGAATGGAATAATGAAGTTCTCTTCATAGATAAGAAAGAAATAATACTCCCTACGAGTCTGACAAATAATATTCCCTACCTTGGAAAAAATTGGATCTTTGGAATAGTGAGGTAGTGATTTCTCTTCTTCTTTCTCTCTATAATTTCTCTCTATAATAATCGCTCTAAAGCTTTTGTGAATTGGTGAGAAATGAAGGAAGAATGAGCTTTATTTATAGGAAAATATAGTTTCGATAATTTGCGTTTTGGGGCTCAAAAATTACGATACAATACCTCGACTTTTCTTTCATTTTTAATTTAGTCCTGCAAGTATTATCAATCTTGCACCAACTCCCCTAATAGTAAATAATGTGAATCAATAGTTCAATCATGTGAATCGATAGTATAATCATGTGAAAAATACGAATTTGATTATAGTACCTCCATACATACCTCCATTTTTAACTTAGTCATGCAAGTATTATCAATCTTTTTGACTCCCTAATAGTAAATAATGTGATTCAATAGTACACATATGTGAACAAATAGTTATATAAGCATGTGAATTAGTAGCAATTAATTGCTCATTTATCAGATAAATTACAGGATTTATCAATATAACCCCTAGACATCAATTATCATCGGAATAAAATGTCGATTTTCACTAACACAAACAATTCCAACATAATGAAACTATTTTTATCAAAAATATAAATTTTGAAATTTTGAAGTTTGACTTTTTCGAAAAAAGTCAATTTGTTGACTTTTGACCAAATAGTGAATCCAGGAAATTTTTTGTGTTTATACTATTTTACTAATTTACGTCGATTAGGACTCAAATATCACGTCGCGTCTCCAAATTCAACTCAGAACAACATTCATTATTAATATTATAACTCTGATATTTATCAACCGGTCGTTTCCGGGAAGAGGGGCTTTCGATAAGATTTCTCCTATTGGGCGCTTGATTAGGTGACAAACCTCTCCTTGTGAGAACTTCTAGACATTGTAAATATTGCGATTTATAATATGAATAACTTTGTCGTCTCAAGTATTGATTTAATAAAAAAAACATTTTATCGGATGATCTTGTGATAATAATTGAATCGATAATATGATAGATATGATCGACAATTCTTTGTAGCAATAATTGAGTATAAATGGTGACTTCTCACGTAAGCATCAATAATCAATACAGTGTATTGCTACTATGCGACCCGCAGCGTATTCTTGTACTTTTAACTTGGGTGATTGACGATTAACGGTAAAACTTCGTAGTTATTTTCATAAAAGTATTTTTTATCGTTTTCTCGATCAAAATGATAATTACGTTGTGGGGGTCCACTGATGATTGTCTTAGTTATACGAATATTCCTGTTAAAAGCGAATATTCCCGACCAATCGAATATTATATAACAACTTGCGTACTTTGCAAAATTTGTAAATATTACCACAACTATAACATTATATCAAATCCACACCATAATATTCAAAAATATATTTGAGAAAATTTAATCTTTATTAAAAAAATTTGGGGTCTCTGATCTCCCCTCCTTATGAAATTTTCAGCCCTCGAAATTTACGTGCATTACTGGTATGCCGAGCGGTGAGGATACCTTGACCTCACTTCAAATTCTAACCCTTGAGGTATAACCTTTGAGTGTTGAATATAATCCTTCTTATCCAAGATTTTAACACGTATCTCCTCATACGTTAAATCATCGCTATCTAAATTCGGTTCTAAATTAATAATGTGGTTGGGTCATCCCCATATTTCGTAACGTCGATACGTTAAAAAGCGTTATGAACACTTGCGACATACTTGGCGGTAAAAGCGAGTCTATAAGCCACGGTTCCTACTTTATCGAGGATTTCAAATGGGCGATTAAATCGAGGGTTGAGATTTCTTCTCTTCGTCGATTCTTGCTTCTAGAATAACGCCCTCTTGAACCTTCTTAATTCTTCACATTCATCGACTCGGGTGTGTAGCTTGGCGGCTTTAACTTTATCGATTAAAGTCGATTAATTCTACTCGTATATTCATTATCTTCCGTGGGTTCCTAGAGTCTTTAACTCTATCTTCATCATTTGTAAAGTCGTATGCTGAAATGGGTCTTTGTGTTAACAACATCACACTTTTAATAAGCATACGATCTTCTACTCAGCAGCGTCGGCTACCACGTTCGCTTTCCACGATGGTATTGAATGATACGATCGTAATCTTCATGACTCGAGCCAGCGTCTTTGGCGCGTATTACGTTCATTTTAGTTGAAGAAATATTTGAGGTTTTAGAAATGGGTTTTGTCTTTGGGGTTGATACAAAATTGATTTCACGCTCTGAGGGGTAGGCTAAGAAGTCTTGAGAATCGTAAGGAAATTTATTAACAATAGAAATATCATTCAAAGCTGTGACTCTCATCCAAGACTTGGGTAACACGTCACATTGATACCTATCAACTTGCCATCGTCATTCACGGCGTCGCCTCTGAGAAAGTCGGCGGCCGGTGCATTCCACACTGAGGAAATCGACAACGAAGGATAAGGGGCTCTTTACTTATGGCTTATATGACCATGATTGACTTTAGTGATTTGGTTGCTTGAATTCGCATAATGAGGTTGGTTAGGAATATGAAAGCTAACAACTTTGACGAAAAGCATGATGAGTAGTTAACAATCGATTCCTAAAATCACATCAAAGGCAAGTATTTTCAAAGAGATACGATCGACGAAGTAGCGTGAAAGTGTTGATTTGAACAAGATTTATAAATAGTGGAGGTAATGAAGGTTTCTCCAAGCGAGTTTCAACAGATAAATCAAAATCTAACTTCTCGGAGTTAAATTCAAACATTGAACACAACTAGGTGAAATAAAAGAGTGAGTAAAGCCGAAGGTATCTAACACGGTATAGACTTCATGAGAGTTTATGACTAACATACGTGATAATTTTATTCGGGTTCCTTGTCACGAAAAAAACGTTCTCTCTTAAACAACCGGCTTTGACTTTTACGGGAATGACCTTTGGTGCCTCCATCCTAGCTGAACTTGTCTTTGGTGAGCGACAAAATCGGGCTAAGTGACCTTCTCTTCCATAATTATAACATGCTTTGGATGGCGGCATCGCGCGTTTTGGTGATGTGTCCCTCCCTCGCATTTGAAGCATATGATAGGTGGTCGTTCTCCTTCCTTAACAACGGGTCTTTGGTCTTTGCGTCTTTCCATCATTGTTGAATCTCCTCTTCTTGAAATGTCCATTCTTATTGTTTTGACCATGATTACCACCAGAAGTGGTTACCATTTCTAGCATGTTGATTCCCTCTATGCTTATTATCAGCTTTGATATTTATTATCACCGGTATTATCATTTTTTAATTTTGCTCTCTTTTGGTTGCGTTGACTCGTTATCGCGCTCCACTAAGCGAGCCCTATTTACAACATCGAATACAAAACACGGTTTATGAGAAATAAGATATTGGCGTATCTCTCGACTTTGAACCTCTTAAAAACATTCGCGTCATTCGCTCCTCATTATCGACCAAATGGGATGCAAGCGGGATAACTCGCAAATTTAGCCTCGTATTGCGACGACGGTCGTATTGTTTTGTTCAACTTGATAAACTCCACCTCCTTCGTGTAGCGAATACTTTCGGGAAAGTACTTGTCGTTGAAGCGACTCTTGGAACTTCTCCCCAAGACATCTTGAGTGCGTCGGTGAGTGCGTTTCTGATTCCCACCGGTGATCGCCTCTTCATGCAACATAAAGGTGGAAAAAGGAACCTTTTGCTCCTCGGAGCATCCCAAGACATCAAATATCTTGGTGATCTGCTTTAACCACGTCTCGCCTTAAGTGGTTACGGCTTTCCAAAAAAAACTCGGTGGTCGGCTCCTTGAATTGCTTAGTGGTGACCAATAGTGGGTTGCCATTGTTTCCTCTGCATTATGAAAGGGCCGTCTTCGCTTTGATGTTGCATGAATTCTAAAAAGCTCTTAAGCGTCCGTCGTTAAATCGATTGATCGGTGTTGTTGTTTTACGGGAGGATTATCGCCATCTGTTGCACATTGTCACGATTATTGATGTGTGAGACTCAGCGGTCTCTCTGTGCTCCATTCTATTCTCAACATTCTCGGATGCCATTTTCAAATCTTGCCACAAAACAAGGGTTAATTGACATACGACATATTATCACTATACTCTGACCATTGACCAATTAAATACCAAATAAACTTAGGTAGGTCATACTAATGAAGGAATTCCCGAATCTCTCCCCTCCTAGTTCTAGTCTCACATCTTAGCGGGGATCATATCCCTAAGCTTTGATACTGTTGTGGCCCCCAAAATTAGGTATCGTCACCCGTCTTGGGTCGCCACTTACATGGTACATAAATTCAAATACAACTTAATAATCTGTATGTCGTGTACAATATGACAAAACATAAAGCTGTGAGTTTGAATACAAATATTGTCTACTAGAGATTATACAAACTCAAAAGAGTCCTTATTACAATTATTATTACACTATTTTTCATAGAATAGTGAGGACTACTAATCTTTATCATACGGTCCAGTCACTCCGGTTTCCCGACTAGTCCCTGCTACGTTCTCTCATTTCTGAAGAGAACAATAAAAGTAAAAAGGTGAGCTCAACTAGCCCGATGAAATATTATGACTAAGATAAATGAGAATATATTATCGTTAGCCTTGAATGGTGTTAAAGCGATACAATATAACAACCATCAAGTTTAAGCTGCGGTGGAACAAGCAATCCATTAAAAAGTCGAGTAGAGAATAAAATCTACTATCTTTTATGATTTAAAGGTTTTCATCACTTTTATCATTTGGGACTCGACAATAAATAATCCACATCATCATTGAATCACCCACACTTTTCTGACGAGGATATTCTTTAGTATCACGACCACAATTATCCATGCACTACTGGGCCGAGAATATTTGTGTATTCATTAATGGTCATGATCATGCCAACAAGCTATCCATCGATGCTCTACGGGCCGATGAGGACTTTTTCCACATCATTTGTAACATTACGATTAATGATTACCCGAATAATCCACAGTCATAATCATACCAAGTCCATCATGCACTTTATAGGCCACAGATGACTTTCAACAAAATATAAACATGAGGATGATGACAATGATATAAGAATTGATAAAACAAGTTCAGAATTAATTTATCCGAGGAACTAATAACGTCAAATTGTCGACATGATCTTTGCTTTGTAGAGTAAAATTCAAGAATGCTCGGAAGAATATTTCCATGAAAGATCTTTGGATGAAGCGCAAATATCGAGGATATTCCACTAATTTCATGGAGTATAGAAAGTCAAAACTTTAACTTATTTAAGTATAATAAGGAATGGAATAACAAAAGAAATCACCGGGCATCGATAGGCCCGCGCATGCGAGTTATTCAACGAGAATAATAAATAACGGAATCGAATTAAGGCGTAAAAATGCTGACGAGGATATTCAGCGAGAGAATAATAAAAAGCGGAATCGGTCGGCGTAAAAAAGCCATGAGCAGGATATTCAGCGAGAATAATAAAAAGGCGGAATCGGTCGGCGCGTAGAAACTTATGACGAGGATATTCAACGAGAATAATAAAGAGCGGAATCGGTCCGGCGTAGTAAACGCTACGAGACAGGATATTCAACAGAATAATAAAAAGCGGAACCCGGTCGGCGTAGAACCTTGACGAGGATGTTCAACGAGAATGATAAAGAATGGAACAACAGAAGAATTTCACCAAGTATATAGGGTGGCAGCGTATCTGAGTTATTCAATGAGAATAATAAAGAATGGAATAATGAAGTTCTCTTCATAGATAAGAAAGAAATAATACTCCCTACTGAGTCTGACAAATAATATTCCCTACCTTGGAAAAAATTTGGATCTTTGGAATAGTGAGGTAGCAGATTTCTCTTCTTCTTTCTCTCTATAATTTCTCTCTATAATAATCGCTCTAAAGCTTTTGTGAATTGGTGAGAAATGAAGGAAGAATGAGCTTATTTATAGGAAAATATAGTTTCGATAATTACACGTTTTGGGGCTCGAAAAATTACGATACAATACCTCGACTTTTCTTTCATTTTTAATTTAGTCCTGCAAGTATTATCAATCTTGCACCAACTCCCCTAATAGTAAATAATGTGAATTAATAGTTCAATCATGTGAATCGATAGTATAATCATGTGAAAAAATACGAATTACGATATAGTACCTCCATACATACCTCCATTTTTAACTTAGTCATGCAAGTATTATCAATCTTGCACCAACTCCCCTAATAGTAAATAATGTGATTCAATAGTACACATATGTGAACAAATAGTTATATAAGCATGTGAATTAGTAGCAATTAATTGCTCATTTATCAGATAAATTACACGATTTATCAATATAACCCCTAGACATCAATTATCATCGGAATAAATGTCGATTTTTCACTAACACAAACAATTCCAACATAATGAAACTATTTTTATCAAAAATATAAATTTTGAAATTTTGAAGTTTGACTTTTTCGAAAAAGTCAGCTGTTGACTTTGACCAAATAGTGAATCCAGGAAAATTTTGTGTTTATAGACTATTTTACTAATTTCATCGTTAGGACTCAAATATCACGTCGCGTCTCCAAATTCAACTCGAACAACATTCATTATTAATATTATAACTCTGATATTTATCAACGGGTCGTTCCCGGGGAAAGGGGCTTTCGATAAGGATTTCTCCTATTGGTAGCATGATTAGGTGACGAACCTCTCCTTGTGAGAACTTTTAGACATTGTAAATATTACAATTTATAATATGAATAACTTTGTCGTCTCAAGTATTGATTTAATAAAAAACATTTTATGCGGATGATCTTGTGACAATAATTGAATCGATAATATGATAGATATGATCGACAATTCTTTGTAGCAATAATTGAGTATATGGTGACTTCTCACGTAAGCATCAATAATCAATCTGTGTGTGCTCTTATGCGACCACAGCGTATTCTTTGTACTTTTAACACAAGGGTGTTTCAGCGAGTTAACGGTAAAACTTAGCAGTTATTTCAAAAAAATATTTTTTACCGATGATTCGTTTTCTCGAATATCAACCAATAATTAACGTTGTGGGGGTCTATAACATTATATCAAATGATGATTGTTTAGTTATACGAATATTCCTGTTAAAAGCGAATATTCCCATTATTAGCCAATCGAATATTATATAACAACTTGCGTACTTTGATTGAAAATTTATAAATATTACTCGTATAGTAAAAATTTATAAAACTATAACATTATATCAAATCCACACCATAATATTCAAAAAATATATTTGAGAAAATTTAATCTTTATTCAAAAAATGTTTTCAAAGTGCGAGGCATGTAGATCGTGGGAGCTTAGATTGTACAGATTAGAAGGGGTATGCTTTTAATGGGTCTGGACTTAGGAGAATTGATCTGAAGTGGGGGTTTATGGGCTTGGTTTCGAGGGTTTCAGATTTGTGGTGGTTGTTGATCCGCTAGTCGACTGCGGGGAGGACATCGGCGATTCCGAGCTGCCGGTGAGCTTCTGCTCTGCTTCCATATTCTTCCATTTTTAAGTTCTTTTGAGTTTTTCTCTGAGAGTTGTCTAACTGAATGAGGAGCGTGAAGTTGGAGGACTGGATGTATGCTTCTCTTTTCTTTCTTTGGACAGTTTTTAGTCCAATTTTATTGTTATTATATTGAACTCTTTGATGAGTGAGTAAAAAGATGGATCAAATTAGGATGTTTTCATGGTGTTTCAGTTAATATTGGTCTTGATTCACCTGATTCCTTCTATTTTGATTGGAATGATTTTTGGGTTTGGTTTGATATGTACAAATTTTGGGTTTTGGTTTGATGGGAATGAATGAATTTTGGGTTTTGGGTTTGGTTTGATCTGTACAAATTTTGAGTTTTGATTCTTGATATTAACGAAATGGGTTCCCTTAGATGTAAAAGACGAAGTGAAGGAGGAAGATGAAGATGAAGATGGAAATGACTGATTCCATTTTAATTGATTTATTTTTCAAGAATTTTTTTAGTTTAGTTGGAGATTAACAAGGATGACTGATTCCATGTATGTGAATATGAGTATTTCTAATGGATATGAGTATATTACATTAATGAGTTTTAGAAGGAAAAAAATTAGCGAAAAAAAGAAAGAATTCTGGATTATCTTTCTCTCTCTTCATATCTAATGGTTTGGAATTTAAAAAAAATAAATAATTGATGTTCAAGTGTGTTTTAATATTTCTTTATTGTATATTAAAGTCTAGATTTAATGATTTCATAATATAAATAATAATTATATAAATTTTCAAAATATAAATAATAATTAATTTTCAAAATTTAGTTATATTTTTGAAGTTTGAATTTATTTTTATGAATTTTAATTTTAAATTTGTGCTTATTATGAAAATACTTATGAATAATTTTAAAGATATTACTCAAATTCAAAATTTACCCAAATTTCTCTTATTTTAATAACATGTGTAATATATTTGAATATAATAAAAGAAAAATTTGTCAAAGAAAAAATATTAATAATTTTTATTACTAATGTTGAGGTATTATGACAAAATTAGTAATATAACATGTTAGACATTTATATGTTATATTATTAATTTTAGTTTTATCTAAAGAGAGGTTAATAAAATTAATGAATTTAATGAGTTATTTAAATTAAAAGAAACATATTTATGTGTAATTTATATAATTTATTTAAAATTGCACCATATTGAAAAAAAATGATTTTTTTGTTTGCTATAATATCAAAGTTTTACCATACCAAACAAATATTAATGATTAAAATAAATTTAAAAATTTTAATTTTATTTTACTTTTATTTTGAATGGATTATTTTATTTATTTGATTTTGATTAATTTAGCATTAAATTTATACAAATTTCCATCTAAGTATGCCATAAAGAAAAATGTCTAACATGTAAATTTTCTCTCTCTCACGTGACAGCTCATAGGTCTGAGCATTCGGTTATAACCAAACCGAATAGCTTATTCGGTTATAACCAAAAATCGAAATTAACACTATTTTGATATCCAAATTATTAACCGAATTTGGAGATAACCGAATTACTGAATAACCGAATAACCGAATTTACTATTCGGTTATATGGTTAATAACCAAAATGAAAGACTTTTCACTAAAAAACTTCTGTTACAAAACCTGCACAAAAATCTATGTTCTTCATCTTCTTCCATAATTTGATTCACAAACAAATCCTCAATGAGTAAATTCTCCAAAAGCAAACATGTTTAAAAAAATTGGAAAATCCTATCATACAATTAAAGCAAAACGAAAGTGGTTAGTATGAAGTTTATTTTGGGGTAAGTTGGTCAATTGACCAATAAAATACTGACACGCAGGCGAAGTTGTATGTGTGTCAGTATTCTATTGGTCAATTGACCAACTTACCAACAAAATAACTTCATGCTAACCGGATCCAAGCAAAACTATACATATGCCAATACCCAAAAAGGAAGCAAAATAAGCATTTCAGTAGGGACAGGTTAAGTGACTGAGCCTTTCGACTAAAAGACTAATCGAGCTTCCAGAGATCCAGAAGCTTACCTTCAATCTAGAAAATGGAATGCAAGTTGCAAGTCTCCACCAGGTTAATTCACACCTTCTCTTCCTTTTTTCTAAATGACAAACTAAAGAGGGCTTACTTCAATTTATAATACTTAACATTATTCTCTTATTACTCCATGAGCTTAATCCCCAAATCCAAAACATAAATTTAAAGCTCCAAAATAGAATAGACTTAACAAATTAGGCAAAATTATTACACTTGGATTTTCTCTCGTGTGGTTTACTGGGAAAATATTCTTATCTGGTGCCTCAAAAGCTTCAATCGAGGCCATGCCAGTATATTTAATCTGGCAGGCCAGCCTCAATAGCCTCAAAAGTGAACTATTATAAGAACTGTAGGTATCCCTGTATGGCTTATCTGAATGTGTGTGTGATAATGACCAAGAAATAGCAAAAATACTTTCTGCTCTTCCAACAAACCAAACAAATCCCAGCCCTTTCCTAACCGTAGCACCGCTATATGGCATCGGCAGCGAAATCGAGAGCAGATCTGAGGAAAACTGAGAGGCAATGGCAGGGAGAGAAATCGAGAGCAGATCTAAGGGTTGAGGGTTGAGATCTGAGAGATCGATTCGATGAGAGAAGATGAGAGTTGACTGTCGAAATAGGCGAGAGAAAAATGAGATCGAGATAAGAGTCTTCTGAGTTTTGAGATTAGAGAAACTGAGAGATAGTAAGATAGAGTCATAGAGAGACAACTCAGATGAGACTCAAGACTCAAGACAAGAGTCATATTATTATTTTAACATTGCAAGACTTTGTTCGGTTAAATCGAATAACCCAAAAGTGAAACCCGTACAAACTAATCGAAATCGTAAAAAATTTCGGATAGAACCGAAATATTAAAAATAACCGAATTGTCAGAAAATTTATGTTAAATTATTTCAGTTCGGTTCGGTAATTCGGTTATACCCGTTTTTTGCTCAGTCCTAATAGCTCATGTAATTTTTTTGTCAAAAGTCAAATAATTTAACAGAATTTGTAACGGTTTGTAAAAAAATTGTAGTTCAATGAGTCGAATGAAAAAAAAATCAATTCAATGATGCATTTGTAAACCGACCCCTAGTAGACCCAAAAAAGTGTATTTAACCCATTTTGAGTAAAACAAATGTGATGAATTGATGATGTGTGGATGAATATGTAGGTGGGTAGGTAACGTACATAAATATTTGTTAAGAAGACAAGATTATGGATTGGCATCGAAGAAAACAGAACGTATGACAAGTTGTAACAAAGATGATAAATCAGCTTGCTATATATAGACCTGGCAAAATATGGTTATGGGTTGGTTTTGGTTTTCAAAATATGGTTAACCAACCATTTAAGAACTAAAATCATATTAATCATTTTTAATATGGATAATGTGGGTTGGAACCATATGGTTATGGTTAAAAACCATATTAACCATTTTAAGATGTTTTGACTTTTAAACAAAATTTTTAAAAAATGAAATTAATATATACTATAGATAGAGAGACGGATATAAGGGGTGGGTAGGGGTAGGGGTAGAGGGTGGGAGGTATATACATAATCGCTTAATATAAATTTTTTTGGGAGTGGTGAGGGGGGGGGGGTGGGCGTGGGTAGGGGTAGGGTGGGGTATGTGGGGGATAAGGGGTGGGGTAGGGGTGGAGTAGGGGGTAGGGGTGGGTGGGGTGGGGTGGGTGGAGTGTATACATAATCACATAATATTATTTTTTGATAGGGGGTGGGGTGGGGTGGGTGGGTGGGTGGGGTGGAGTGGGTGGGTGGGTGGGGTAGGGTGGGGGTAGGGGTGGGGTGGGTGGGTGGGGTGGGGTGGGGGTGGGGTGTATACATAATCACATAATATTTTTTTTTGTGGGGGGGGTGGGTGGGGTGGGGTGGGGGTGTATCATAATCACATAATATTTTTTTTTTGGGTGGGCGTGGGTGGGGGTGGGGTGGGGGTGGGGGCCGGGTGGTAAGGGGTGTATACATAATCACATAATATTTTTTTTGGTGGGGTGGGGGTTGGGGTGGGTTGGGGTGGGTTGGGGTAGGGGTGGGGTGGGAGTGGGGTGGGTGGTTGAGCTTCTTGAATCTATCTAATAAAATACAAATGATTTTGAATTTTTCGGTCATTCAATAAATCATGTTCATAGTTTGAGATAAATCTCACCGTCCATACAGTGCCGGAGACACGGGACTAAGCTAGTATGTAAATATGGGTGGAAAAACTTTTGATTTGGATTTTGAATAAAATATGGGTCAAAAAATGGTTAACCGGGTTGGAACTATATTTATTTTTAAAAATATGGTTTCAAACTTTAACCAACCCAAATAAATAAAAACAGTTAACCAACTCATTTGGTTCTAGTTAATATGGGTTGACCCAGCAGTTAACCAACTATATTGCCAGGTCTAGCTATATATGCAGCTAATAATGACAACGTGAGTGACTAACCATATCACTTTGTGAAATCTGATAGAAAGGATGGTCAATTTTATCACTTCTATAAAATTGGATTTTGGTCTGAAAATTTTCCCATTTAATAATACAATTTTAAATACAAAAATGGTGAAATTTTTTTTAAAACATTTCTAAAAGTATTTTAGTAATGCCTTCAAAGTTCAAACTTGACTGATTTAGCTAAGATTTATAGTCAAATTGTTGAACTCAGGTCAAACAAGCTATCATATATATATATATATATATATATATATATATATATATATATGGTTAAATGTATATACACAGCTGTGTAGTACACAGTCACCTATGACGACGGTTCTTTTGGACTATATGGACGATTCACCCGTTGCCATAGGTCAGAATAGCTATAACAACGGGTGAACCGTCGCTATAATCCAAAAAAACCGTCGCCATAGGTGACTGTGTACTACATAGCTGTTGTGTACTACACAATTGTGTATATAGATTTTCCCCATATATATATATATATATATATATATATAGAGAGAAGTCTTGATCTTAAGCTCACCCCTTATCCAACTCACCCGAGCTCACCCCCCTTTAGCGACGGACCCGTCGACGGTTCGGTCATACAACTGTCGTTTATACTTTTAGCGAAGGACAACATATAGCATCGCTAAGAGTATAGATGACGCTTGTATGACCGAACCGTCGTCGGGTCCATCGCTAAAGGGGAGGTGAGCTCGGGTGAGTTGGATAAGGGGTGAGTGAGCTTAAGATCCGGACCGTATATATATATATATAAGGTAAAATGCAAAGTTGACCGCTGAACTTTAGGAATTTTTGGGTATTGAGCCTTTTCTTTTGGTCAACGCAAATTGAGTCCCTTTCTATTAAAAAAATTTGGACTTCGAGCCCCAGGCGCCACATGTGCATTGACCTGCATACGTGACACACGTGGCAGATTTGACGTAACACGAGACCTCTAGCATAAAATTTGGATCCAATGACCACCTGAGCAAACAAGCCTAGCTTTTATAATTTTGCAAGGATTAATATTTATAACTAAACAAATTATTTCCCCCAAATTAAAACAGATCCCATTTCCTTACATCTGTTATTTATATAACTAAAATAATAACAATAATAATAATAATAATAATAATAATAATAATAATAATAATAATAATAATAATAATAATAATAATAATAATAATAACTGTGACGCCCCCAAAATTAGGTATACATCACCCATCTTGGGTCGCTTGGATACATGGTATGTAATTCAAATACAACTTACTTAATACAATTGTATAGGTATACAATACGACAAAACATAAACTATGAGTTTGAATACAAATATTGTCTACTAGAGATTATACAAACTCAAAAGGAGTCCTCATTATAATTATTATCACACTATTTCATAGAATAGTGAGGACTACTAATGCTATCCTCGGACCATCACTCCGTTCCCCGACTCGTCCCAAATTTATATTCTCATTTCAAGAGAAGCGGTGAAAGAAAGGGTGAGCTCAACTAGCTCGGTAAGAAATATTATGACTACGATAATGCAGAATAAATTATCATTAGTCTCCAACAATGTTAAACTGATAAAATATAATAGACATCAAGTTTAACTGCAGCTGAACAAGCAATCCATTAAAAGAGTCAAGTAGAAAATAAAATATACTATCTTTTATGATTAAAAAGGTTTTTCATCATCATTATCATTTGAGACTCGACAATAAATATTCCACATCATCGAATCACCCTGCACTACTGGCCGAGGATATTCTTTAGTTTCACGACCACAATTATCCATGCCTTCTACGGGCCAAGAATATTTGTGTATTCATTAATGGTCATGATCATGCCAACAATTGTCCATCAATGCACTACGGGCCAATGAGGACTTTTACCACATCATTTGTAACATTATGGTCATGATTACGCAAGAATAATCCCTCGGTCATAATCATATCAAGTCCATCTATGCACTACTGAATACGGATGACTTTCAACATAATATAAACATGAGGATGATGACAATGATATAAGAATTCAATAAAACAAGTTCAAGAATTAATTTGTCCAAGAACTACTAATGTCCAAATTGTCGACATGATCTGCTTTGTAAAGTAAAATTCAAAAATGATCGAAGAATATTTTCATGAAAAGATCTTTAGATGAAGCCTTGAAATATCGAGGATGTTCTACTAATTTCATGGAGTATAGAAGTCAAAACTTTAACCATTCGAGTATAATAAAGAATGGAATAACAAAAGAAATCACCATGCATGCGGTGCTTAGCATAAACAAGTTATTCCAAAAGAATCTTGAATAACGGAACCCGGTCGGTGAAATTGCATGCAAGCGGGATGTTCAAATGGAATAATAAAGAATGGAATCACAATGAGAAATCACCATGCATCTTTGTCTTAGCATAGAAAGGTTATTCAACGAGAATACTAATAAGAGGCGGAATCAGTCCGGTAGTAAAAGCATATGAACGAGATATTCCAACGAAGAATAATAAAGACGGAATCAGGTTCGGCGTAAAATGCACTGACATGATATTACAACAGAATTGTAAAGACGGAATAATAGAAGAATGTCACCAAGTATTAGGTAGACCGCATATACAGGTTATTCCAACAGAATAATAAGCAATAGAATAACAATAGTTCTCTTCATGAATAAGAAAGAATAACACCCCTTACCGTAAAAGAACTTAATATAAGAGTAGTTAAGTAGCAGAAATCTTTTCTTCTTTCTCTCTATAATTTTCTCTCTTTAGAGTTTCAGTAAATTCGTAAGAAAATAATGAAGGAATGAGCTTCTATTTATAGAAAAATGGATCGCATAATAACTAACTCATGAAGCGGTCGATTGATTTACTTTAATCGACGGTCCATATTTAAAGCAAAATCTTTTAAATAAAATATAATATATTCTATTTATAATCTAATAAAACGAATAACTTTATAAAAGATTTTACTATGCAAACACTATGCAGGCACTATGCAAACACTATGCATAATAAAATATAATATATTCTAATTATTGTCTAATAAAACAGATAGCTTTATAAAAGTATTCTATTTTATATAAAAAGATTTTACTATGCAAAACACTATGCAGACACTATGCAACACTATGTATAATAGAATATAATATATTCTATTTATAGAATAACTTTATAAAAGTATTACATTTTATATAAAAGATTTTACGTATTATTACATTAATAATACCAACAAAGCTGAGTGACTTATCACGTAAGCATCAATAATCAAATCTTTGTGCTACTATGCAACCACGCCGCATATTCATACTTTTAACAGGGTGTTTCAACAGTTAACGGTAAAAAAAACTTCCATGTTATTTTCATAAAGTATTTTTGTCGTTTTCTCAATCCAACAATAATTCCGTTGTGGGGTCCACCAATGATTGTGCCATTGTACGAATATTCCCTGTTAAAACGAATACTCCCCGACCAATCGAATATTATATAACAACTTGCGTACTTTGCAAAATTTATAAATATTACCCACAACTATAACATTATATCAATTTCACTCTATAATATTCAAAAATAATATTTATAGAAAAATCATCTTTATTCAAAAAGTTGGGGTTTTACAATCTCCCTTCTTATGAAATTTAAGCCCTCAAAATTGAAGTGCGTACTGTTATGTCGAAGAGGTAAAGATACCTTGATTTCATTCTGATTCTAACTCCCAAGTCATTTCCTCAACATCGTGGTTTCTCCACAAAACTTTGACTTGAGGTATAACCTTGGTGCGTAGAATATGTTCCTTCTTATCAAGATTTGAACAGAACCTCTTCATACGTCAAATCTTCCGCTATTTCGTCCGGTTCCAACTCAATAATGTGGTTCGGGTCTTCCACATATTTACGTAACATGGATATGTGAAAAGCGTTATGAACACGAGACATACTTGGCGGTAAAAGCGAGTCTATAGCCGCGATTCCTACTCGATCAAGGATTAAAATGGGGTGATGAATCGATGATTGAGCTTTCCTCTCTTTCCAAATCTCGTAACTCCTTTCCATGGAGCAACACACGTAACAACACATGATCTCATATATCGAATTCCACGTCCTTTCGATGAAGATCAACATAACTCTTTTGTCGATCTTGTGAGGTTTTTATCGTTCACGGATCGTTTGAATCTTTTTCGTAGTCATACGCATTACCAACTCTGGTCCCAACAACGTTGCTTCACCCACCTCATCCCAAAGATCTTCGAGAAGCGACACTTTCTTCCATACAACGCTTGAATGGAGCCATGCTAATACTTGCTTGATAAGCTGTTGTTGTAGGAAAACTCCACCAATGGTAAGAACTTGTCCCAACTTCCCTTGAAATCAAGGACACTGAGTCTTAATAGATCTTCAAGAGTTTGAATAGTCCTCTCCGATTGTCGTCCGTCTGCCCAAGGATGATATCCGAGCTAAATCATAAATCTGTGCCCATAGCTTTTTGCAAACTAACCCAAAATCGTGAAGTGAATCTTGGGTCTCGATCGAAACTATGGATCTTGGCATACCATGCAATCTTACAACCTCGTTTTATGTACATCTGAAGCAAGGCGTTCAAGTGTATAAGTTTCTCGTGTCGGTAAGAAATGAGCGGACTTGCTCAATCTATCAACAATGACCCAAATCGCATCTATGCCTTGAGAAACTTTGGGAAGACCGATGCTTGAAATCCATGGTAATGTGCTCCCACTTCTATTCGGAATTTCAAGTGGTTGCAATGGACCTTTTGGTACTTGATGCTCAGCCTTGAATCGTTGACACGTTAGACACCTTGAGATAAGCAGTGCTATCTCTCTCTTCATATTGCCCACCAAAATGTATGTCGAAGATCATGATATATTTTGGTACTCCCAAGATGGATTGAAAACGGTGTGTTGTGCGCCTCCATCATGATTTTATACTTTAAATCAGGTTCGTTAGGAACACAAAGTCTGGAGTTGACTCAAGTATTCCTTCTTCATCGATTCTTGCTTCCAGATCGCACCTTCTTGCACTTTCTTCCTCATACGCATCGGCTCCGGATCGTAACTTGAAAGCGACTTTAATTTTATCAATTAAAGTCGGTTACTCTTTCGTATAATTGCCATAGTCACGTGGGTCCCTGGAGTCTTTATCTCTATCTCCATCCTTTGCAAGTCATACAAAATGGGCTTTTGCGTTGACAATATTGCTTTTCGTACCGCGCATATGATCTTCTACTCAATAAATCGGCTACCACGTTCGCTTTTCAGGATGGTATTGGATGGTATGATCATAATCTTTCAGCAGTTCAAGCCAACGTCGTTGTCGCATGTTGAGTTCTTTTTGAGTGAAGAAATATTTGAGTCTTTTATGATCCGTAAAGATCTCCACTTTCTCCCCATACAAGTAATGCCTCCAAATCTTTAGTTCGAAGATAACATTTGCTGACTCTAGATCATGAGTAGGATAATTCCTCTCATATTCTTTGAGTTGTCGTGAGGCATAGGCTAAATGACTTTCCCATGTTGCATGAGAACACATCCTAACCCTTTGCTAGAAGAATCACTTGTAGATGACAAATCCTCCGAACCGGATGGTATTGTCGAGCAGTCTTTGAAATGAGTCTCTCTTGAGTTCTTGAAAACTCTTCTCACATTCCTCGCTCCAACCGAACTTTATATCTTTTTTTCGAGTTTGAGTTAGTGGAGTAGCGATTCGAGAAAACCCTTCTACGAATCTCCGATAATAACCACTAAGCCGAGAAAGCTACGTACTTGGTCCATCGATTTAGGTTTCTCCCACTTTGAATAGCTTGATCTTTCTTTGGTGGGCCAGATATTCCATGACTTGATACCACGTGCCCAAGGAATGCTACTTCCTCAAGTCGAACTCGATTTCTTCAACTTGGCATAAAGCTTATATTCACAAAGCTTTTGGAGTATCAGCCTCAAGTGTTGCTCATGATCTTCACGGGTTTTGGAATATATGAGGATGTCATCAATAAAGACGACCACAAAGTGATCCAAATATTCCTTGAATACTCGGTTCATCATATCCATGAAGGCAGCAGGAACATTAGTCAATCCAAAGGACATGACTAGGAATTCATAATGCCTGTACCGAGTTTTGAAACCGTCTTTGGAATGTCATCGGTTCTAATCTTCAATCAGTGATATCCGGAACGAAGATCAATCTTTGAAAAGAATTTGGCTCCTTACAGCTGGTCAAACAGGTCATCAATACGTGGCAATGGGTACCTATTTTTTATGGTGAAATGATTCAACTCCCGATAATCAATACAAAGTCGCATACCCCCATCTTTCTTCTTTACGAATAGAAAAGGAGCACCCCAAGGAGAAGTACTAGGACGAATAAATCCAATGTCTAACAATTCCTACAGTTGAGTTTTTAACTCCTGAAGTTCAATAGGAGCCATTCGATATGGGGATTTAGAAATGGGTTTTGTACCGGGTTCAAGGTCGATACAAAATTTAATTTCATTCTGCAGGGGTAGGCGGGAAGTTCTTGAGGGAATACGTCAGGAAATTCATTAACAATAGAAATATTATTCAAAACTGACGTATTTGTGTTTAGATCTGTGACATGAGCTAACAAAGCTTGACATCAGTTTTTCAATAAACGAATAGCTTTATGGCTTGAGATGACAGTGATTGATTTTAATGGTTTGGTTGCTTGAATTCGCATATTAGGTCGATTAGGAATATGAAAGCTAACAACCTTACGAAAATAATCAATTTTTGCATGATGAGTAGTTAACCAATCAATCCCTAGAATTACATCAAATGCAAGTATTTTTAATGCAATAAGATCGACAGGTAATGTGTGGGTACCAACTTGAACCAAACAAGACTTATAAACCGTGGATGTAATGAAGGTTTCTCCCAACGGAGTTTCCATGAGATAAGTCAAAGTCTAATTTCTACGAAGTCAAATTTAATCGTTGAAAGCGTAAGTAGGAGAAATAAAAGAATGGGTAGAAGCCGGTATCAAATAAAGTATAGACTTCGCTAGAGTTTATGATAAGCTTACCGTGATGACCTCATTCGGGTTCCTTGCTTTCTGGGAGGTCACAAAAACGTTCTCCCTTGCACTAACCGGCTGACTTTTTTGGAGCGACCTTTGGTGCCTCCATCCTAAAGTGAATTTGTCTTCGGTGAACGACAAAATTGGGCTAAGTGACCTTCTCTTCCACAATTATAACATGCTTTGGACGACATCGCGCAATTTGGACTGATGTGTCCCTTCCCTCCGCATTTGAAGCATATGATAGGTGGTCTTTCTCCTTCCTTAACAACGGGTGTTGGTGCTGACGTCTTTCCATCATTGTTGAATCTCCTCTTCTTGAAATGTCCATTCTTATTGTTTTAGCCTTGATTACCATCGAAGTGGTTACCATTTCTGGCCTGTTGATTCCTTCCACGCTTGTTGTCACCGCTTCGATGACTGCTCTCACTGGTATTATCATTTTGTCGGCTGCTCTCTTTTGGTTACGTTGACTCGTTATCGCGCTCCACCAACTGAGCCCTATTTACAACATCTGAATACAAACACAGTTTATGAGAAATAAGATGTTGACGTATCTCCGGTTTCAAACCTCTTAAAAACATTCATGTCATTCGCTCCTCATTATCGACCAAATGGGATGCAAACCGGGATAACTCCGCAAATTTAGCCTCGTATTGCGACACGGTCATATTATTTTGTTCCAACTTGATAAACTCCACCTCCTTCATGTGACGAATACTTTTAGGAAAGTACTTGTCGTTGAAATGACTCTTGGAACTTCTCCCAAGACATCTTGAGTCGTCGCCAGTGAGTGCGCTTTTCTGATTCCCACCGATGTCTGCTTCTTCACGCAAACATAAAGGTGGCGAAGGGAACATTTTGCTCCTCGGAGCATCCCAAGACATCAAATATCTTGGTAATTTGCTTTATCCATGCTTCCGCCTTAAGTGGTTTTGGCTCTCCAATAAACTCTGGTGGTCCCAGCTCCTTGAACTGTTTAGCGGTGACCGTCCGAGAGTTTCCTGTGTTTACACCTGCATTTTGAGCAGAGAGCCGCTTTTACCGATGTTGCATGAATTGCATGAAGCCTCGGAACATTCCATCGTTCATCATTTGGTTAGTGTTGTTGTTTGCATGAGGATTGTCGCCTTCCTGATGTACGTTGTCCTGGTTATTGATATGTGGAGACTCAACGGTCTCTTGTGCTCCATTGATGTTCTCAACATTCTCGAATGCCATTTTCAAACACTGCCACAAAACAAAAGGTTAATTGACATGCAACATATTATCACTATACTCTAACCGACCAATCAAATACCAAATAAATTTAGGTAGGTCATACTAGCGAAGGAATTCCCCGTCTCTCCCCTCCTAGTTCTAGTCTCACATCTTAGCCAGTGATCATATCCCTAAGCTTTGATACCAACTGTGACTCCCCCAAAATTAAGTATACATCACCCATCTTGGGTCATCAGATATATGGTACAGAATTCAAATACAACTTACTAATACAACTGTCGTGTACAATACGACAAAACATAAACTGTGAGTTTGAATACAGATATTGTCTACTAGAGATTATACAAACTCAAAAGGAGTCCTCATTACAATTATTATCACACTATTTCACAGAATAGTGAGGACTACTAATGCTATCCTCTGGACCATCACTCCGTTCCTCGACTCGTCCCAGCTATATTCTCATTTTCTAAAGAGAACAGTGAAAAAAAGGGTGAGCTCAACTAGCCCAGTAAGAAATATTATGACTAAGATAATGCAAAATAAATTATCATTAGTCTCCAACAATGTTAAACTGATAAAATATAATAGACATCAAGTTTAAGCTGCAGTGAGAACAAGCAATCCATTAAAAGAGTCAAGCGAGAAAATAAAATCTACTATCTTTTATGATAAAAAAGGTTTTCATCATCATTATATTTGAGACTCGACTTAATAAATATTCCACATCATCGAATCACCCCTGCACTACGGCCAAGGATATTCTTTAGTATCACGACCACAATTATCCATGCACTACGGGCCAAGAATATTTGTGTATTCATTAATGGTCATGATCATGCCAACAATTGTCCATCAATGCACTACGGGTCAATGAGGACTTTTACCACATCATTTGTAACATTACGGTCATGATTACACCGAATAATCCCTGGTCATAATCATACCAAGTCCATCTATGCACTACAGGCCACAGATGACTTTCAACATAATATAAACATGAGGATGATGACAATGATATAAGAATTCAATAAAAACAAGTTCAAGAATTAATTTGTCCAAGAACTACTAATGTCCAAATTGTCGACATAATCTTTGCTTTGTAGAGTAAAATTCAAGAATGATCGGAAGAATATTTTCATGAAAAGATCTTTAGATGAAGCGTAAATATCAAGGATATTCTACTAATTTCATGGAGTATAGAAGTCAAAACTTTAACCATTTGAGTATAATAAAGAATGGAATAACAAAAGAAATCACCGTGCATGCGGCAGATTAGCATGTAGGCGAGTTATTCCACGAATACTAAATAACGGAACGATTCAAAGTGAAATTGCATTGCAAGCAGGATGTTTCAATGAGAATAATAAAGAATGGAATCACAATGAAATCACTATGCATGCGATTACTTAGCATAGACAAGTTATTCCAAATGAGAATACTAATAAGAGATGAAATTAGTCCAAGCAGTAAAACGCATGCGATACGATGATATTCAATGAGAATAAAAAAAGGCGGAATCGGTCCCAAGATAAAAGCGAATAAACGGAGATATTCCAGCGAGAATAATAAAGGCGGAATCGGTCCAAGCGTAAAACGCATGTGCACGAGGATATTCCAACGTAATAGTAAAAGGCGGAATAATAGAAGAATGTCACCAAGTATAGGGTAGACCGCATATACAGGTTATTCCAACAGATTAATAAGCAATGGAATAACAACAGTTCTCTTCATGAATAAGAAAGAATAACACCCCTTACCGTAAAAGAACTTAATATAAGAGTAATTAAGTAGCAGAAATCTTTTCTTCTTTCTCTCTATAATTTTCTCTCTCTAGAGTTTCAGTGAATTCTTAAGAAAATAATGAAGGAATGAGCTTCTATTTATAGAAAAATGGACTTCATAGTAACTAACTCATGAGCGGTCAGATTGATTTACTTTAATCGACGGTCCATATTTAAAAGCAAAATCTTTTAAATAAAATATAATATATTTTATTTATAATCTAATAAAACGAATAACTTTATAAAAGATTTTACTATGCAAATACTATGCAGACCTTATATGCAAAACACTATGCATAATAAAATATAATATATTCTAATTATTGTCTAATAAAATGAGATAGCTTTATAAAATTATTCTATTTTATATAAAAAGATTTTACTATGCAAAACACTATCAGTACACTATGCAACACTATGTATAATAGAATATAATATATTCTATTTATAGAATAACTTTATAAAAGTATTTTGTTTTATATAAAAGATTTTACGTATTATTACATTAATAATACCAACAAAAGCTGAGTGACTTATCACGTAAGCATCAATAATCAATACAGGTATTGCTACTATGCAACCACGCGTAGACATCGTACTTTTACTACCTAGGGTAGTTCAACAGTTAACAGTAAAACTTCCGCCGTTATTTTTATAAAGTATTTTTGTCGTTTTTCGATCAATCCGACAATAATTCCGTTGTGGGGGTCCACCAATGATTGTCTTAGTTATGCACGAATATTCCGAGTTAAAGCGAATATTCCCAGACCAATCGAATATTATATAACTACTTGCGTACTTTGCAAAATTTATAAATATTACCCACAACTATAACATTATATCAATTTCACTCTATAATATTCAAAATAATATTTATAGAAAATTCATCTTTATTCAAAAAAGTTGGGGTTTTACAATCTCCCTTCTTATGAAATTTAGCCCTCGAAATTAGGGTGCGATACTGTTATGTCAAAGAGGTAAGGATACCTTGATTTCATTTGATTCTAACTCCCAAGTCATTTCCTCAACATCGTGGTTTCTCCACAAAACTTTGACTTGAGGTATAACCTTGGTGCGTAGAATATGTTCCTTCTTATCCAAGATTTGAGCAGAACCTCTTCATACGTCAAATCTTCCGCTATTTCGTCCGGTTCCAACTCAATAATGTGGTTTGGGTCTTCCACATATTTACGTAACATGGATATGTGAAAAGCGTTATGAACACGAGGCATACTTGGCGGTAAAAGCGAGTCTATAGCTACGTTCCTACTCGATCAAGGATTAAAATGGGTCGATGAATCGATGATTGAGCTTTCCTCTCTTTCCAAATCGTAACTCCTTTCCATGGAGGAACACGTAACAACACATGATCTCTATATCAATTCCACGTCCTTTCGATGAAGATCAACATAACTCTTTTTGTCGATCTTGTGAGGTTTTTATTCGATTCTTGGGATCGTTTGAATCTTTTAAAAGTAGTCATACGTACCAACTCTGGTCCCACCAACGTTGTTTCACCCACCTCATCCCAAACGTCTTTGGAGAAGCGACACTTTCTTCCATACAACCCTTGAATGGAGCCATGCCAATACTTGTTTGATAAGCTGTTGTTGTAGGAAAACTCCACCAATGGTAAGAACTTGTCCCAACTTCCTTGAAATCAAGGACACAGAGTCTTAATAGATCTTCAAGAGTTTGAATAGACCTCTCCGATTGCTCATCGTCCAAAATCGAGGATGATATCCGAAAGCTAAATCGTAAATCTGTGCCCATAGCTTTTTGCAAACTAACCCAAAATCATGAAGTAAATCTTGGGTCTCGATCGGAAACTATGGATCTTGGCATACCATACAATCTTACAACCTCATTTTATGTACATCTGAGCAAGACGCGTTCAAGTGTATAAGTTTCTCGTATCGGTAAGAAATGAGCAGACTTGGTCAATCTATCAACAATGACCCAAATCGCATCTATGCCTTGAGAAACTTTGGGAAGACCGATGCTTGAAATCCATGGTAATGTGCTCCCACTTCCATTCGGAATTTCAAGTGGTTGCAATGGACCTTTTGGTACTTGATGTCTCGCGCCGACTCGTTGACACGTTAGACACCTTGAGATAAACATCGCTATCTCTCTCTTCATATTGCCCCACCAAAATGTATGTCGAAGATGGCGATACATTTTGGTACTCCCGAGATGGATTGCAAGCGGTGTGTCAGGCGCCTCCATCATGATTTTATACTTTAAATCGTGGTCGTTAGGAATACAAAGTCCGAGTTGACTCAAAGTATTCCTTCTTCATTGATTCTTGCTTCCAGCATCGCACCTTCTTGCACTTTCTTCCTCATACGCATCACCCGGATCAGAAATTGAAAGCAAAACTTTATTTTATCAATTAAAGTTGGTTCTACTCAGATATTTGCATGCGGTAGATTGCCAGATAGACACGTTATTCAACGAGAATACTAATAAGGGCGGAATCAGTCCCACAGAAAAGCGCTATTGAGACGGATATTCCAATGTAATAATAAAGGCGGAATCGGTCCCGTAAAACGCATTGACGAGGATATTCCAACAGAATAGTAAAGGCGGAATAATAGAAGAATGTCACCAAGTATAGGGTAGAGCGTGCATATACGAGTTATTCAACAGAATAATAAGCATTGTAATAACAATGAGTTCTTCATGAATAAGAAAGAATAACACCCTTATCGTAAAAGAACTTAATATAAGAGTAGTTAAGTAGCGAAATCTTTTCTTCTTCTCTCTATAATTTTCTCTCTAGAGTTTGAAGAAATTAAAAGAAAATAATGAAGGAATGAGCTTTATTTATAGAAAAATGGATCGCATAATAACTAACTCATGAGCGGTCCAGATTGATTTACTTTAATCGACGGTCCCATATTTAAAGCAAAATCTTTTAAATAAAATATAATATATTCTATTTATAATCTAATAAAACGAATAACTTTATAAAAGATTTTACTCTGCAAACACTACTCTGAGCAGTATATGCAAACACTATGCATAATAAAATATAATATATTCTAATTATTGTCTAATAAAGCAGATAGCTTTATAAAAGTATTCTATTTTATATAAAAGATTTTACTACGCAAAACACTTATCGCAGACATTACGCAACACTATGTATAATAGAATATAATATATTCTATTTATAGAATAACTTTATAAAAGTATTACATTTTATATAAAAGATTTTACGTATTATTACATTAATAATACCAACAAAACCGAGTGACTTATCACGTAAGCATCAATAATCAATCTTGTGTGCTACTATGCAACCACGCGTAGACATTGCATTTCTTTTAACACGGGTGTTTCAACAGATTAACAGTAAAACTTCCGCCGATTATTTTCATAAAAAGTATTTTTGTCGTTTTCTCAATCCAACAATAATTCCGTTGTGGGGTCCACCAATGATTGTCTTGGTTATACGAATATTCCCTGTTAAAAGCGAATACTCTCAAACCAATCGAATATTATATAACAACTTGCACGACTTTTGCAAAATTTATAAATATTACCCACAACTATAACATTATATCAATTTCACTCCATAATATTCAAAAATAATATTTATAGAAAATTCATCTTTATTCAAAAAGTTGGGGTTTTACAATAATAATAATAATAATAATAATAATAATAATAATAATAATAATAATAATAATAATAATAATAATAATACTAATAATAATAACAATAAATGTAATAGTAGTAGTAGTAGTAAAAATAATAATAATAATAATAATAATAATAATAATAATAATATTAACAATAATAATTACAATAAAAATAAAATAAAATAAAATAATAATAATAATAATAATAATAATAACAAGAATGAAAAAATAATACTAACAATAAAAATAATAATAATAATAATAATAATAATAATAATAATAATAATAATAATAATAATAATAATAATAATAATAATAATAAAATAAAATAAAATAATAATAATAATAATAATACTAATAATAATAATATCAATAATGTAGTAATAATAATAATAATAATAATAATAACAATAAAAATAAAATAAAATAAAATAACAATAATAATAATAATAAAATAATAATAATATTAATATTAACAATAACAACAACAACAATAATAATAATAATAATAACAACAACAACAACAATAATAATAATAATAATAATAATAATAATTATAATAATAATAACAACAATAACAATAACAATAATAATATCCATTTATGACTGTCCACCTAAACGAGTCGAATCGAATCGAACAGAGAGTTGCTTGAATTCCTCAAAACGTTAAATTCATACTTGAATTCAAATTGTATTTCAAAAAATCTACAAAAATTTAGCTCGACTCGAATATTTATTACTCGAATTCAATCTGACTCGGATCTAATTATATTCAAACTACTCGTGGGCTTCAAATTCAAGCTCAAATTCGAGTTTTCATATAATAACTAGTTTTATAATTAATAAATATAATTATAAATTAAATTTGTTAATTTACTTAGAAATGAAAAAAATATATTTACTATTGCACTTTATAAATATAAAAGAACAATTAAAATTAAAAAAATCATAATAATTAATTATCCTAATTTGATTTAATTTTTTATATATTATAAAAGAATGTATCGAGTATCTAATCGAATATGTATCAAATCACAATCATTAATTCGAGTGGTTTGAATCTTAAACGAGTCGAGTATAACTTTGCTCAGATTCTTCTCGTATTTTTATTCCAACTATTTTTTATGCTCAAATTTAAATTATATTATTAACGAATTCGAATCTTGCTCGTATTTTTTCGAGTCGAGTTAAAATTGTTTATTTCTCTTGCAACCTTACTTACGACCCACTTAATTTTCAACATATTTAAACTCAACCCATACAAACTCAAATTCACTAATAAGTTATATCCGTCCAAACTCACCTACATCCGCCCATTTCCCGAGTCTAACTGTGAGTAAATGAATTTAGAATTCAATCTATTAATTATTTTGTCGAGTTTAAATTTAATGGAGTTCAAGTCAAATTCATTTTAATGTGTTCAAACTTTACTTATTCAGCTGACAACACAAGTGTAGTCAACTACGATATTAATAAATTTTGTACACATCTCTTAAGAGAGTAATATGGCTTCTCAAATATTTATAGAGATGGGAAGAAATATTAAAATTATCTACAGCAATTATACATGCACTTTTCTTATGTGTTATTTCGTTAATTTATTAGTGTGAATAAATAATTCTTTTTCTTTTTAACGAGGGAAATATGTAATTTTTGCAATTCTTATTTTTGCTGTTAATATCTTGTAGTAGCTTCATTACTTCTTAAAAAGATATCATTTAAAAACACACATACACGTATGTGTGTATATATATATATATATATATATATATAGGGTTCGGTTCCTATTCGGATTCCCGCATTTTATTAAAAATGTGGATTTTTTTTTTAAACAACTGAAAAAAAAAAGTTTAATATTTTATGGAACTGGAATTTTTACATAATACAAATATTTTAGGTGTGATTTGGATACATATAATAAATTATACCCAAAATATCAGTATTAAAATATTTTTTTAGTTGTTTTACAAAAAAAAAAAAAAAAAAAAAGGTCAAGAGAAAAGGTGCTTTAAGATCAGATCAAATACCTCGTAATTCTAAAATTTGTTGAAATCTTTATATAATGATTTTATTTAATGAATTTTAAAAGTATCCCATTAATTATAAAAATTACTACTTAAACATGTTATTTACGGAAGAGCTGTTGAAATATTTCATGTGAATTTTATATCGGATAACTTTAAAAATGTAAATAGGTTAATAAAATATTATGATTAAGATAATGTAGAATAAATTATAGTTAGCCTTTAACAGTGTTAAACTGGTATAATACAATAGACAACAAGTTTTAGATCAATAACTGCAGCGGAATAAACAATCTATTAGAAGAGTCAAGTAGATATGATAGCTACTATCTTCTATGATTTAAAAGTTTATCATCAATTTTATCGCTAAGACTCAGTTTAATAAATAATCCACATCACTGAATTATCCACGCACTACGGGCCAAGAATATTCATGTTATCACCAATGGTCATGATCATGCCAAACAACAATTCATCTTTGCACCCTTGGCCGAAGAGAACTCATGGTCATGATTATACCAACAACTGTTCATCAATGCACTACGAGCCAATGAGAATTTTTACCACATCATTTGTAACATTACAAGACATGATTATACCGAATAATTCTTGGTCATAATCATACCAATCAACAGTCCATCTATGCACTACGAGCCAAAGATGACTTTCATCACAAATAAGCATGAGGATGATGACAATGATATAAAAATTTAATCAAACGAGATCAAGGATAAATATTAAAGATTTATAATTCAATTTATTCAGAGTTCAAAAATATCCAAATTGTCAACACGATACTGCTTTGTAGAGTAAAATTCAAGAATAATATTCATGTATCAAAAATAATTTGGACAGAAAGAAATCAATTTTTGTGTGAATAGTAGCTGAGTAAATAGTACCCGAGTAAATAGTACCCCGTGAATAGTACTTCGTGAATAGTGCCCTTACGAATATTGAACGAAAATAAAATATCTTACGAATACGAAAAATAATATTGTAAGCGAATATGAAATAAATAATACCCTTTACCTTGAAAAGAGAGTAATTCTTACTGATATAGCGGAGATATTCTTGAAGAAAATTTATACTATTTTCTCCTCTTAAAACTTCCTTAAACTCTAAAGAAATACGCTCAATATTATAAAAGAAGAAGAATTCCGATTACGGTGTGATTTTATTTCTACAATCGAGCATCCTATTTATAGGAGAATGGCGGGGATACTATTTGGATGCACGATTGGGAGAAATCGCGGGTGAACAATAATATTCACGGACGATTTTCAGAAATTCACATGATTTTACTATGCAAATACTATGCACACACTATGCATAATAAAATATAATATATTCTATTTTTCAGAAAAAAAAACAAAACTTATTATTATTATACCCTTCTATTTATCTCAACTCACTTGGCTTCACACAAAACACATTTTAATAACATTCATCATTAATAATATAAGCTGTAAGACCAATAATTTTATGAAATAAAAGTATTCAATTTTCTTATAATTACAATTGGTAAATGATTAAATTGATAAAAGTTTAAAGTTAAGGGTGAGATATGAATTTTTTTTCAAAATACGCAAGTGGTTATAAAATATTCAATTGTTGGGAATATTCGTTTGGTCGTGGAATATTCTTTCATTAGAGAATATTCGTATTTATATTGGTATGACCATTTGTAGCCCCATATCAGAATAAGCGTCGAATGAAGATAACGACAAAATTTAGTTTTTATAAATAGCAGAAGTAGTTATTCTCAATTAATAATTGTTGGAATACTCGGTGGTTAAAATACGATGTCTGGCGTGGTTGCACAAGTAGACATGCGGTATTATTACACAGTATTGTTGAATTATTGATTCTTACGTAAGAAGGCACTACTCAATAATTTTTATAGTAATTACTGTTCAATATTTTATTGATTCAATAATTGCTACGTTGATATTTTATATTATTGTTGCTCAATAATTTTTACTGCACAGTATCTCCATTATCAGATCAATAATTCATATTATTTGAATAATATTATTAGATAGCATTATTGGCAATGTCTAGAAAGTTCTGTCAAGGAGAGGTTTGGTCACCTAATTACGCGCCAGTAAGGAGAAATCCTTATTGGAAAGCCCCCTCTTTCCTGGGAACTGCCTGGTTGTCATTATTGTGATTCTGTAATATTATTTATGAATAATTAATTATTGATTTATATGATAAGGAAATATTTATTTGATGTGAATATAAATGATAGATTTATTTATGTGGTTATAAATAAAAGAATTAATATTGAGGTATTTTATCAGTATTTTATCGGATTGGAGGTATTAAAAGATCAAATCGGTGTTCTTACAGCTTTATTGTGTGAGTTATAATATTTAATCCGACCGTTGGATCGTTGTAATTTTTGGATATGTTATACATATATAAGTTGAGTATATGTCCACAAATTTTGAACCGTTAAAAATGAGCGTATAATTTGTTATGAATTTTAAGAGGTAACTGATTCGGAAATTAGGTTTTGGTGGAAAATTCTAGAATTGAGTGGACCCCACTCTTAGTTGTTGGGGGAGATGGCTAATTTTTGGTGGGTGAAATAGTAGCAGGTAAAGTCATCAGGTAGCAGGTCAAGTCTGCTTTGGCGTGCTAATATTTTTCTATAAATAGAGGGCTAAGTTAGAATTGAAAATCACACCAGAATTCATAAGTTTTCTCTCTTTTTCTCTCTAGATTATTGAGTGTATTTTGTGAGTATTTAGATACTTGGTGAGTTGATATTCATCAGTGCAAGTTTCTTTCAGCGTCATATCCGATATCCAGTCAGAAATGCTGCTCTTTTGAGGTAAGGGATAGTAAGGAATATTAATGGATGTTATATTCTTCATAATGATGTTATTCTTTCAATATCATTATACTGACATATTGGTATGGATCTTATTGTGGAATTTCTACCTTTTGAGTTTGGGGTTACTTATTCACGATATCTGACTATGCACATATACTAAGACTATTCATGTATATGACACTATTTAAGTATATGATATTATTTACGTATACGGTACTATGTACGAATACGGAGTACTATTCATGAGTTACTATTCACGAGTTACTATTCACGGGTACTATTCACGACAAAGTTGGTTTCTTTTTCTGACCAAATTATAATTGATTTATGAATATTACTCTTGAGATTAAATCTAGATGTTTTGATTATATTGATTTTACTATTATATATAACATTTTTATAACCCTAATGATGATATTCTCTTTGACTTGAGTGTAAAGATGGGTAGATTATTGGTATAATCATGACTATGGATTCTCTTTGGCCAGTAGTGCAAAGTTGAATTGTTGACTGGTATGATCATGACCATTGAATTTATAATTGAATATCTTTAGCTTAAGTGCAAAGGTGAAATGATCAACATGGTTATAATTATTGTTTATATAAATTCTGAAATGATTATATATTTCTTTGAGATATTAATATATTTGGCTTGTAGTACAAATATGAACTGTTGATGAATATATTTGGCCTGTAGTGCAAATATGACCTGTTGTTGAATATCTTTGGCCTGTAGTGCAAAGATGGTCTGTTGATGAATATCTTTGGCCCGTAGCGCAAAGATGAAATTGTTAGTATGATTATAAACAGAAACTGTGATTTGGTATAACCATGATCTTTGATGTTTCAGGTAAAGACATGTGATGAAAATTATCTTCGTCCTGGGTGCGAAGAGGAATTTAGAATCACAATTATGATTATGAGTTATTCATATAATTATGGAAAGGAACTGTTGAGTGATGTTACAGGGATAAAACACTATTGGTGGACTTTTAATGTAGAGAAGATAATAGACTTTATGGTCTATTTGACTCTTCTAATGGATTGCTCGTTCCGCTGCAACTATGGTTGAAAAGTTTTATCATCTACCATATGTTCTAAATCTCTGATTTATTACTGATGAAGGCTATTGATAATTTAATTATCTTTAGTCATGATATTATTTATTGGGCTAGTTGTGCTCACCCTTTTGCTTCACAATTCCTTTCAGGTAATAAAAGTGCAGTTGGGTCAAGTGGGGGATAACAGGGGAATAGAACGGTGGTCTATAACTGTTGAGGGTGAGGCGAACCCAACGTTGGAAGGGTGTTTTGTCACTATCGTACAAGATGTCTAATGACATACAACCTCATATCATCATAAGACAGGGTTGTGCTCATCCACTTGCTGAGTATATATACGAGCACTACCTATATAATCTTGGTGTTTGTTTGAAGTATAATTCTCAATTAGAGACAGTGGAGATAATGATATGTCAAGAGAAGACTTACCATTGGGAAGAATATGATAGTAATCTTCTTGTTTTTCTTTGGGGTCTATTGGGTCAACCAATGATAATTTTGTGGCCATATGATATCTATCATAACCTAGACGCATGGCCTCCCATGTACGAAGGTTTCCTTAAGCACTTCCCAAAGATTTTAATTTCTAAAACAGTTTTTTATTATTTTTGTTTATTCTTTGTTATTTGTACTAACTATCAGAATTTAAGTTGTTGTGAATGTTTTTGGCCTAGGTGCAAAGACAATATGGTTGTTAAGTGCTTTTAGACTGTGTAAAAAAGACACGTGATGAAAGTTCTCTTTGATTTTGACACGATCATGACGATTGGTGTTATAGTTAATAGAATCTTGTTAATGAATTTTAAATTGGAGGAGATAGTTAGACAATATTGTCTATTTGACTCTCCTAATGGATTATTTATTCCACTATAAAATATTCATTTTTTATAATGTCTAACATTTTTTAAATCTCTGATTTAATTATTACTGAAGACTAAAGATAATTTTATTTTCCGTTATCTTAGTTATTATATCCTTTATTTGGCTATTCAAGCTCATTTTTTTTGTTTCCTAATTTCTTTCAGAAAATGAGAATGTAGTCGAGGCTAGCTGAGAGAACAAGAGAATGGAGTGATAGTCCGAGCTAGTTATTATAGTAGTCTTCACCAACTTATAAAATAGTGTGTCAATAATTATACTGAAAACTTAATGTGTGTTGTTGCATTATACAAGATATTATATTAATTATAATTACGGAAATTTATGTATAGTATTTTGACAACTCAAATTAAATTGTACAAGTCCGAATTTAGAAGCGTTATAAAAGATGTGAGATGGATCTTTCAATTTCACTACATGAATTCCATAATTTTCAGCCATTACAATTTGGTCTATGAGATGGCGTGTATTTTTTTAAGAGAATTGATATTTTTACAAGTTTATCTTGACATAAATAATAAGTGGGGTCCACCTCACGTGAATTTTTTTTATAAAACAATCAAATTTAATTATGAAAATATCAATTTAAAAAATTGTTTACTCCAACGGCGCTAATTGAGGCCAAATGAATGAGAGAATTGATAGAGTCAAAACCGATCTTCCTAGAATTAATAAAGTACACAAACATGTAATCGGTCTTGTTCTGTCAGTTTGCTCAGCTGGCCTGCCCATGGGTTGACTAATTTCAAGAAGTTGGATCAGAAATGTTCACCCCAAATTCATTAATTAAAGTACTAGGAGTAGTATTAAACATCAAATCTATATAATAAAATATAATTGATTTTAAATTTTTTGTTCACTATAATAAATTATTTGAATAAATTCCAAATTTTAATAAATTTTATCGTCCATGTAGTAATAGAACACCTTGAGACAACTAGTATATATATATATATATATATATATATATATATATATATATATATATATATAATGTGGCCATATATAACTGTGTATATTTTATTTGTGCATAATCTGTCAAAACGACATAATTTTGACAAATTTATTTTTAAAAAACAATAACTTCTCTACTCCTAAATTATAAATCAAAAATCAAATATAAATATGTTAAAATAACGTAATTTTGACCGACTATAATCAAACATATTGTTACCAAATATAGAGAGAGAGTCGACCACAAATCAATCAATGCACTTGCTAAGGCCTAAGAACCGCGTTAAATTACCCTTAGATAGCTTTGACTCAATCAAATCATCACAAAGTCAACTCCTCCTCCACCTACTCATGTATATATATATATATATATATATATATATATATATATATATATATATATATATATATTTTCCTTAAAAATAATTAAATATATATTTCATATAATTTAAGAAAATACAAATAAATGAGAGAATAAAATTTCTCATTTTATATACGATGGACGTCATAGGATAGAAGTATACTAAAATTTTTATGTCTTAAGAATAAAAATTGTGATATTTTAAATTGAAAATTGATATTAATTCACTTAATTTCAGTCGGTATAATGATGAATATCTTAAATTATCAAAAAAGTTATACTTATTACAATATTTATTGTTTAATAATTTCTAATAAAACTTGTCAAATTTGAGCTTAAAAATAGTTTCAGTTGACTTTTAAAAGTCAACAGTGATCTTATAATTTGAAAGGGCAAATGTGCAAAAAAACCCCTAATGTTTATACAGATGTCCCACTTCCACCCTAAACTAATTTTTTTCCAAAAGTACCCTTAACATTATATTTTAATATCATTACCGCTTTAGTTAAGAAAAGAAAAAACACAAGTTAAATTTTGATGACGTTGCATGCTTAAATATAATAAAAATTTTAAATAAAACAATATATATCATTTAATCAAAACAAAAATACTAAAATTCAAAATAAAAAAGCATAACATATTTACATCATTTAATCAAAATACTAAAATTCAAAACATAACATATTTACATCTAAAATACTAAAAAAATAAATTTAAAAATACTAAAATACTAACATTCTGTTTTTTTAAAAATTCTATTTTTTTTTAAAAAGTCTTTTTTTAAAAATTCTATTATACTAAAATTCTTTTTTTTAAAAAAAAAAAAACTGTTTTTAAAAAGTTCCTTTTTAAAAAAAATATGTTTTTTTAAAATTCTATTTTTTTAAAAAATCTTCTTTTAAAAAGTTCCGCTTTTTAAAAAGTTTGTTTTAAAAATTCTATTTTTAAAAAATTTTTTAAAAATTTGTTTTTTTAAAAGAACTGTTTTAAAAATTACATTTTCTTTTAAAAAGGTGTTTTTTAAAAATTTATTTTTTTAAAAAACTGCTTTTTAAAAAGTTCTGTTTTTTTAAAAAATTTGTTTTTTAAAAAATTCTGTTTTTTTAAAAAAAGCTGTTTTAAAAAAAATTCTTTTTTTTAAAAACTGCTTTTAAAAAAGTTCTATTTTTTTAAATTCTGTTTTAAAAATTCTGTTTTTTTAAAAAATCTATTTTTTTTAAAAAACTGCTTTTAAAAAGTTAGTTTTTTAAAAAATTCTATTTTTTTAAAAAATTGTTTTAAAAATTGTTTTTTTTAAAAAGAAGCTGTTTTTAAAAATTGCTTTTTTTTAAAAATTTGTTTTTAAAAAATTCTATTTTTTTAAAAAACTGCTTTTTAAAAGTTCCGCTTTTTAAAAAAATTGTTAATTAGCGGGCAAGGTGACAACCCAAAAAATATAACGTTAAGGTACTTTTGGAAAAAAAATTAGTTTAAGGTGAAAGTGGGACATCCGTGTAAACATCAGGATTTTTTTGCACCTTTGCCCTAATTTGAAATGAAGAAAGTATTTTCTAAAAAATTATTATTTCCAAAAAAATAAATTAATATTTGATATTTTCACAAAGATTACTCACATAAATGTAAGATCATCAATCTATTAAATTTTTTTGTGTACTTGACTTGTATTTCAGTCAACTTTTTATTATATAGATGTATGTGTGTGTATATATATATATATATATATATATATATATATATATATACCCTCTCTCCCATATATCCATCCATATCCATCTCTACTACTGCTCCTCATCTGATCATTCTTTCTTTCAGAATCTAGAGAGAGAAATTAATTCTAGATATTGGAAAGAAATTATTAAGAGATGGGGAAGCTAGATCATGATCCTCACATTCAACATTTCAGCCACCCTCATCCTCTAGAGCTAAGCAATTTCCCAGACGATACCCAAAACTCGCCATTATGTTCAAGCTGCAAATACCCTCAATCTGGCTATATGTACTCATGTAACCTTTGTAACTTCCACATTCACTTATCATGTACCCAATTACCGCAACTAATCACCCACCCATCCCACCCTACTCACGCCCTCACGCTCCTCCCACTCTCTAATTATCCCGGCGGTCAATTCAATTGCGACGCCTGCAACCGCCGTGGCAACGGCTTCAGCTACCACTGCCACCACTGCGATTTCGATCTTCACGTTGTTTGCGCTTCGAAGCCGCTCTCGATTATCCACCAATCTCACGCGCACACACTCGGCCTCGCGTTTCGTAATCCTTACGAAACCAAAGGCTTTTCCTGTGATATCTGTAAGAAAATCGGGTGCAAACAGTGGCTTTATCGCTGCGGAGCGTGTGAGTTTGACGCGCATTTGGATTGTGCCACCGGTACGCCTCCACCGCCGGTACCACAGCCAAAACCTGTGGTGCAACCGCCGCAGATGTTGCAGACCCACCACTCGTTTTCTGGTGCCGCCGGTCAGCAGAATCAGTTTCAGACTCCGGTGGCTGGACGGATGAATAATTACTACGCGCACAGCGCGAGTACTGGAAGCTTGCCGCAGCAGCAGGGCTATATGGTGTCGGGGGCGAATTCGTCCATGGGAAGTGGATTGATGAATGCGGTGTTGCAGGGATTTGTTGAAGGAGCTGCGCAGCAAGTTGGGCAGAATGTGATGCAGAGTTTTATTGGCGGAGGCGGTGGGAATGGGGATGGTGCTTCCGGGAGTATTTTTGTGGATGTTGGACCCTCGTATGTGATTGAAGACTCAAGCGAATCTCATAATTATTGAATTTTGGGGTGGGGGGTTAGTTGTGTACATTATAAATGGGGGGTCTTATGTGAAAGTTTTGAATTCAGATTTAAAATGATAAATTGATCCTTAGTAAAAATAACATATGGGAAATTGATATTTTCTATAAATATATGATATCATATTTTTATTTGTGTCTATTATATTATATAGGCATTCGAATTTTATTTATTCTACATTTTGTAAATAAGTACTAATTTTGTAAATAATGGATCCTATAAATATATGTGTATAAACATCCTTTTAAATTTATTTATGCAAATACAATACATTTTGACTTTTAAAACTAATTTATTAAATTTAAAAATTAAAATCGATACAAAGATTTTAGAGTAGTAGAAACAAGTATGAATATTGTTTACTAACTATAATTAAGCATTTCAATAGATATATTTTTTTATCGTGTTCAAATAGAGTACATAAGGTGGATTGAAAAGACTTGGTTTAGAGGATTATAACAAAATAAAACAATTTAATTGACCCAAACTAACCAAAAATTTCAAATAAACTTATAAATTTTTTATATTTTTTGTATCCAACTTGGTGTAATAATTCTTCACCTTAGGTAAATTACACTTGCACCCCTCAATTTTTATTATACAACAAACAGGCCCATGACCCTTTTTTTCATCCTTAATAATTAAATTAAGTAATTGTGTTGTATCTGAAAAGTAAATATTTATATAAAAAAAATAATTAAACTATTATCTCCATCCTTAATAGAATGATTAAATTGTAAAATTTGTCCTTGATAGAATTACTATATAGAGTACACAAGTTTGATATAATTTGTGTGTGTGTGTGTGTGTATATATATATATATATATATATATATACTCTTTGTAAAAGTAATTTACACCATTAATATTGTTTGATCTTTATTTGAAAGAATGAAAGCTTAGTAATTTTTGACAAAATAAATATTAATAATCTCTTATTTCATGGATATCAAGTTATAGTAAATATAAAGAGTATAATACAATTTACAAAACGGAACTACAAATTTGATTTAATTTTTGAAAAAAAATATATGACTTGTCACAATAAGTTTGACTATAAATTAGACCCAAAATGATACTAGTATATTATTTGATAGAAAAATAATGAAATATCTATAATGTTATTATTGAAAATAATAAAAAGACAAAATGCCAGTAATAATTTTACACTCTATTTTGGGACCCACTAATAAAAAGTTGTTATATTAATTTTATGAAAATGTTATTATTTTCTTGAAAACAAGGGTACGTTGACTTTTTTGGCATTGTAGTTATTTTAAAAAAAAAAATTATACTTCATCCGTCCCAAATTAATTGCTCCGTTTTGACATTTTTTAGAATTACTAATTAAGCATATATAAATATATTTCTAAAATTATAAAAATTGGGATTAGTAATAAATTGTATATACTTTCTTTTGGTTATAATCTCTTCACCTATATTTTAGCAAAAATAGTAAAAGATTAGTTTTTAAAATGGTCAATTTGACTTTAAAAAGTCCAAAATTGAAAGAATTAATTTTATTTTATGAGAAGTCTTTTCGTTAATGAGCAACTTAATTTCTCTTTGTGAATTTCATTATATCAAAATATAGCAAGCAAGAGTTTCACACTTAAAATGTATTAAATAAATAAAAAAATAATGTAAATATTTAATAAACCTTATTTATAATTTAAATATTAAAATTTGTTTTCTATTTTTTTTCTCTATTTATTTATATAAATTTGTGCTAGCTGACTAAACATTTGATTTTGGGATTCTTCTAAGCGTTAAATGGGTCATGGACTTGGTCATACGACAGATTTTTAGGCGGCTGGATGTCCACTTGGATTGAAGGACTAATTTCACATGGTGACATAATTTAGGAAATTTTAAATTTTAAAAAGATCAACAACTTAATTGATAAATGATGAATTTTTTTAAAGTTAATTTTAAGGGAGCACTATTTTTTACATGAATTTTTGATATTGTAAACATAAAAGTGGGACTCACTTTCTTCTTTCTTCTCATGTGAGAGAAGATTACGTAAAAATATCAAAAACACGTGTAATAATTCAATTGACTCGATTACGGACATTATTAGAAACTACTCCTTCCGTCCCTAAAAAGAAATAAAATACAATTTGTACACATTAAAAAAAAGTAAAAATAAAGAACATATAGTACAAAAAACTTATAAATTTATCCTTAATCACCCAATAAAATTATATAAAATAATAAGTACTTTTATTTTATTTTTAATGAATTCCACCAAATGACTTGGTTATTCTTCATTTTATGTATTTTATCTCATCTTTTAAGACAATTTTTTTTTTTTTGCAATTTTAATCATTATTTTAATTTTTAACATACCATTCAATCTTCAAACATCGATACAAGTTTTTAATTTGGTGAACCATAGAAAATACTTTTACAAAAATCAACTATTTTTTCCCTTTTCTTATTTAATTTTTATTTATTACTGGATCAATCAAATGCATGCAATAACCCGAGTGTATGATACTAAATAAATGACTAATCATGGGATAAAAGTCCTAAATGATGTTAAATTATTACTAGCAGTCAGATCATATCCATCATTTATGCAAACAAATGTAGCATTAGCATTAGGGTTGTTTTTTTTTTATATATAATATAGGATAAACTTCATTTATAATATAAACATACAGTCTGGCGGCTTTCTTTGCTATGGTTACGGTTTGAACCGTTGGGTTCGCTGAACAAACATCTTAAGACTTGTCTACATGCTATGTTTTAGCCTAAGTTGGCAGAATCATCACTCACCAAAAATAGCTTTTGATCATCACAAATCATTCCTATATCAAGAATCTTACCACCATTTTCTGATAAAATGCAGGAAGCACCAGGAAACTTCAGCTGCTCCTTTGCTGTGTCGACGAGCTCTGGAATGCTACTTGGAACCCAAAGCACAACTCCAAATCTCCTCTCTTCTTTGCGATCCAATGGATGGAAGGGGAAAATGGTGCATTTTCTTTGCCTATCTGTTGTAGGAAAATACATACTCAGTTCACTTGGGTATAACGAGGAAAAATTACATATATAATTTTTGATGAATCTATAGCATATGCATAAAAGAACTCACACCTCTATGTGTACATAGGCAGTGGCGTAGGAAAATAAAACGATAAATTTATACCTCTCAATTTTATATGGTGGGAAAAATTATATATATAATTCACACTTTTGTCCTATTTTGTAAACAGATTTTTCTTTTAATTACTACTAAAAAATTCCTTCAAAAGTCAAGGGTGGATCCAGAAATCCACTATGATATACTGGGAATTAAAGGAAACAAGTCAATACATAGAGAACAAAAGGTTGTGCAGTAGAAATTGCATGTAATTATCAAATAATATGAGTATGTACATACGAGGGATGTTTCACTTGTTTCTAACAGGCTTTATATTGAAGAGAACATGGGGTTTTCAAATTGATATAATATGTCGAAAAGTATGATAATGTAACATAAATGAAGTCACTACTATGAACAAACAAAACTCACGAGTAATAGAAAATTAAAAGACGCCAATGAAATTACAGAGGAGATAGAATATTACCAACTGGACATATAAAAATTTCTCAATTGCTCTGTTATATGCCTCAGAAGTAAGGGATCGTGTTCTCAAAACTTTTACTAGTGCAAGGGTATGAATGCTGATTTACCTTGGCAGGAAGGGAAGACTGAATATCCTCAAGATCCTTAGACGGGGATAGTGGCAGTGGAGCAGAAGCATGATTAATATACATGTCTTAGATTAAGGGGGAGCAATTATATGCAGCGTGATTACGTGTGGCGGTGTGGGGTTAAAGTGGGTGACTGGTCATTGATCAGGTCATGACATGTGGCCAACCAGATGGTTGGCAGAACTAGTGCAACGAGGCTCTAGTTATCCAAGAGGACCAAGATGATCGGCCCCCAGCAAGAAGAGTTTCGTGTTCATTTATGGTTCTTGGGTTTAAGTATATGTATTCTGTAACGTTACACATCATTTTCTCCAGCTATTTTTGTCTTTTCCTTAAACCGTTTTCTTTAACATGTAATGTTCAAATAAATATTTACCTTGAAAACGAAACATGACATTGAAGCAATTTTTTAGTGTAAAATATTAAAAAATTAAAAAATTAATATATAAATATATATGGAAAATGATTCATGGCACAAGTTAGCTATGTGCATTATTCCAGCGAACTATTATCCCGCCGTCCAAAATTAGATCGAATGGCTAAAGTGAGGGCCCAGCCGCTATTTCATCTAGCGGCTAGAGAAATTTTTTGTTGTCGCATCTCTCTAGCTGTGATTAAGAGAAATTATTTTATTGGCCACAGGAGAGAGTAGAGGCCAATAGAAATTTCTAAAATATCACCACCCTTATTTAGATTTAAATAGTTTCAATATACAAAATAGTTGTATAAATAATTTTTTTAAGTAATAAAAACTAACATTATCAACTATATATAATGTATTTATTTCTATAAATAATTTTTATAAATATTAAAATTTAAAATTACTAATTATATTCAATGTATTTATTTGTATGAATAATTTCTTAAGTATAATTAATAAAATATAAATACATTAAAAAATTATTACTTAAGAAATTATTCATATAAATAAATACATTGAATATAATTAATATTTTAAATTTTAATATTTATAAAAAAATATTTATAGAAATAAATACATTATATATAGTTGATAATATTACTTTTTATTACTTAAGAAATAATTCATACAAATAAATACATTGAATATAATTAATAATTTTAAATTTTAATATTTATAAAAATTATTTATAGAAATAAATACTTTATATATAGTTGATAATGTAATTTTTTATTACTTGAGAAATTATTTATATAACTATTTTGTACATTGAAACTATTTAAATCTAACTAAGGGTGGGGTATTTTAGAAATTTCTCATGGCTTCTACTCCCTCCTGTGGTCAACAAAAAAAAATTTCTCCTGGCTGCTAGAGGGACTGCATTCAACAAAAAAAAAAATCTGTAACCGCTAGAGGGAGTAATGGTTGGGCCCTCACCTTAGCCATTAGATCTAATTTTGGACAGATGGATAACAGTTAACTGTAATAGTGCTCATAGCTAACATGTGTCATGGATCATTCCCCTATATATATATATATATATATATATATATATATATATATATATATATATGGTTCTGTTGGTACCTTGACATCCCTTCAAGCAATCAGAAGATTCTGACAACTGAGCCTGCTTTGCATTTTCCAATAGCTGTATTAGATTCTTATTTCCACATACCCTTGCTTCATCAAGTGGAGTGTTTCCCCATCTGAATGTTGGACAAAAAAAATTAGCAAAACAAACATCAAGCTTCCTGAAATGATCATTCATATTAAGAAATATTCAAAGGCTAAAACTTGCAAAGTAATCTTTGATCTCTAAGTTGTTGCATAAATTGAGCTTGTCTCTTCTTCTCATGCCGGATAGACATTTTTAATTAACCAAGTGATGTTTCCATCATTTTATGAAAATAATATGCAGTAAAAGTTTGTGGATGATTTAATTTGTCTTAATTACTTTAACTTAACATAACAGAGTAACTTAAGGTCATTTCACGAGTTGAAGAAGTACTAAAAATAGTTGGTACCTCCAGTCTCGAGCCCCTCTCATAATTTTATTGCCAACTGATTTATAACTTTGAATTTATGCTTTATGGCAAAAGGAAATGAAAATAAAAGGGTAATATAATAGTTTGCTCCCTATTTAAACTCCATTTAAACATGCATCAAAAATTATCTCACCCTATAAAGACAATTTTCGGTAAAATTTAATCCGTAATAGAGGGAATGCACTGGAAATTTTTCTTAGTTATCAAGACTAAGTAGCATTCCTTATAGCTGATTTCAAAAGATCATCCAAAAACAGATGTTCGGGATATTATTATTAGTTATCAAATTTCTTTGTTTGTTTGTAAGCATCTGTGTTAGATGGACTCTTCTAAAATCCAGAAGTACCCATGTCGACACGACATGGGTGCAGGTTTTGGACACGGTGTTCTAAAAATAGGCGTGTCCATGGTTTGTCTTTTTAAGGATCCTTCTAGGGGATGCCGAGTCCATGTAACATAGGCAAGCATATAACAATTTGACCCAGACCTTACAGTACTGGAAGTAAAAAAATGCTAGAATAATAAAGCATCATGCTTCATCATTTTCTGACATGATGATATTAATTTACGACTGTACCTGTCTTTTGAAAAGACGCTTGCTCCAGCTTCTAAAAGTAAATCTGCCATTGCATAAGATCCTTTTGAGGCAGCTAAATGAAGTGGTGTCCGAAGGTCGTAATTTTTGGTGTTGGGATTTACTCCATTAGTGATGACCCTTTTTAAAAAACTTAAATCCTCCCCTGCAACAGCCATGCAGAGACAATTTCCAGCCTCAACTATATCCAGTGAAGCCCCTGATTCCACTAGCAAAGAAGCCACATGATCATAGCCATGTTTGATTGCTTCAAATAATGGAGTGTTTCCATAATTATCTGTTAGAAAAGGTTGACCAGAATGAGTTCACAAATTTAATATCCAATATTATTAAATGCGACTTGGATCAAATCATGCCAAGCCAGAGTAAGATTTGATTTGAAAATTATAAGGCTTACCTTTGATGTTGACTGGTGCCTCTTTTTGGACAAGAAACTGAACAATATCTTCATATCCCTTTGATGCAGCAAGATGCTGAAAATAGGGAAATGTTTTTTCACATAAGACGTACTGCAGAGTTTTTAATCATGTCAAGACAAAATACAGACATATAGTTTTGTGACTATGGGTGCAAATAATCCTAGACAACTAATGGAGAAAGAAGATAAGTATAATATAACTCATTCTGTTGAATATGATGGTCAAAATAATGGACAAGTAGCTATAAATCTGTTAAGCCAATTAAGGTTTCCACTACAAGCTCTAGCAAGCTATTTAAAGAACGCAAAGTGATGCATCATGTAGAAAATGTAGTAATAAACTCCCTAAGCATCAAATAAAGCAATAAATTTGTCTTTGCATAGATCTACAACTTTGAGACCTTACTGTTTTGGTGCTAACTTTCGTAATATGTGACTACTTTGGAAATAGATCCCCATACTCATGTGCTATGATGAACAAAATTGATTCAATTTATTACAGCTCAAACCTGTGTTACTTTCGGACTGCAAAGGGTGTCAAAAGGGTATGCTAATCTAGGTGTCGGACACGTGAAGTCAAAAAAATAGAGGATACGCGGATATGGATCCGAATTTGGACACGGAAAAAGGGATACACAGTATGTTATGATTTGTTAACAATAATGTTTCAAATTATATCACCAAAGTTTTTTTGCTCTAGGGACCTGAAGTGTAAAAAATATAAAGAAATAAAGGTGAATGAAAAAAAAACAAAACTATAGGGACCTGATATGTAGTTTTAGGGGCTAATTTAAACTTTCAAAAAACACGAGGGACTAAATTAAAATATTTTACAAACTATGAGGTATCTAATTATAATTTTCCATTCTTCAATGAGGTCAAATTTGATTTTTTTTTTTTGTTAAGAATGAAAATTATAACTATATATTTTTTTAAAATTCAATATAATTTCTCAACACTTAAGTCGTTAAGTTTAATATATATATATATATATATATATTCATAATTTTCTTATAAGAAAAATATTAGAATGATTTTTTTAATCAACACATTTTTTTTTTATTAAAAACTCAATATAATACAAATGTGACAAATTCAAAAGAGTTGGATAAGGCTACACGGGATAAAAAAAACTAAGTAAATAGTCTTGGGGTTTTAAGACCTTGTCTTTGTCTTTGAGTTTTAATTTGGTGATAAAAGAAAAAGAAGCGAATGAAAACAAAAAGAGATAATGTCAGTTTTGTAATAGAAGCTGGAGAATTTTTTTTAAGAAAAGTGGTGTTTTAGAGTTTTAATTAGAAAAAAAATTGAGTGTATTTCGAATCAAAAATTTTCTTCTCATTTTTTTTCTACAACTAAATTTTTTTACAGGATGTTAATTAAAAAAGAAAAAAAAGTAGAAGAAAATACTTACTTTTTAAGCCAAATATTACACATGGAGAGAGAAATAAGAGAAGTAGTACAAAATTATCATTATTTTAAAAAGTCACTTATACAAAAAGAGGGTGATGGTGGGGGTGTGTACTATGGGAAAAGGGAAGGAGCCAAAATTCAGTGGGGGCAGGTGCCCCCCCCTGCCCTAGGGTAGATCCGCCCCTGCTCAGACATTTAAGAGCAATTGTTTCTCTCAGATAGAGTCATGATAGAACATTTCAACCACGAACTTGGCCAGATCACTCCACTTAATCTATAATAATTTGTTCATGTTTTTGGCCTATGCCATTTAGTTACGCTTGAGCAGGGAGGAGAATTTGACGCAACAAATGCAGCAATCAAAGTGTTAGGTTCGGCATATAAATCATGCAAGTCGCCAGATGAAAAAAAATCCACTGCAAATGAATTTTGGCTCAAAAGCCTTATATTTTTAAGGTTTCCAATTGAAAGTTGATAGATAATATGTCCCATCATGTATACAGTCGCTTTCGCAAAAATATCTAATACCGACACATCACTTTCTCTACATTCTGTTTGTTTCTTCTGAAAACCCTTTCTTTTATCAATTTACAATAATAAATGGAGAGGCCCACCTAAGTAATGTATTGAATTACAAGGCTCCAAATGCTTAAGTGGAATATTAAATTCTCAACATATGAACAGACAACATAAAATAGAGTAAACTAGTACTGTGGGACTTCAATCTATGTGAGGCGTCATCGTCCTATGTGGGATATTACATTCTAGCCGTATATTTAACTGTGGGAATATGAAACAATACTGGAATAAAGAAATTTTAACAATCAGTAGCCAGTTGTGAAGGAAATCAATCTTTAGTATCATATAGACCCCAATGCCATGTGTACATTTAGTGTTTGCGGAAGTCCTAGTTCACCTAAGCTCTACTAAGGTACAAAACATCCTCGCAATCCGCATTAGGTGGTTCAGTGTAGTGCGGCTACTATGACATTCATTATTAGATGTTCCTAAATGAAAAGTGATTCATAGTAGATGCTCCAAAATGGTAAGTTTGATATCCAAAGTAGAAGGAAGTATTATATACTCTTTCCATCCAATGAAAGAAATAAAGAGCTAAGTAAAAAAAAGGTATGTTTTGGACTATACATTATATCTGCAATTTGACATTATATTCGGTTAATCTCTACAGATAGACAATTCACGTCTACTTCTTTGTACTCCATTTATGTTTTTAACAAATCCCGCTGCAATTAAGAATATTAATTGCTTATCCTGTCATACTAGTTTGTAACACTACCACTGTAAGGCATAGCTCCCTTTTCTAGCACTATGGCCATGTCAGCCTGAGCTCACTCAAGAAGGAACTGCAAAGCATGTTTTTGCGATCACTAGCACAAGTAAAGTTATACTACCATTTACTTTAGAACCTCAAGGGTACCTGACTTGTAGCTAGAACCAAGGTTTTTACTAGGGTTACTTCGCCTTAGCCTTTGCATGACCACAAGAGAGAGGCACACGCCACCACTTAACAATGAAAACATGTAGTCACTACTGAAGTGGCGAGCATGTCAGAACCGGCAAGTATGTCAGAACCTTTAACATGCCTGCAGAATGCTTAGCATGCAACCTCAGGTTTCTAGAAAAAGATTCACTAGCACGTCATGGGACTTAAACTTGCATTCCTTCAATCTGAGTTATACAAATTCACAGCTTAGATCCTCTTGGATTCAAGATCCAAGGTTTTTTGGAATTTAACTGATTTTCATTCTCAGACCTAGATTCTCTAGGGCCTTAGTCAGAAAGTGTTAGGCTCAATTATCTCCTACTTTATACCCTTACTCCTGGTAAAATACCTTCCTATATTATCAATATTACAAACAAGGAAAAATTAATGCTAATCAGTGTTGTAACTCAGTCACTTCCGGTATTTTGGAGGGTAATATTTAACTACAACTCAAAAAAAAATTAAAAAAATAAAGAAGAAGAAACTAAATCTGTTCATGAATATTGGAAAAGTGGGAACTATAATTTCCACCTCTTACCTTATGAAATTTCACCACGGAAACAATAATAATGAGAGGCATTTACCTTAATGGAAATGGGAGAAAAGTAACACCAATACGATTAATATTCTGATTCTAAGTTAAAACAAGATATTCAAGGAGAGGCTAAAAGGAATAGAACAACAAAAAAGATAGGCAATTGGAAAACATCTGGTTTGTAAGAATCTTAGCCCTTGGTAAATCATCATTATGTTTTTATGAAGACAAGAAATCTGAAGCAATTTTTGCTAGCGAGAAGTTACTGCTAATGGAGAAATGAGTTAACACAATAAAGTTGTTCAGCAACCATGGCAATAATTTTGTATCTTGAAAGGTTCACAATGAGAAAATACTGTAACATCATAAGATTCTCATTTTCATATAAGTGCAATGTGAACATTTTAATTAATACCAGAGGTGATCTTCCATCATAATCAGTCTTACTGGGTTCTGCTCCAGCTCCAATTAAACGCTTTAGTCGATATAAATCTCCAAAATAAGCAGCACAGTTTAACTTCATAGCCAACTCAGATTCGTGCTTTCCAATATGAAGCGTTATGTCAGAATCCAAAATTTTGTTCTGAAGGTTGGATACTTTTCCCTGGCAATCACAAACATGTTTAAAGTAGATGTCAACTTCACAAAAAATAAAAGTTCTGGATAGAACAACTGTTCCTTGAGATTTTGGATCTAAGTACAGATAATATCTGTGCTATAAATACGGCCATTTTATTTATTGTCAATAGCCCATTCAGCAGTTGACTACGCCATCATGGACTCCCTGGCTTCCTAACAAATTGGTATCAGAGTCGAGGCACAAGATTCTCATACACACTCAAGTAATTCCTCAAGTAACAGGCCACGTAGTGTTGAGGGTTAAGAACTCTCAAGCAATTGCTTGAGTAACGCTCAAGCCTTAGCGTATCAAGAGTCTTTAGAGTATAGGTTCACACTCAAGGGGAATGAATTAGCGATATTGAGACTCTCATGTAAAGGGAGATATTTGTTAAGGTAACATGTGAATTCACATAGCCCCACATCAGTGTTCGTGTGAAGTTGAAGGCTGAATTACAAGGTTGAGCCCACAACCTATCAACTTAAGCTTTTGGGTCAAGTTTGGCTCGACAGGTATATTAAGGCCCTTGTTATAAACTCCCAAAGATTCCAAGTTGGACAAGCTCTGATGAAGTAACTCACCTCAAGAAGATTATTTATGATTAACCGTCCATCAGAGAAGAATACATCAAGAATGTCAGTGAAGGATTGCTTATCAAGTCGTAATAATTTGGAAAATTCACAAACTCGAACTGTATAAGGTACTCGAATGTTACAAAGAACAGACATTTCACCCAGTGAGCTGTAAGTTTCCAGACAGCGAACAGGTTCTTCTGCTTCATCATTTTCAATTATCCCTACTTCCTCCTGCGAAACACTTCATCTCTCAGCCTTGCATTGATTTCAAAAAGTTCAAACATGGTGAACATTGAATACCTTGCAAACATCAAAGTTTAAGTAAAAGATGTACGACACCCCAAACCAGTAAATCCAAAATCAATAATTCTGGGTAGTCATTATTACTAGTTAAGAGCTGGGTGCAGTTATTACTATTAAAAGTTGGCTTAGGTTTATGTCCGTAGACTCATTGAGTCACAAGTTGTTCAATTGATAACTTTGGGACTCTAGAACTGTATCATATTATGCTTCCTATGGTTATCCACATAAGGGTATGAGGTACAAAAATATAGCGGATGCCATAGAGAGTTTAGCAGTGGAGAAACTTAATATACGTCCTACAATAGAAGAGTAAGAAATACCCAGAGCTGTAAGCATTGAAGAGTATAAAATTGATTCTAGAGAGGGACGTTAAGACTCTTTAAGGCCTTCGGCAGTCATCACTAACAACCTGCCTAAAGCCTGTCCCCAGAAAAGGTTATTGGATCTACAACATCACAAGTTTGGAATGTGGCATATTGTCCTCTCAATGTTTACATAAAGAGCATCACTGTTTATCAAACTACTAGCGTCACTATCCCTGAAAAATGGGGTTGCAGACTGAAAATTGTCAGTTTGGAGGTTTTTGATATCTTCTATTCACCATGGAATTTTGAAGTCTTCTACTGGATATTGTGCTTATACATACATATCTAGTTATATATGTGCCTTCTTTAGTTCTCCAATTTAAAATTACTCTCTAAATTCTTCCCAAATATACCTACAACTTCTTCTCTGTATCTTTTTTTTCTGCCTACGGTGTTTGGTTTTGTCTGATCAAATCATGACTATACTTACTCAAAGGAAGTTTTGTCCAAAGGCATCACAATGTCCTTATTGGTCACTCTTGAACTTTAATGGGCTACAAGTGTTACTACCCTTTCGCCTTGAAAGGTATATGTCAGCATGAATGTCATATCTGATGAAACCGAGACATTTTCCTCACCAACAAATCTTTAGGGAAACACAAAACAAAAGAAGATGTCAAATTTGCTGCTACATTTTTTTTTTTGGTTCTCCCCAATTGACTTGACTCCTTAAATATGCAATTAGAGGGAGAGAAAAATTCAAATATTCACAAGGATAACAGACTACTTGTGGAAGGTCGGACAGGATGATTTAAAGAGGATTTCCCAATATCAACTAATCAGTCATGCCACCAAGTTAGAGCCTTCTCATTTCTACATCAGCTGATGAACTTACTAAATATTAATGATTTTGATCTTCTACTACATGAGTGTTTAGACTTGTACCCAGCAACCTATATCTATATCTGTCTTCAATGCTTATCTATCTCAACCTTACCAAGATTCTCGTTATTACACAAGATTGGAAGAAAGTCTTACCAGATCAAAATCTAAACAACAAAAAATCCACAATATGGAAATGGACATTTTACAAAGAATCAGGGCTTGGGGTTTATTTCAACTTATAATGTGTCGAATTCTTGTCGGTCAATGGGGATATGCAAGAAATATAGTATACAAAGATTCTTCCTAATTCTCTCCCTCGTCCACTAAAGCCAATTTGTGTTGATATAGGCATGTGCTTTATCTGATAAATAAGTTCATACTCACGATTTGATAGATTCAATAAAGCTACGTCAAATCTCAGTAGAACCAAAGTCAAGAAGGTTAAACTTGTTTCTTCAATGAGTAAGGCTGTATATTTTTTTGAATGCCCCCACTATGGAGGGATGAGTAAGGTCGTATATGTGCATGTCAGAGTTGTGACTGTTGATGACTTGGAGGAGATTTTAGTTACAAAGCTCACTTAGCGAATGAGTGGTAGATATTGATAGGCATGACAGGACATATGTAATTGACGCTAATAATTTTTCAATTGAAGCTTATCATTAATTAGGTAATGGTATAACTGAGAAAGCAGATAAGAAACGACAGACTGTGGGGACTGGGGAGGCTGACATATATCTCACATGTTAGGTCTGAAGTTGCAAATGTAGTGGCAATCATAAGCTAGTTGATGCATGATTATAGTACTCCTTACACAGAAGTAGTTTACCAGCTATTGATATACTTTGAAATCATCTAGAAAAGGAATTTTATCTAGTAGTCATGATCACTGTAGGTTAAATACTTAAATGGTTTCAGTGATGCAGATTCGGTTACGTCACATAAATAGGCAGCTTAGTACTTGAAGAAATAAGAAGCAAGTGTTATTGAGTAGATATATGGCAAAGGTAGAAACAGAGGCATTGTACATGGCGTTAGGGGTGGATCCAACCTCTTAGGTCAGCGGGGTCAAATTTGAAATAAACAAATTCCCCGTAAAAAATAAAATATAGTAAAATAAATAAATTACAAAACTAAATAATGCCCAAATATTATTTATAGTAACATTTTTCGAGACTTCATTACTTAAAATTGTTGTATGATAGTATCATTTTTATTAGTTACAAAAATCCACAAGCAATTACAAAAAAAACTTCAAATAATTACAAAAAATCTCAAAGCAATTGCTAAATTTGTGAAATTATAAATAAATAAAAAATACAACATATCGAATTTTCTCTAAAGTCGAACTAGTGGGAAGAATTAGGCCAAGCCGCTAGACGAGAAACGAAGTGACAAATACTATTGTAGTGACCAAGGTAGTATAGGATATGAACTTTGAAGAATTTAAAACTACCTTCGTTCCAAAATTATTTTGGATATACATTTTGACTTTTTAAAGTCAATTTGTGAAATCCTAAAACTCAAATTGATATAAGTTTGTTCAAATTTTGAAAACAACAAAGATAATAATTAGTAGTACTTTATAGTTATTTAACAATTGTTATATTTGTTGTATTAAAACTAAATAACTTCATACCAATTTTGAATTTTAATATTTCACGAATTGACTTTAAATAGTCAAAATGTATCTCTAATTTTGAAACGGAGATAGTACTTTTCAATCTAAACTTTAAATTTTTTATTAAACAACCTAAAATTTTACTCTCTTTTTTACCCTTGAAAAATTAGTGGTGTCAATTGCCCCATGTCTCTTACTTAGATCCACCCTTGCATGGCGTACTGGAACTCATGTAGCTACATGATCTAGAGAAAGATTTGGGAATATTTTCATATGGGGCGTTAGACTTTGTTCAGATAATGAGGAAATTAGCATTAGACAGAATCCAATTCAGTATAACAGCATAAAGCATATTGAAATTGATCCCCACTTCATCAAGGAAAACTGAAACTATGACTTGAATGCTTGATCCACATGCCCTTTATCAAATCTGAAAACCAGCTTGCTGATGTACCACTATGTTAATTTGCATAAAACATGTTTGGGATTGGACTATTTATCTTAGTTTAACACTACTCTAGACTATTTTATCCCATGATGGGGGATTAATAGTCCTAACTATTTTTTTTGTCATTCTTATGACTATTTATAAGGGATTATATAATCTCACGATGAATGTGAAATTAATAATCCCTCCGTTTTAAGCTATCAAATGACTTTATGGAACTAATAGTCCCCGTCCGGAGTAGTGTTAAATTAAGATAAATAGTCCAATCTCAAACATGTTTTTTGCAAACAAACATGGCCTTAGTGTATTGAATTAAAGTTTATATTTCTCTTCTAATCAAGATGGGAATAAGAGATACCCACCAACTTTATATTCATATATTTATGCATGTGTATTCTGTTGTTTACAATGCTTCAAATCAGTGAAAAGTAGGTTATAGCAATAAGAAAAGGGAATATAACTATACCAGTTTACCATGACAAACAATATAAAATTGATCCATTATATCTCCTTGTTCCACAATAACTTCTCCTGTTAGAAAAGTTTCTTCATGAACTCTGCTTGCCTGCAAGATCACAAATGTGAGAATTGAGAAAGTATGGCTTCCATAGACGGAAATGGTGTTTAGCTTATATTAAGTTGTATAATGGCGAGTAGAATTTAATCAACAGTTTAATTTGATATACTCCCCCTGTATTGTAAAGATCCGCCCCTTTCTTTTGAGGTTTTTTGGCATTACTTTTGAAATATTCTGAAATCATATTAATACATTAAAATATTAGGTATTCAATATAGTTTTAATATAGTAGAAATCATAACATGTAAATAAACTAAGAAAATATAAATATGAAGAATATTTAGTGTATAGATATTTTTTCAGCTTGTCTGGTGGATATCCATGACAAAGAATTTCTAAAAAAAAAAAAAACTGGACCATCTTTGCAAACACAGGTGGTTACTGAAACAACCAAAATTCTCATATGAAATTACTCACTCCATCCAATTTTTTACATGTCCTAATTTGAAATACACACCTATTAAGAAGAAAAAAAAGTAACTACGAATTACCCATCATAATTACCCTGTTATCATGTTGTTTGTTTGAATTACTCTCCTAACTCTTTCCTCTCTTTCTTGGAATAATAAAATAGAGAAGAGAGAAGGGGGGAGGGGAAGGAGTGTGGTTTTGCTTCCAATGTCAAAGTTAATAGTGCTACTTTTTCCAATGTATGTCATGTTATTTTCAATGAAATTATTTTATAAACTTAAATGAGGGTAGTATTGGATAAATAAGGCCAAAAATAGTATTAGAATGGAAAGAGAATAAATAGATTTGGACAAACCAAAAAGGAAATTAGGACAAGTAAACATGGACGGAGGAGGGAGTACTAGATATTTTATGATAAGCTAATGGTCAGAAGATGCCAGAAGTTATGAAGGGATATAATCACCAAGATTCACTAGGATCCCGGACTTTAAAAGAATATCTGTGTGTGGAAGCAAAGCTGATTATACCGTAAGTTACTGTATGACTACCTCATGCACATAAACATATGATAATGCAATTTCTTAGAGTTTATACTCATCTATTAGATTAGGGAAAATAAAAACTTTCCACTTGTGTTTTATGTGGAGCTGTAACACTATGTACAATGCCAAGAGCAGCTAGTACCAAAATAATATCCTCATAACACAAAAAGAATTAATATAACGCAATTAGATATGGTACCATGTAAAGGGGCAAGTGTCAAAGTACAAGTATCACTGATTGTGGTGTTAGGAAGTAACTTACTATCTGTTTAGTGAATCCCCGAGAACAACCCTTGAAAAGAGGAACCCCTCTAATATGTGGCTCATATAACTTTTGTGATATCTGTACAGAAGTTATAGAAACAGTTAATTTCCGAAGAACTAGAAACACCACATACTAGTTTCCACAATACACCAAAAAAAAAGTAGGCAAAGATTAAATATTTGAGTGCACCATATCTACATTGGTTATCACACTGTCAATAAATTCTTTTCCTTTCAGCAAAATAATTAAAATTTAAATGGGACACTTTCAGTTAAATATACCTTGGCTCGAAAAGAGGCTGGAATATCCTGAAGCACAGCAGCCTCAGTGTAACCACTGTCGTACTGTAACTGTACATGGCCTTTGATCTCATTACTTATTTGCTTCCCCAGTTTATTTCTGTTCATATATTCAAGAAGATCTGACATTTTATCCCTAAACTTCTCTGTTTTCGATCCTTTTACAATCAATGCCGCCATATTACCAAGTAAATAGGCACCAAGAATCATGTCCAAAGAGACATAAATCATAATGAATATCATTTCCCTGTTATTTACTGCATGTATGTCTCCATACCCTGCAACACAAACATTAAACGAATAAACATCTCTAGCATCTTTGAAGACCCTCGGTGGTCTTAACACAATCAAAGGGATCTGCTAGAAGAGAGATGAGGATTAGAGAGATTTGAGGTTAGAAGAGAACGGATTTAGATGAGAAAGAGATGAGAGAGTCACCAATGGTGAACCATTTCTAATTTTCATTTCATCAAATATTCTCTGATTACAAAATGACTCTCCTTGGTTCTACTTATAATATTCTAGAAAGCTTATATTCTGCACTCGCTTCCTTATCCTACACCCCTTTTCTCACATGCAACATACTGCTGACTATAAGTACTGAAGACAACTAATATTTCAGGGTTAAAAGGTAACTCGTAAAAAGGTAAAAAAAATTGTAAAGAGGCACAGTAATGACAGCCTTTTAAGGATCCTTCTATGGGTTGTCAAGTACATGTAACATAGCCTTTAGTTTGCTAATTTCAAACCCCTACATCACACTTTTGAAAAACTGATAAACCTGATATCTTCCAAACATTATTGGCCATTAACCCATTCAATCCAACATAATCCAGTTGCTCATATTCTAGTTTTGCATCAAAACATCAAGTAGGATTTCTCCCACACTTGTCTCGTGTCACCTACCAAATTTAATCAGAATGAGAGATGGAAAGAAAAAACTTTACAAGTTCCCAATATTGGAACAAAATAATTAAGGAAAACTAGCTGCAGCATGTCTATTCATCTCATATCAAACTAATTGGCTCAAACATAATTAGAGAAAGATATGATGAAAACAATGCAAAGAATATAGCAGAGCACACCATAACAAAGCAGCTTACCAAGAGTTGCCATGGTAACAATGGCAAAATATAATGATGTTATGTAACGCGTCCAAAGATCAATTTCTCTGAATTGAGAGTAACTGTAGTCACCCATCTTTAAACTTCCTATCCACGTATAACCTTCTTGTGATGGAGGCAGCGTGGTAGCGAGATAGAAAAATATGCAGGCAGCTGTATGCGTGCAATACAGCTCAACAACAAAAAGTTTCACAATCCTTGTAAAAAGATAGTTGATACGAATATCTTTCTCCAATTTCTCAAACAATTCGGTCACTCTGAGAGCCCGACTTAATCTAATCCATAAAAGGTACCTCACCACTTCCTTTCTGCCGCTAGCCTGACGAGAAAATGGCAAACTGAAAAAGTTACGAAATAATGTTGGTATATTTATGTGTGCATGCTTCAATCAAATTGCTAATCATGAATAAACCAGTTATCACATATCATAGTCTTTATACTCAATATTTACGTAAACCAAATACTAGACTCCATGTCTCAAAGAAGAAAGAATTTAGATGAATCACGACTCTTAAAAGCTGATGCTCAATGACAAAGGAGAGAATATCGAGTGCAATATCAAAGAACTACCTATAAGGAGGTCGGGAAACTACAAATCAACAAATAAATAAACATTAGAAGGCACAATCAAGAAGATACACTAAACAAAGGAAAGAAAGCAGAATGAAATCGTCCTTGAAAATAGAAAAATGAGGGGTTAGTACCCGATAAATAACATCCCAAGGCAAACAACCCAGGAAATCAACCAGAAAACGAGATTTCAAATACCTGCAAGCAATAAGGAGTGCATCAAAACCACAAAGAAAGATTGAGTAAAAGCATAATACATACACAGACACACATACATGTAAACCAATTGCAAGTGCTAATGTGTCGAGAGTAACTCTAAAGTAAATGAAAAATAAAGTCTCAATCTTTATTTACCAAAAGAAAGATTTGATAGGTCTGCCATCAGAGAATAACATACATAAACTGGGTGTATGTAGGCACTACTCTTTATAAAAGTTGAAATAAGTGCTAGTATACAAGTGCAAAAAATTATTATAGACTAATATGGGTAAAAAATAATTAATCTAGATCCAACCCATTTGTAATAATAATATGGGTCCAAAATATCCATGACCTAAAAACTAGTTAACCAACCTGATATATTCAAGTAGTTTTGGTTAACTATATAGTTTTACTTAGGGGGGTGTATTCAATTAAGATTTTTAAAGACTTTTAAAGATTTTAAAAGTTTAGTTGTATTCAATCAAGACATTTAAAGAGTTTATAAAAGTTTAGTGGTATTCAATTACAACTTTTTTAATGTCTTTAAAAGTTAGGTGGTATTGAATTAAGATTTTTATAAAGTCTATAAAAGTATTTTGGTATTCAAAAAGTCATAGATTTTAAAGATTTCTATCAAATGGTAGACTTTGACAGACTTTAGAAGAAAATTATAACTATCAACCTATATCCAAAGTCTTGCCTCACCTCTAAAGATTTCTAAAGACTTCTAAATAAACACAAAGGTGGATAAAACTAGTTATTAATTAGACTTTTTCTTTTATTGGGTCAAATTATTTATTTATTTTATATGGGCTAATAAATATTAATATGTGATGGATAAATAATTTGATAAAATTTGGGCCATAAAAATAATTGGATTTATTATAATAAGAGAATTAACAAGATATATTAATAAGTAAACAAATAACTAGACCTAATCTAAATTAGTGAGGGAAAAAGCAGCCGTTCGAAAGCTTCCAATAGAAAGAGGGAAGAGATTTGTTCAACAAAAATGAGATAAAATCATGAAACTCTCATATTAGTTGTAAAGATTATGTATATATAATATATGAAAATAGAAAATATATGATGTGTATATTTTTTTTTAGTTTTTTGCCATTTTAAACGAAGGAAATTACTGTTAATTTTTGAGACATCCTTCATATTCGTCTTCAAGTGTCTTTGGTGTATCATAGTGAAATAATGTAACATGTGGTTCTATTCCTGCATGACAAATATATATATATGTATTCCTGCATGACAAATATATATGTATTTCATTGTCATATTATTTTGTGAAAAACAGAGTTTGATATTACTACTAAAAAGCGTACGCATATGCATAAAGTATATATAGCTCAATGAAAAGTGAGCTTAATTTTTGTATTGTGTATGTAGTTTCTAAAATTTTATTGGTATCCGAGTCTCCAAATGTATCATGAAATGAGTAGAATAATGTGAACGCTTTCAACATATATAAAATCTCATGCCACAATAATATAATGAGATTTACTCTTGTTCATGAAAAAAAGAGGGAGATGTTGTACACATGGGCTAATTAACAATTAATATAAATTACAAGATACATATTAGAAGTATACAAAAGTCTATATAGTCTTGATAAAAAGTTTATAAAAGTCTATTACTTATTTCATGGAGTCTATAAAAATCATTTTAAAAAAGTCTTTAAAGTCGTGAAAGTCATTAAAATCCCACAAATTCTACAAAAGTCTGTCACTTAAAAAATGTCTTTAAAAATCATAATTGAATACACCCCCCTTAAATTGCCAAGTCTAGATACAGCCTATGTAGAGGAGATAAAAGGAATTACTGACCGAATGGCAATTAGGTTGTGATTAAAGATCATCCGGTGAGAGTGGTGGTCTCGATAGGCGACGAAGAATCGGACAATAATATCGACGAGGAACGCAATTTGGCCGGCGATGTCGAGGAGGAATAAGTTTTCCGGCAATCCCCGGAAGAATCCAAACTCGAGAGGAGTGAAGAATGAGGAATACACCGCCCATATCAGAATGAAATGGGTCCATAAAACGTAGCCCCTGCATCACCAACCAAACAAATTTCACCTTGGCTCTTTCTCTTCAAATTTAAATTTGAAATTAAGCAAGATATGAAATTTTAGAGAGAAAATACCGACCTGTTGGCGCCAGCCGTTCGAACAGACTCACTCAGTTTCTAAATTCCCCAACTGGCCGTGTCAACAGTTCTATATAAACTCTAGTGTCTAAACCAGCGGGTTTATAATCATTTTCTTTTAACTAAACTAGTAGTTGAACCAATATAATTGTAGATTTAACCATATATTAATTAATTAATTCATACACTGATTATAAAATTTATAAATACTATGAAGGGTCTCAATATTAAATGTATGTATATTTTGTGGTGGTGAATATATAATTATATATAAATTGTGTAGAGGGGAAGATTCAATTGAATTTATAGAAAAAAATGGCTATATTTTTCATTCAATATATATTACTAGATATTAATGCCATGTAAGACTGTATTTGTATGGACGGTGGGATTTATCACAAACTTTGGACGACTCAGATGATTTATTGAATGAGCAGAAAATTCAAAATCATTTGTATTTTATTATTTAGATTAAAATTGTGAATGTATGTGCTAATAAAGTTGAAAGGTATTAATATTTTGGATTTTCTAAACTAATAAGAAAGTGGAAAGGAAGAAAAATAATTTGATATTGAAAAATGAAGTGAATGAAATTGAAAATGAAAAATTAACTCGTTGAGTCAACTCAATCAACTAAATTAAATTAAGTAATGTCAACTGCTTTCAGATATAGGGATTGATGAACCCCACCCCACCCCCCACCCGCACGCCCACAAAAAAAAATGAAAAAAATCCAAGTTTTAGTTAATTTTCATAATATTTTTAAAAAGACTACAAAATGATTAAAAAATAACTTTACCTCCAATAGTTAACGGATACTTATTGCTATTTACGCTGAATTACAATTACGAAATTTATCAATACACGTAATTAGTAGAAATTATAGGAGAATCTCATTTATTACACATTCTTTTAAAAAAATTATCAATAATACGGGCAATTAAAAATCGTCCTAAAACATTCGCAATATATATAATTTTCCTATGTCAAATGATGTGACTGACGTGGAAAATAAATCATTTGTTTATATTATCAATTAAGACAAATAATTAAAAACGTTGTTATGTTGTGTATAAATTAGGTAGATTTTCATTTTAAAATATATTTATATTTTTAAATGATGATGTCTACAAACTTTATTATTATATTGTGAAAATATTTCTTCTCTTTTTTTTTCTTTTTATTAAGTAATGAACTATTTTTTAAAAGTATTTTAAAAAAATCTTTTGTTCGTTTTGGTGTGTTTGGGTTTGGAGGCGTTGGAAAAGTGAATTTGGTGCGTAATGATATAATGATTTTAAGACTTAAAAGTTGCGTTTGTAAAAAAAATAAAAATAAAAATAACTTTTCTGAAATAAGTTGTATTTAAACTAACAATATTTTTAAATATATTTAGATTACAAAAGACCAAAAGCTACAAACAAACAAGAATACTTTCTGATAGTATAATTTTGAGGGAGGGAAAGAGAGAGAGCTAACCAATTATCAGGATGAATGAAAAGCCCCCGAGGATGAGAATAAGCACCAACCCCATTCTTCAAAAATCCCAATCTACTTTTCCAAGATGATGATTTGGTACATGAGTCTAATTGAAGCTCCTCAATCTTCTTATTATTGTTAAATTTCTCATCTTCATCTTCTTCTGAAATATCTCCTCTTCTTCTTCTCTCCATCTTCCAATTCAATTTCAGACCTATAATATTATTATGCATAAACTTGACCTTTGTTAAAAAGAATAATAAAGTAAGAATAAAGGGGAGCAATTGTAATCTTTTTGCATATATGGTGGTATTTTCTACTTTCTTTCTTAGTGCAAGAATATAAGACATTATGTAGGTAGTGGTGAAAGAATCACAGAGAAATTTTGTACTATGAATAAAGTCTAGTAGTCTACAAAAATCTCTCCCCCAATAATTGTGTTGTGTGCACCAACAAATGTTAATATTGATGTACTAATAATGCAATGGAAATAGCTTTCATTAATTCCAAGCACATTTAACTTGTGGCCTTATGTTTGTGACATTTTTACATTTGTGATCTTTTTGGATATAGACATTAAAACCTTTCCAAATGGCAAATATATATATATATATATGGCTATAATTTTATTATGCATAAACTTGACCTTTGTTAAAAAGAATAATAAAGTAAAGAATAAAGGGGAGCAATTGTAATCTTTTTGCATATATGGTGGTATTGTCTACTTTCTTTCTTAGTGCAAGAATATAAGACATTATGTAGGTAGTGGTGAAAGAATCGCAGAGAAATTTTGTACTATGAATAAAGTCTAGTAGTCTACAAAAATCTCTCCCCCAATAATTGTGTTGTGTGCACCAACAAATGTTAATATTGATGTACTAATAATGCAATGGAAATAGCTTTCATTAATTCCAAGCACATTTAACTTGTGGCCTTATGTTTGTGACATTTTTACATTTGTGATCTTTTTGGATATAGACATTAAAACCTTTCCAAATGGCAAATATATATATATATATATATATATATATATATTTATATGAATATCTGTGATTGTGTAAGTACAAAGTTTCGGTTATAGTATGATTTTTTTTTGTTATAGCGACGGTTCACCCGTCGCCATAGATCAGAATAGCTATAGCGACAGGTGAACCGTCGCTATAGTCCAAAAAAACCGTCGCCATAATCGATCGCAGTATATCTTAGAACTAACAATATAGTTAGTTAGCTGTCGAATTCAACCCATATTATTAACTGGAACCAAATGGGTTGGTTAACTGTTTTTATTTATTTAGGTTGGTTAAAGTTTGAAACCATATTTTTAAAAAGAAATATAGTTCCAACCCGGTTAACCATTTTTCGACTCATATTTTATTCCAAATCCAAATCAAAAATTCTTTCCATCCATATTTACATATTCAAGAAGCTCAACCACCCCACCCCAAGCCACGCCACGCACCCACCACACCCCACCTCACCAAAAAAAAAATATTATGGGATTATGTATACACCCCTTACCCCCACCCCACCCCACCCCACCCCACCCCACCCCACCCCACGCCACCCCACCCCACACCACACCCCCACTCCCACCCTCTAAAAAAAATAATATTATGTGATTATGTATACACCCCTTACCACCCACCCCCACCCCACCCCACCCCACGCCACCCCACCCCACCCCACCCTAAAAAAAATAATATTATGTGATTATGATACATCTCTACCACCACCCCACCCCACCCCCGACCCCACCCCACCCCACCCAAAAAAAAAATAATATTATGTGATTATGATACACCTTTACCCCCTCCCCACTCAGACCGACGAAAGATGGCCAGTTCATGGTCGGGTTGCCTGGGCCGGGCCCGCCAAAAACGAAGCTTTGGACCATAGATTTCTAGCCACCAAAATCAAGCTTTTTTAGCTGACCACTACCAAGTGGCTCAAGAATTTTTTTTTTTTTTTGAAAATAAAATATTACTACTTGTGGCCATGAGGCAAGAACAAAAGACTTGTAAGTAAATAAATAAGAGTTCAAACCAACTAAGTTTACAACAACTATTTGTTTTAATGCAATCTTCAATATATTTTAACTATAATTGAAAATTATAATTAAGATATGTAGTTAATGTAGGTAATTAATTAATAATACTATTAAAATTATCGAAATGTATCTTTCTTATAATTAATTATATAAAATCACGCATCGAAAACATGATAATGCATGTCCCTTAATATAATTACCAATTAATTATACTATATAACCTTAATTAGTATAACAAGTGTAGCCATACTCAAAATGGTAGACAATATATATTTAGGGCAAAAATCTTTTGATTATTTTATTACTTTTTAGTAGATTGCATGCATATATATCTAAAGAATATCTCTGTAACATACATGTAACATATATGATGAAGTTAATTATATTAATGTATGTAGTTAATTTAAGTAATTAGAATTATTGTTTATTATAAATTATTTTATTATTTTTAATATTTATTATTATTACTATTTTTGGTGTATCAAGATTTTACAAAAAATATAAAAAAAATCATGGTACCAAATTGACCAACCTGTGCCACGGCCTAAAAATTGAGTCATAAAATTTGGGCCTTTTCTATCACCCGGCCTTCCCTACTGCTACTGCTTGCAGTCTCACCCCACTCCCCACTCCTCACCCCAAAAAAAATAATATTATGTGATGACACACACCCCTCACCCCCACCCCAACCGCCCAATCCTCACTCCCACTCCCCCCCCACCCCTCCCTTACCCCTTACCCCCACCCCACCCCCCCCCACCCTTACCCCACTCCACCCCATCCATACCCCACCAAAAAAAAAAAATTATGTGATTATGTATACACCCCTTACCCCCACCCCACCCCACTCCACTCCCACCCCAAAAAAATAATATTATGTGATTATATATACCCCACCTCACCCCACCCTCCCACCCCACTTCCACCCCCACCCCACCTCCACCCCCAAAAAAAAATAATATTATGTGATTATGTATTCTCAAAAATAATATTATTTTGAGAATTTTGAAATCAATTCTCAAAATTATAAATATTAAAATTGAGGTAATTTTCAAAATAATAAAATGTAGTTGATAATATTTCTAGATAATTTATAATAGAAAATATTTTAGAAAATGGTTAATATGATTAATATGATTTTAACCATAACCATATAGTTCCAACCCACATTATCCATATTAAAAATGGTTAATATAGTTTTAGTTCTTAAATGGTTGGTTAACCATATTTTGAAAATCAAAACCAACCCATAACCATATTTTGCCAGGTCTATGTACTACACAGCTGTGTATATATATATTTTTCATATATATATATATATATATATATATATGATCCCTCTCACATGAATAGTGAGTGAGTCCCTCCTCCATATGAGGGAGACTCACGTAGAAATATCACTTGCTCGAATGAGGCCTTTCTCAACTCTGGGTCTATTGACGCTCTTCCGGTCGCAAGAGTCGATATCCTGGATTTGTTGCAACCATGCAAGTACTCTGATGCATGAGGCTGCTTTTTACCGGGATTCATTTCAGCCACTTGTGGTTTCTCTTGTTCAGGCTGTAAAATTATTTACACGAGTATTGCTTATAGTCTCAAAAAAATTAACAAATTAAAATTGATATATAGATAAATAAATCAAACTAATTCACATTTCACAGTTGCCAACAATTCAACGACGGCTTCAACAACAGCAACTATAATAGTCAACTCGTTGTAATGCACTGCAGATGGGAATGAAGACTAGTATGAGAACAAACAAGTAAAATGTGAATAGAAAAACCTACAATTACCCAAACAGGATTAAGAAAATCGCAGATACCCAAAGCAGCCAAAGCAATTTGCACTCGTATCGTCCACATTTAGAGGAACACATGGTCATATAAAATCATTAGTTTCACAAATGTTACAACCCAGAGCTGGGAGTTTTAGATGTATTACAGCATTAGTCTCATAAATTTGCAAGGTGAAAGAGTGCCGGATATTACATCGTCCAATTGAAATTCTGTGAACCATATGAACCAACTCACTCTCACAGCTTCGCCCAGAATGCGAAAAGCGGAGAGCCCAATTAGTTAGAGAATAAAGTTATGAACAAAAATGTACTTGGTTAAACTCTTCTTCAGTTTGATACAATAGCCTGATGAATGTAGTTACGAGGTTTAGTACTTAATGTCCTTCACAGCTAAGGCCGCTGCTCTATACCATGAGGCTGCAGCCATGGCACCTGGATCCGGAATCGATGCAAGGACCTCCCCAGGGACATAAGTTGAACGACCAGCCTACAAAAGCTAGTTTAGTGTCTTTGTATTCAGTGAAACAGAAAATGCATGAAAGAGAAGACGAAGAATGGTATGATACACAGATTTACAAATGCTAGAAAATCAATGCAAAAATTACAACCCGGCCTATTTAAGTATTGAGCAGTTGGCATAGTATTCATAGAACGTGTTCTCACTAACTGGTGCAATTCTCACTTTTAAGGTGCACTTGGTCAAATTTACACATTCTTCGTAAAAGTTAGCTCTATGCCCTCACTTACTAAATTGAGGGGTTTCTCAAAGGTACAAAGGATTTGTTGGCGTTCATCGTGTTTGGCAAAGATTTTTCTTCTGTTATAAGATCTACTATGCTCCCTCTTCTCTTCACACGCTATATACTAATTGCTTATAGGTAGATGAACATAGAGCAAAGCTACTTGATTTGAAGTCCTTTTATGAACATGGGTCCTAAATCTATTGCATGGACAAGCTCAAGACAATCCATTGGTAGTGTGTATATCCAAAACACCTTTCATATGTTTATTATAAATACTCACATGGGGGAAAAAACAACCAATTTAGCAACCAGGATGTTTAATGGAGCAAACTGACCCTACACCACATCACCCCTAAACCTAGACTATGGCCAAAACTATCCATTGTAATAAGTATTTCCAAATCCCTTTTAATCTATCTATTACAAGTAATCATATGCGCAAGCATTTGTACTTACATTACATGTGAGCAGATCAACCACCACAGCAGTCAGCAGCCAGGCCATTTCACATAAGCAAATCAACCCAACAGATGCATCGACATCACCCTAGCAAGTGCTTGTGAACTCCACTTTTGCTTTTACATACACCTTTTTAAAGGCCAATATCCTTATTCCCAAGTGATTGAGTGTTCCTTTCCGTTTATACCAAACTTAAAAGGCACATACTCAACTAAAGTATTTATGCCTCTAACAATGAGATGTAATTCAAAGGCATCTAAAGCTCCGAGATTTATATAGTCGTGGCTTTGGGGGCTTTTAGACCCCAAACGCACTTGATAATCTTGTTCTAGCTTATACTAAAAGCAGCTTATTTAGCTCACAGATGCAACTTATTGGTCCAAATGCAACGCACCAAAAATGGTGCAATGCATTTGAACCAAATAAGATGATCTAAAACGGCAAAAATAGATTTTACCCCATTCAAGTTGACACATTTTGTGCAATAGCCCATTAAACTAAAAAAACTGCAATTAGGAAACTGAACTATTAAAAATACTACAATTATCCCATTTTGTCAAATTAATCAAACGGACATCCAAATCAAATTCTATTTCTCCTACGTGGCCAATTGGAATAAAAAGAAGAATAGCGTGGTAAAAAATTGAGCAGCCAAGTCAGTTGACTCACATGGCCTGACAAAATATGGTCATGGGTTGGTTTTAGTTTTCAAAATATGGTTATGGTTCCATTTAAGAACTAAAACCATATTAACCATTTTTAATATGGGTTGTGTGGGTTGGAACTATATAGTTATGGTTCAAAACCATATTAACCATTTTAAGATGTTTTGACTTTTAAATGTAACTTTTAAAAATAAAATTGTGAAATCACAATTAAATTAATTAAGTAATAATATGATATAAAAATTATTTATATAAATAATAAAATGCTAAAAAACTATACTAATACAATTTTAAATTGAAATTATTAATACCCTTCCATATTTAAATAATTTTTCAAAATTATTATTAACTTTCGCTAATAGAAAGGTTGGAATCCAAAATACACCATAGTATAATTCTATGAATGTCGTTTAAATATTGAAACATATTTATAATTCTTTTGTAACTAGAATACTAGTATAATTCTTTTATAACTAGAATACTAAAATTTATATAAACCCATTACATATGAAACAACATTAGTCACCCAAAATAAGAACATATTAATTTATAGAACATACAAGATAAGTAGAAAAACTGAACCAGCTTAATTAATATGTTCTTTTTTTATTATTAATTATTACTATTTTATCAACAAAATGTTTTATTATCAACCAAAATTAAAGTTACAAACATGGCATATCCAGAAGGCATGAATAAAACCATCAAAACATACTATTTTACAACAAACCGATGGATCAAAATTATTAACTATTTTAATTTGATATATTAGATTTTTAACGATCCAACAGTTGCATATATAAACATGTCAATTCATCTTATCAATTACTGTGAATTTTCTGAGATATTTATGACGAGGGAAGAGCAGTATATATATATATATTTTTGAAACAGCAGTATATATATATATATATATATATATATATATATATATAAAATTGAGAGGAAAAGGTGATTGATAGAAGTAGGAGGAGTTAGCACCACCGTAAGTAAATGTTCCCCCATGGCCATCTAGTACAAAATAGTAATAATTAATAATAAAAAAATAAGAACATATTAATTTTCGATTTGGATCGGAATGGAATATGAGTTGAAAAATGGTTAACCGGTTCAGAACTATATTTGTTTTAAAAAATATGGGTCCAAACTTTAACCAACCTGAATAAATAAAAATGGTTAACCAACCCATTTGGTTCCAATTAATATAGTTTGACCCAACAGTTAACTAACTATATTGTCAGGTCTACACATGACCCAGCAAAAAAAGTTCACATGAACTAAAAAAAATAAAATTTTAAAAAAGGGTTAGTTATATCTTCTTCCCATCTTCATCTAAGAAAAAAATGGTAGCTGCGACTAAGTCATCTTCTACCACCTGTGAAAATTAGTCCATTTGAGGGCTACATGATTCCAAATTGCTAATATATCCTTCAATGCGGAATAAGCATGCATCTTCAGCTAGAAAACTAGTGAAAGTGTTGGGAACTATATGAGTTCCTAATATATCCTAGCAGAAAGAGACTGTAACAAAGTTTGGGGGAGAAAGAAATGGCAGAAATAGGGTAGAATGGAGGTGAGGAAGAGACAAGGGAGAAGAGTTCAAAGAGACTCTTAGATATTTCATATAATCGTTCGTAAAGCTTAAAATGAAAATAACACACTGCTTACATATTTGTACTAAAGTTAATTGCAGGAAAATAAATCTTAACCTACACCTACTTTACTTGTCCTACACCACCTGCACATGGGCGCGGGCACGGGCACATGGGCATGTGAGGTTGTTGCTTGGAGAATATTCTAGATATTAAGACCTAACAGAAAATGACTAGGGTTATGCTTGACAATTCCCTCATCCTTTAAAATCCATGCCCTCGTGAATCAAGGTTAAAAAGAAATTTTTTGTTGAAGTGTTCCTTCATCTTCCTAGGTTGCTTCATCCACACTACAATTTTTCATTGAATAAGGTACTGGTAAACTTCTTTGATGTTCCTTTGTATCACCCTTTGCTCCAGGATTCTTACAGCTGCCATCCTTGGTCATTATAGGGAAGTGAGGACTGATTTCTGCCTCCTATATATTTCTTGAGCTGACATGCATGAAAGGTGGGGTGTATTCTAGAAGTGTTTGGAAGGTCTAGTTTGTAGGCTGCCTTGCCCACCTTGTCTAGTATTGTGAAAGGACCGTAAAATTTTGGAGAGAGCTTAACATCCTTTCCAAGAGATACTGAACTTTGCCTGTAAGGTTGAAGTTTTAGATAGACCTTTTCTCCAACATTAAATTCCCTCTATGTTCTCTTGTTATTGGCTTGAGATCTCATCTTATGTTGTGCCTTCTCTAGGTTAATCTTGATGACACTTCTAGTTGTTCCTACTTGTCTTTTAGCAATTCTTCTACTGATGCTAAGTTGGTACTGCCTGTTGGTGGTATCAAGAGTTGGTAAGGCTCAACACCATACATCACATGGTAAGGAGAATTGTTAAGAGTTGTATGGAAAGTAGTATTGAACCACCATTCGGCCAAGGGTAACCATGTGCTCCACTGTTTTGGTGCATTTCCACACATACATCTTAAGTACTGCTCTAGGTATTGATTGACTCTCTCAGTACAAGGTTGTACTTAAATGTAACCAGGTGCCAATTAATTTAAAAAGTGTTTGCCAGAATTCACTCAGAAAAATAGGATTCATGTCACTAACTATAGAGGTAGGCAATCCATGTAACTTGAATATGTGCTCGAAAAAGAGTTGAGCTATAGACTTAGCTGTGATAGGCTGCATCAGTGGTATAAAGTGTTAATATCTACTCATTCGGTCAGTGATAACCCAAATACTCTCAAATCCTCTTAGAGTTTGGCAACCCTGTGATGAAGTCCATAGAAATGGTGCTTGATATAGGTAGGGACTGAAGCAGGCCTGGTGGGTGAGTGTATTCATGTTTAACCGCTTGACAAGTAGGGCATTCAATTATCCATATAATGATATCCTTCCTTAGGTCTTTCCAATAAAAATATTGTTCAATCCTCTTAATGGTGGCCCTAGCCTGAGTGCCCCCCAATTCATTTTTCATGCAATTCTTCATAGACTTGTTTTCTTAAATCTCCATGAGATCCAACCACCAACTTGCCTCTGAACTTAAGCAATCCATTTCTAAATTCAAGCTCATTAGGACCCATTAGTGTCATGAGGAGTTCTGTAATGACTTGTGATACTTCTTGATCCTCCTCATAACTATCAACAAGTTGTGTCATCCAAGAGGGTTGAGCTATGGTGAGGTTATTCAAAAGGGATTGTGCTTCTGTACTAGGACATGCTTCCAGTGTTGTGAGTTTAATACTTTGTTCCCCTCTTGTGAATTCTAAGGTTAGGTTACCATAGTCAAATAGCACAGGCCTTAAACTTTTTAACCAGCTTACTCCCAATATAGCATCCCATTTAGAAAGTGGAAGTATCCAAACTTCAGCAATGAATTCATTGTTTTGGTATTGCCATCTGAATTTAGAGCACTTGTGTGAACAGATTATTTGTTGTCCATTAGGCAAGCCCACTATTATAGGCTCCACAACTTCTACTCATACTCATTTGTTCAGCCTTACTAGAATCTAGGAAGCTCAATGTACTGCCCGCATCTATTAAGATTTGCAGTTTGTAATGTCCTGTTGTTGCCATTATAATCAAGGCTTGATCCCTGGCTTCCTTCTGAAGCTCATATATAGCTACTAAGGTTGATTGGTTCAAGGGTTCCTCTTCGCTAGCCTCTGGGTCTTCATCAAAGATGGGGGGAGTGTCATAATCTTTATTGGCATCCTCTTCATCACAAGTTATCATAAAGGCTCTGGGGTTAGTACATTGATGTCCTTTAACAAATTTTTCATCACAATAGTAGTATAGGCCTTTATTTCTCCTTTCATCTCTTTCTGCAGCAGTTATAGCCCTTGGTGTTGCATGCATTTGGTTTTGGTTGTGTTTAGGGTAGGTCAACAGGGCTGATTTATGGTTTGAATTGTTAGGAGTGGGTTTTTTTTGAGATTTCCAATGGTTGGTGAAGTTAGGTAGTTCTTAAGGTAGAGACTTTGATGGAGGGGAATTGTTTTTTGGGTTAAGGCTTAGGTATTGGGGTTTCATGTTGTTTTGCTAACTTGAAGGCCAAATATAGGGTGTCGGGCCTAAGCATTTTCACCATCTTTTTAGTTTCTCCATGTGTCTGCAAAATCATAGTCACCATCACTGTTATCATCCTCTTCCTCTTGTGCTCTCATGTGAAAGGAATCTCTATAAATACCTTTTCCCTTTTTGTGACCTCTACTAGGCCCATCCCTGTCTCCAAAGGAATTAGAGAAGTCATTCCCATCAATGGAACCCTTAGACTGAAGCATCTTAGTAATTCTATCCATGAAGAAATCCATTTTAACATCAATGTTCTACAGTTTGTCATGAGTGTACTCTCTCAAACTTAGAAAGTCTTGTTGCAGCATTTGGTTGGAGTTTGAATGTGAAGGTCCAGCCATGTTGGTGAATTGTTTAGTGAAGAAATTGAAACTCGGAATTATTAAGTTTCAGAGTTCAATCAATGAATTGATCTAGTGTTAACACTAGACCAATTGGAGTAAATGAGCTTGCGTGTTAATTTTGGTGGTGAAAATAACTACTCTAGAACAATTATAGTGTTCGAAATTTCTGGAAATTTAAGTACATCTAGTCTAAAGCTTAGATGCACCTATATAGAGTAAACAAGCTAGTGAAGAACTAGTGGTCAAAATAAGTATACTAGTAACAACTATGGACACTATCAGTGTAATAGAGCCATTTTTGTCACTGTTATAGCAGAAAATTGTGTAAACTGGAAAGCAAAATTTAAGAATAGGACAATAAACTACTCAAATCTGCTATAGCTTTGTCTAGGGCACCTGATTAAGTAGAATTCATATCACTCTTTTCAACAACAATCAAATGGGTCTCTCAGAAAGGAAAAAATCCCAGTTCGACAAGTTTTCATCCACATAACTAGAATTTAACAAAAGATTCAACCATTTGATCAGTTTGTTAATTAGAATAAAAATGCAAAATATACTTGATACAAAAAACCCAAACAATTATAGTGGCAATATTCAGATCTAAGTGTTATAATTTCAGCTTTGTAAGATTTTTTGTCGCTAAATGACGAACACTGAAATATGAGATTCAGTTCCATCAAATGGTGTTTGTGTGTGAGTGTGTGAGTTTAAGGACTAGAATACTTAGAATAGATGTAAACGAGTAGAGAAAAAGTGATTTCTACCATAAACAATATGAAAATGTTGTTGAATTCCTCAGTGGCAGGTTGAACCAGAAAACAGGGGCAAACAGAGCACAATTTCCTCCTTATCGCTGCTGTGTTTTAAGTACTTCAATACCAACTATTTTTGTTGGGTAATACTTGCAGATGATTACCCAAAAGAAATCAGTAACAATTCCTCCAGTTAAGGACTCCAACTAGTAACCCAAAGAACTCATAAATGGAGTTCGAAGTGAAGAAGAAGAGGGTTCTAAACTGTCGAACAGCTCTGATACCAATTTGTTAGGAACTAGATGAGTTCCTAACAGTGAGAATAGATAAATTAAAGCAGAAAGTGACTAACACAAAGTTTGGGAGAGAAAGAAAGGGCAGAAATAGGGTAGAATGGAGGTGAAGAAGAGATATGGAGAAGAATTCAAAGAGACTCAATATTTTATATAATCGTTCATAAAGCTCAAAATGAAAATAACTCGCTGCTTACATATTTATACTAAAGTTACTTGCAGGAAAATAAAGCTTAACCTACACTTACTTTACTTATCCTACACCACCAGCACATGGGCATGTGAGGTTGTTACTTGGAGAATATTCTAGATATTAAGACCTAACAAAAAATGACTAGGGTTATGCTTGACAGAAAGCATCAATTGAAATTAAACTCTAATGTTCCGATGTTCCTTGATGTTCCAATTATCTAACCCATCATCAATCCATCTTATTCCCGTCTTTGTTCCAGATCTGAAATTTTATAAAACTCAAAACACAAACCCATCTTCTCTCTCTTCTTCCTCTTAACATCTCTCTTCTCCTTTTTTTCCTGATCAACTAGAAACCCAAAATTAGATGAGGTAAAGTATATTTTTGCTGATGAGAGAGAGGAAGAAGGGAGTTTTCGTCCTAACCGAAGAGAGGATGAAGGAAGTTTTCCAGCCCATCATCATCGCCGCGCCATCTGCGTTAGAAGAACAAAAAGAAGGGAAAAAAAAGAGAAACAAAAAAGAAATATGAGAAAATCCCTAAGAAGGCCCCAGTAAATTAGTCTCATTTTTATTTTTTTTAAGAAAAGCCAAGCAGGAAATTGTTGTAGCCAATTTGACGGACGTTTAATTAATTTGACAAAATAGGATAATTACAGTGTTTTTAACAATTCAGTTTCTTGATTGCAATTTTTTTTAGTTCAATGACCTATTGCACAAAATGTGCCAACTTCAGTGGGATAAAGTATATTTTTGCCGCTCTAAAAGCAACACAACTCTAAATAAGCTAGCTGAACACACCCACCGTGGTTATATCTAACGAATAAAATTTATATTAGTTGATAATTATTTTTCTAGTTATATATTTACTAAAATGAAAAGATAGTGATATCGAGTTCAGAAGGTCGTCCACCTAATTGGATGAAAATGACCAATTTTCAATTTAGACAATAAAAAAAAAGCACTTCGCACTTTCAAAGTATTTCTAACTATTTTCGGAGGAGGCTTTTGCGCTCTTTATCCAAGGAAATATATTTCCATCAATATTGGTGTTAGAATCAGAATCATTTCATCCGCAGTATTTGAAATCATCATGCCTTGTCCCATAAAATATATTAGCAACATTAGCATTTAATCCTATTGTTAAGCTCCAATAAAAATAACTTCAGCCAATGTAGCTGTTGTCTTTCATATTCTTGAAAAGGTTTATAACAAAGAAGGGATGGAGGGAAAAAAAATGAAATTCTGAGCTAAAAGGAGAGGCAATGAAGTAAAACACCTGAGCCTGCATGTATTTCGTGGCCTCAGCTCCAGACACTGCTGCTTCAGATGAGAGAACAAAGGCACTGACAGGATCATCACCAGCAATCAACCTCTGATTATGAAGACCAATATATCAGTCAATAAATTTAATGCCAAATTAGTAATGAATGGCATACACAGAGATAATAAAAAATAACCTCTTTTAGAACGGATGCTGCTGGAATTAGTGCGTCTAACAATGTGCGATAACCCGCACAAGCACCGCCATATTTACTGACTGCAGCAATGGCAGCTTCAAGCGCATCAGCCCCTAAACCAGAAGCGTCATAATTAAACAATAGAAAGCCAAGAATATAGGTGCCAAAGTTAGAATTTAAATGCAGAGTTATTATCTCACAGCACAATGGTTTTGTGGCAGAATGACTGTTCGCCTTCAACTGAGCATATGCAGCCTTGCAGAATATATCATATCTGTTTCAAAAAAAAATTACATAGATAAATAAATGAATTAAGAAAAATCAAGCAATTAAGTTTAAAAGATGGAGAATGTATATACATGATCCCACTTGTTCCTCCCATAACTCTTCTGATAGAGGATCCAATTTCATTAACTGTTTCCGCAGCGTCGTTGAGTGGATAGCTGGAAAACATAAGATAGCAAACAGAAAATTAGATAAAGAAAAACTAAAGAAAAGTGTTAAAGCTATACTCATTCTTATTGTTGTTAATCTTTCTCGCTCTTCCCCCCCTCCCCTCCCCTCCCCTCCCCTCCCCACACACTTAAAACAAAATCCATCTCAGACACACTAACCCTACTAATTTTGTTAAATGATGCTGCTAGTCTTGTCCGTGCTACTTAAGACAGTTAATTATAAAAACCTCGTATCGAGGAAAGGAAATTCATCTGCATTATGCTTTTGTTACTTTCAAGAATATCTGTAATATCAAAGGAAACTCCAATTAAAGCATTCATCATTATTACTCTTTTCATCTTTTGAGGAACGAATTTCCCCAATATAAGAGGCAATATCCAGTATTTGATCTCCAAATAAAAATTCAGCAAATAACCCTTCATAAGTGTCCTAATATGACTGTAATTGCACCTCTAAGTTTCCTCAAATGTGCATAGCGATTCCCCAAATATTAGCCCTTGAATCATCGAGGAACTAACTCACTACTCACCCAGTATAAAGATCTGGTCTGATAACAGCTAGATAATTCCTAACGCCAAGATGAAAAAACCCTAAATTAATAGATAGGGTTGCCAACTCTGGAAAGTTCTCTAGTCAAACTCATGAATTCAAGTGATTGATACAGTGATATTAGAATTCAGTAAGTGGAATTAAATGTCATTAGTTTACTGTCAGAGTCCACTGCAATGCAGCATAACTGTGCCAGACAGCAAAAATTTAATATGTTACATAATAGTATTAGAATTAAGAGCAATAGAGGGTTAGAACTTGGAAGTTGGAATATATGCTCTTGACTTGATGAGAACATTTTTTTCACTGACCGCACAAACCTTGTACTCAAACAATTGTTGTTTATACATTTATCAACAAAAAAAGTTATATACACAAACATTACTCTCCCTTCTTCATAACGAGAAGATCTATAAGATACTATAAAATTAAAATATCATATTACTTAATCGGAAAAATAAAATCTTATTAAAAATATATATTACAAATACTTCATTTCAAATTATGAGATCATTATTGACTTTTGGAAGTCAATAATAAAGACATTTTTAAACTTAAATTGATAAGACTCATTAAATATTACGAAACAATAAATTTTATAATTAGTAGAACTTGTAGATAGTTTACAAAAATAATCATTGTGTTAACTAAAATCAAATGAATCGATGTCCATTTTGAGTTTGAAAAAGTCTCAAATTGACTTGAAAAAGTCAACAATGATATTATATTTTGGAACGAGAGAGAACGGGAGCCCAACAGTCTTGTTAAAGGGGATACCCAACATTCCTACTTTGTGGGTTGTAGCTCGTGCATACACAGTTGTACAAATGATTAAAAAAATTAAATAAATAAAAACTAAAAAATTACAACTGTTCATACATGAGATAAAAACACATATCAGGCTTGCTGAACTACCACCTTCATGGGATTGTAGAACTCCCGCAGACTCTATATTATATATAAAGTGTAGAAGTTCCCAAGTCATGATACTCCACATCTTAGGTACTTCCTACTTTATTGTTCTCATATTCTTGCTCAATAAACAGGGAACTTAGAGAAAACCATTGGCAGTAAGAGATCCTCGGTAATGGCTTACATAATTTACTCGTGTAGAATATGAACTTGCAAGCTGCCAATATTAAACAGATGTCATATTATAATAGTTCACATATATAAGGAACTTTCAAAAGCACACAAATGCCAACATAAAAATTTGTTGGTGGAGGACTAGAAGCATTTCATTATAACTTGATTTCATGTGCTAATCTTTATTTTTTTCTTTAATAAGTAAATTTCTATGTGCTGATCTTCACACTGTGCTCGTTAGATTGTGTATTGACAGCATAATTTTGTTCGTACTCAGTCAGACTCTACACTTCACAAATACATATTCCAAAAAGCATGAAGTCTTAAACATATTTTTAAAAATGAAATGAGAGCTTACTGCTTCTTCAGATCTTCAAGAATAGCTGTCGCACCTCTAAACATCTGTAAGGCCCAAAGAAATTGATGACAGTCGCAAGAAATCAACACAGCATATGCAATTTACGATGAATCAAACAATAACAATCTAGTTTCATTGGGTGACTTACTGTTGACCCACAGTCTCCATCACCAACTTTACTATCCCAGTCGTTTAAACTGTCCTTGAGATTAATAACAGCAGAGGCAGCTGCTTCAATAGCCACCTCAAGAATATGGCCTTGTTGATTAAGCTGTAGTGGTCTACTCAATGTCTACAATGAGAATAAATGGCCACAAGGACAGTTACATCCATAAAACAGTAGTCAACCATTAAACAGTTAAAGAATTTTTTAAATACATTTAGTTTTGTCTAGTTTTTTTTGTGTCTGAGATTCTTTTATTTACTTGTCTATTTTTATTCCATGCCATCATGATTATCACCATTTATATGATGTAAGGCAAAAGAAAGAACTAATTCTCCTTGTATCTTCATTGTCGTATTTAAGTCTAGAGAACTATTTGTTTGCTATATTTGTGTAGTTTTTAATTTGTCAAGTCTGCTTTGGACGCGTTGCTTACTAGATTTGGAGAACTCCGTGCCCTCCATCTATGTACTCTTCTTTTCCTTTCTCAAAATTATTTTTCTAACACAGAAAAATATATATAGAGTTTGTGCCAATGAATGTAGATATCCTGTTTCCTAGAACATTCAAGGCCATAAGGGTTTCCATCAGAATGTAGAGTAAGGAGATTAAGATTAACAAAAAAACATAGAAGAATTGAGTCGTGTGATATGACAGTGTTCTTTATTAATTGTTGTATCCTGGACAGTGGTAACAACCATAGTTGTTACGGCGACGCCTAGGCGTCCTGACAATGAAGAGAAGGTTATGTCGTGCATCGACTTGAGGCAAGGCTAGGCGATGACATGAGACGTCAAGCTGCCAAGGCGAATGCCTTGGTAGCTTTAGCCCAACTTCTTTTTTTTTACCCATGACTCATGGATCTTCTATTTACTGAACAGCCATCGCGATGAAGTTTAAAGTCCTAAAATCACGACATCGACTCCTCTCAGTCCTCTACCTTCACGACAATGACTCCTCTGCTTTCTGCTTTCAGGGACATGGTGACTCGCCGGCTCATTTTCCTCACTACTTCGTGACTCTTCTCCTTAGTTCCTTGTCGACTTCACCTCCACCAGCCGAGCCTTCCTCAGTCACGCCTCCCCCAATCGCGAACCCATGTCTGTTTTCTCTCCTTCCTTCTCTCTCTCACATGCGAAATATGTTGTTGTTGTGTTGGGTATCTTCCTTCTCTCTCGCTGCTATGCTGGGTATTTTGTTTGTGATATGTTGGGTAGCCTTAGTCTACTTATCTTTAATTAAAATCTGATGGGTAACTTGTCTGTAATACTTATCTCGTCTTGTATATGATTAAATAATGGAGTATTATTTTGGACATGGTTATTATTTTTAACTATTAAAATTTGTAAACTTTACATAATATGTTGTTTTAGACTGAGTATTTTTTTTGACAGTTGGCAGTGTTTAACTACTAAAATATAATATTTCAGACAGTAGGTACTAAATAATTCTTTCTCGATCTTTTTGGAACTGAGACATATACCTGCATGTGTATTTTTTAACTTTGGTGGTTACATTTTGAACACGAGGTCAAGTTCCATGTTGATCAACATACACTGATAATCATTATTGTGGACTAAAAAGATATTTAAAATTTTGTCTGCTTGATGTTTTGGAAAGTGAACAGTGATTATTGTTTGTATAATTAATTAATTATGGAGTATAGACCAAAAGTAACACATTCAATGATTCAAAAGTAAAAACAAAAGTAGATAATATTTTGATGAATGGTTTGTTATTTGGATCAATTTTGTCTTATGTTTTTTATTTGATTGTATTGTGTAAAAAGTAAAATGGCGAAAAGTTCGGGGACCGATAGTTATGATATAACTAAGGATCCTAAAACAAAAATTAAATCGAACGATCTGGGTTGGAAATATAGATATTGGTCGGATATAAGTAATAAGGATGACGTGCAATGTATATTTTGCGGCAAGAAATGTCATTCAGCCGTCAAGAGGCTCAAGCAACATCTAGCTAGAAATTTTGGAAATGTAGCGAAGTGCCCTAAAACATCAACAAAAATAATGAAGGAGATACAAGCGGCTTTGAATAGTAAAAAGAGGAACAAGCCAGCTGAGCTAGATGATGATGATGTAGTAGAAGTACAAGAAGAACAATCATCTGCTCCTCCAATCATGGCTTCCAATGCTTCCTCTAACACTATCCCAAGTTCCAGGACCGCTTCCAAAAAGAAGAAAGCTGTTTTTCAATTCCAAAAGACACAACCAAAAGCTCCGACAAAGACGGTTGAAGCACTTCTAAGGAAGACGCCCGAAGAGGTTGTACAGTAGAGGCATCGCAAGCGTTTGAGCCAAACAACTATTGAAAATCGTTTGAGAACACTAGAGGAAAAGGAGAGAGTGTGCACATTGCCAACTTTTTTTACGAGTGTGACATAGCATTCAATGTTGCAAATGCAAGGAGCTTCGAGGTAATGATCGAGTCCATAACGCAATATAGGTCAAGTTTAAAGCCTCCAACGTATCATAAGTTGAGGGTTCCTTTACTTCAGAAGGCAAAAAAGCAAACCGATGAGTTAAAGGCGAAATATGAAGTTTCTTAAAAGCAATATAGTTGCACACTCATGTCGGATGGTTTGACAGATAGGAGGAGAAGACACTTGTAGAATTTCCTTGTTAATAGTCCAAAAGGGGCTTACTTCATGGGTTATGTTGATGCCTCCAGTCAGACGCAAGATGCCACAATGTTGGCAAATCTCCTTGATAGTAAGATTGAGGAAATTGACCCCAAGTATGTTGTTCAGGTAGTCTCAGACAATGCCTCTAATTACAAAGTCGCGGAGCATATACTAATGGAAAGGAGGCCTACACTGTTTTGGACACCTTGTGTCGCTCACTGCCTAGATCTTATTCTAGAGGGCATAGGCAAGCTGAAGCAATTCTAGCCCACAATCACAAATGCAACCAGAATCACAACATTCATTTACAGGCATGGTCATCTTCTTGATGCGAAGAGGGAAAAAACAAATGGGAGGGATCTTGTCAAACCCGGAGTTAATAGATTTGTTACAGCTTTCCTCGCCTTGCAGAGTTTGTACAAGCATAGAGATGCATTGAGGCATTTATTCATAAGCGAGGATTAGACAAAATCTAAGTTGTCGACTATCGAAGCGGGGAAGAAAGTATTTGATACTGTAATTTCAACTACATTTTGGTATCATGTTGAAGATTGCATTAGGGTGTCACAACCACTTCTTATAGTCTAGAGGATTGTTGATGGTGATGAGGAGCTTGCGATGCCAGAAGTTTTCACTGTGCAAAGAAAAAATTGAAGATTCATTTGATAACAAACAGAGACTCTACAAGAAGGTGATTGACATTGTTGAGCAACGATGGGAAAGCCAAATGGAGCAAAAATTATATAAGGTTGCGTTGTTTCTCAATTTGGGCAAGTACTTTGATACCAAAGAGGAATGTTCAGAGTTAGCTTGCACTCTACGAGAAGACTTCAATAACATTCTTGCAAAGATAGTACCCGAGCTAGATTTGCTAGACAAGATAAGCAATCTAGTCGATATTTTTGCAAGAGAAATGGCGATTAGGCAACGAAAATTAAAGAATCCTCGTAAGTATATTGAAATATATATAAAGATATAAAATATAAATTATAATTATATACATTCTTCTTTTTCCTCCTTTTAAAAGTATTTATATTTCTTTTAAATATTTGCTAGTTGATTGGTGGAGCGCTTTTGGAGGGCGGGCAATTGAGCTTACAATGTTTGCAAAAAGAATTATAGGCTTTTGTTGTTCTTCCGGTTGTGAACGCAATTGGAGTACATTTGAGTTTGTAAATAAGTACTTTCTATTGTTGGTTCAAAAGTAACAAGCCATTACTAATACTAACTATTTTTTATATAATTAAAATTTTATCATTAATATTATGATTTTTTGTTTTATTTATTTTATTTATTTTAGATTCATACGAATAAAAGAAATAGATTGGAACACAAACGATTGAGTGAATTGTTGTATGTCCAATACAATCAAAAGATCGTTTCAAGGTTCCAAAAGAGGTGTAAACTTGGAAAAAAATTTAATCCATTAGCCATTGATGACTTTAAATGGAGTAATGAATGGATCAATAATGAGGCCAATGTTCATCCCGAGGAGGATCTTACATGTAATTATTTGGATCGAACCAGCGTATCCAACACACTTGAGGGTCGCAATCCTTCAAGGAGAGCTCGTGCTAAATAGTGATAATGTCATAACGTACTCTCGACGTGTTGGTGGTTCTACTTCAAGGGAATCAAAGTTGATGGATTCAGACTCTGATGATGAAGTTGATGAAGAGAGAATTCCAAATGATGATGAAGATGTAAATGATGATTTTAGAGAAAGACCACCTACGCCTTTTGAATGAGAGTAGTTCTTGTGGAGAAGACGGAGATGACTTTTTTCTTGGTGAGTTTGTTTGAACGATGTTTAGAGACTAGTGTAGAGTCTAGATATTATTTTGGCTTATTATGTGGCGTTTTATTAGTTATTTAATATGTGATGGTTGATTTCTACTTTATTTTCTATTTGTGATTGTTGAATTCTTCATTTCTTCTACTAGTTTTTAATATCAAGTGTTTTATTTTTGGATTGTTATTGGTAAGTATTTACATAATTATGTTTTTAATGATATTCCTCTGGATTTTAATGTATATGAAATTTTATTGTCAATAAATATACTTGTTAAGTAAAATAAATAATATATAAATTACACATTGTAAACAACTTGTCTCCATACGGGCGCCATAGCGGTCGCCTAGATATCCTGGCAGTCGGCTACCGCAATGACTCGTCGTGATTACAACTTGTAAGACCAAACACAAAGGAAAATTAATTTCACAAGAAAGTAAAAAAGAAACAAGGACAACATACAGTCACGATTCAAGGTTAATAATGATAGTTTATGCATGAACTAAAAGCACCTTTTATACAAATCAAATCAATTCCACGTACAACAGACTATTAGATAAATAACTCTAGAATATGAAAATTTAGAGATGTTTAGATACGATTAAATCCCAAAGAAACATATTTAACAATGAACAAACCTCATCGGTCTTTGTCGACCTAGATGGTGGGACAGGAACAGGAATCTTGGCAGGTGGGTGATTACCTGCAAACAATTCGAAACTATTAACAATGATATAATTTAGTGATAGTTAATTATAGAGTTAAATGTAGTTTGATCCCCCAAGTTTATCCTATTTTGCACATTACATCTTATACTTCAAAATGTGACACTTAAAATCCCGCATTTTTAGTGAATCGACACATAACACCCTCTGACTCAAAATCCGTCACTTTTAAACACTAACCCCGTCACTTTTAGAGATGAATTTGGGTCAAAAGGTGTTATGTGTTGGTTCGCTAAAAGTGCGGGGTGCAAAGTTTCACGTTTTGAAGTATATAATGCAATTTGCAAAATGAAAGCGCATTTAACTCTTAATTATATTGATATAATTTAGTGATAGTTAATAATACTACCTCCATTCCAAATTATAAGATCGACTTTTAAAAGTAAATCTGCGATATTTTTAAATTCAAAATTAAGATGATTCATTAATAACAATAAATCTTCCAATCAATATTATTTTTTAAGTAGTGTATAATATTCATCATTGTATTGAATCCATGTCAATTTTGAAAATGTTTCAAGTTGACTTCAAAAAGTCAATAATGATCTTATATTTTAGAATGGAGGGACTAGTAAAATTTACTTTTTGATGATTGTGTACTCAATTTTTTCCAAGAATGCACAAATATATACTCCCAGTGCCCCCAATTTAAGTGTCCTGGTTTGACCGCAAATAGTTTTAAGAAATTTGTAATGTGTCGTACCTTTTACTTATAACCATCGGATATAGTTGTTAAAATCATTATATATGTATATAATATATACATATATTATATATATATGATTTCATCAAGTATTAAGCGGTTGTCATGAAGTCTTGTTAAACAAGAGGAGCTCATCATAGTTGATCTTTGCAATAAAAAATTTGAAATTAAATCATTTTTCCTCCCTAGCTTCTGACTGTGGCGGGGTCCAAAACCATTTATTCCCATTAGCTTATTACACTTGAGAGAGGCTCTAGCGGTAATGACCATTTTTTATGACAAAGTTGACTGCTCAGCCTTTCATTCCTATGCTCCTTACCAAAAGTTTGCAGATCAGCCTGCTTCAAAATGCATGAAATATTATTTGCATGAATGGTTTTATTGTTTTATTAATAAAATATTAATATAAAATAATTTTATAAAAAACAATAAATATTAATATAAATAAAACATTTTTATAAATATATTTATATTAATATAATATTTAATATTATATTATATTAATATTAACTTTGATATATATTTATAAAAAACAATAAATATTTATATTAATATTTATTGTTTTTTATAAAATTCAATAAATATTTATATTAATATTTATTGTTTTTTATAAAATTATTTTATATTAATATTTTATTAATAAAACAATAAAACCATTCATGCAAATAATATTTCATGCATTTTGAAGCAGGCTGATCTACAAACTTTTGGTAAGGAGCAGAGCAATGAAAGGCCGAGCAGTCAACTTTGTCATAAAAAGTGGTCATTGCCGCTAGAGCCTCTCTCGGCAAGGGAGGATTAAATTTGAGGGGTAGTTATGTAATAAGCTAACGGGAATAAATGGCTTTGGACTGCCGCTACAGGCTGTAGCGGTAGGGAGAAAAAATGATTTAATTTCAGCCTTTTATTGCAAAGATCAACGGTGATAAGCTCGGTTGCTGAACAATACTCATGGCAACCGTTTGCCACAGATAAAATCCCTATATATATATATATATATGAATGGTTAAGATAGCAAGGCCTCACTTATCTAGGCCCTAGGGACGCCTAAAAATAGAAAGGAGTCTTGTAAATTGGATGAAAGGAGTTACCTAAGAAGCTTGTGTTGTCATACTCGACCAACAAAATAAAAAGAAAAGAAAAGCTTGCGATGCCATTGCCATTGAAATTAACAAGAAGAAACACCAAATAAAGAGGGGGAAGAAAAACACATTTCAGTGCAATTACTAACCATCAACCCCAACAGGCCAATGTGGAGCCTTAGTTGAAGCATCCAAACGTTGCAAAATTGTTTGATCTGCCTTCATAACAGATATTGAAAACCCTGACCAAAACAGAAACTGTTACATAGCACTTTGTTAGACAAACAAAGGGCTCATTCAAACTTTACCTGCCATATCAAGAGAAGTCATAAATGACCCTGTGTACACCCTATCAACCGCCAGTCCATGTTCAAGTTGCAATTTAGGAACAGCTTTTCCAGCTGTGATCATCAATTCCATAACCGGGGTACCACCCAATCTGCAATTAATTTTAGATCAAAGGTCATATTTTATGAGTTACAATGTATAGCTTATGTTAATATGACCTCTAAGGCTCTGATTTAAGATCAACAAGGGTAACTAACCCACAGATAAGTAATTAATGTCTCCAAAAACAAATATATTGTCATGCGTCACTGCCAAAAATCATGAAGACAACCCAAAGAATAAAGAGAAAGAAATATTATGCTCTTGACATAATCAATACTCCCACTCTGGAAAAAAAGAGTCCTACATGCTACAAATAGTATGCCTTTTGGCACAAACCAATACTCCCTCTGTCTGGAAAGAGAGTCCTACTTTTTGTGTTGCCTTTTATTTCTGAAAGTTTAGGTCTGTAAAAAACACGGTTAGACAAATACTTTTTGAAGATTTTTTCTATACTAAACTTTATAGGCCATAATTTATTATTGTAAAAGATTGTGCCAAGTGTGTCCTATGCAAAAATTTAATATTCGCACCAGGGGTTTTTTTTTTTTTTTTTTTTTGGGGTGGAGGTGGATCAACAAAAAATAAGTAGACCATGTATTATCTATTTCTTTTCCCCTTTCCCTGAGAAAAGGAAAGCTACATAACTTCTAACCAACAAAAAGAGGTTATCTTAAGGTTAAGGTGAAAACTCTTTAACTACTCTTCTCCTCTAAACTTGTCATTAAGAATCATTAATCTTCCACAAAACATATTAGGTCAATATTTTGGCAAAAAGAGAAACATGGGACCAGCAATGAGATAATAGGAAACTCTTCTACTAGTTCTTTCCCCATTTTTCATTTTGGAGATGATTCGTTCGTGCATGCAAATCCTAATATTCACGTATTTGGTAAGATTTGTAGCAGTAAAACATGGAAAGAATGTTTAAGAACAATAATATCAAGATTCAGTGCTACCAGAAAAAGAAAACAGTACAGAGAAAAGATAATCAACAATAAGCCACTCATCAATCCCTGATATAATATTCTGTATTCATTCGGCTTTCAACATGCAATGACACTTCTGTTTCTCCATTTCAGAATACCTTTTCTAGTGTAGAAGAGGACATACGGTTATGTTTGGACCTACCCATTAATCATAAGCACAACTCTACTCCCGCGTTTAATAGGAACATAGTTAGTTTCCTGAAAAGACAAGAATAGAAGTAATCTCGTATGAACATGTAATAGATGAAAGAACATAAAATAAAGTTGCCTTGCGAAAAAAATCAAACATCTTAATGAGCATTGCAGAGCCCATTCAATCAGCAGAAACTTCCATCAAGAAACAAGCACACAAGTAACTGGAGTAAAACAGATTGCAAAAACAACATACCCTGGCAAAAGACTGGTCTTACTAAAATGCTTTACCTCTTAGATCAATGAAACAGCCTCAAACAAACAAATGGTATTCAAAGTCAGAGAAATAAGAATTCCTATCAGGGTTTCTGCATTATTCTTTTGTGATTAAAGCTACCAAAAATTACTTACCGAAAAAGTAAATGATACTAACAAAAACTTAATATTTGACTACATCCATTGGAAATCACCTATATGTCATGTTCCGAAAATGGAGTAAAATGTGACATCGTATAAAGTCCTGGTGCGGTTTTGTTTTGCTCTGATATTTTTGACCCATGCGCAAACAAAAAATAAGAAGAGTGAAAGATGATAGTCTTCTTTATTCTAGCAAAATACTGGTTTTGCTAAATCACTTTACCTCCTATACCAGTGAAACAGCCACGAAGAAACAAAAGGCATTCAATATCAGGGAAATAAGAAGTCAAAATATCATTCTTCGTTTGTGTTTAAAGCTACCAAAGATTAAATAAATAAATAAATGAGTTACACAAATAAAACTTAATATTTGACAACATCCATAGGAAATCCATAACTGTCCTGTTCTGAACATGGAGTAAAATGTGACACATAAATGTCCTGTTGTGGATCTCGTTACGCTCTGATATTGGTTGAGGGCGCATGCACAACCAAAAAACAAGAAGAGCAGAAGAAGAGAATCTTCTTTACACTACAAGCTTCGACCAACTCAAGTATAGCCCATAGCCATATTTCCCGAAATCCCAGTCTATTAAGGCTTCCAGCCAACAAACAAACAGGGGAATTGACCAATCCGACTACTACTATGACCAAGGTCGCAAAATAGGACTCCTCGGCAACTAGGTTAGGCAAAATATGAACTAGAATAAACCAAATGAACATCCTAATATAAACAAGGTTTTCGAAAAAGAATAGTTTAGTTAATAATACTCGATACTTACAAATTACTAATTGGCTATTTTAAATACACAGAAGATGGCAGATAGAAAGCATTCATTTCATGCACAGATAAACATGGTATCATTTGGGAAATGATATTTCCGCAGGAGTATTTGATATTTCCACAGGTTTGGGGCCCATTTTTAACCAAATCAATAGTGATACAATAAAGTAACAAGATATTCACGTTTATTCCCAATTTACCCCTCCCTTTCATCTTCCTCAATTTCTCTCTCCCCCATTTTACGTTCTATCAGCTCCTTATACCAGCAACTTCTAGAATACTGAATATAATCACATTCATAAGTATATCTCCGGTGAAAACAGAGAAGCAAAGACACTCATCAAAATCTGTAAAAAGTATAGAAGTACACGACATCAAAATATGTTAAAGTACACGGCATCAAAGTCTCAACGATTTCCTCGAACATGAAGTTTCCCATCTGTTCCGATCGTCCGATCATCAGCATAAACAAGTTCTGTCCAATGTTTGCTGCCTTGGTGCGGATTGTGAAGGACCTTGTTGGAAGTTGGGAATTGGGCTGAAATTGAAGAACCCAAAATTAAATTTGTGCATCTACTTGTCGGGGTGAAGTTCTCGGAGTTGGCCATGAACTCGTCGGAAAGCGAGAGAATTACAAAATCAAGGCTTGTAAGAGGTAGTAGATGAGAAGGGGTAGATTGGGAATTCTCGTCTCATTTCTTGTTACTTTATTGTATCAGTATTAATATGATTAAAAATCAGCCCCATACCTGTGGAAATATCAATTGCCTATCATTTTAGTTGAACCATATATATTTGTCTATAATGACATACCGGTGATAGTATCTGATTAAGAACATGAGAAACCACAACATCCACAGGCTGCAAGTCAGCTACAGCAGCACCTGGTTCCCCATGCTGAAAAGCACACATACTTTATGACCATATTTATAAGAGTAACCCAAGAAAAGAAAATATTTGAAGAGTAAACAGAAGTAACACCAGGATGCCATGTCTTCAAAATAATAATCAGCGACTACATGAAGAGATACCTAACTTAGATATTTAAACAAACCATAGCTTGAAAATTTGACCAAGAATACCGTTAGATTTTTAACAAATGAATATAATACAGGAGTATTGCACGTATAATCAGAACATCAACAAATAGGCTACTTTACTTACAACGCCAAGACCAAGTTCCATTTTTCCTGGGCCCAGACGATCTGAAGTAACCTGACCTGGCAGCGTGCATACAGACAAAGCAACGCCCATGGTCCCAACCATTTCAGATGCATGTTTTGCTTCTGCAGCAACATCAGCAAGTGAAAGACCAGAATCAGCCGCAGCTCCAGCGACCTGTATTAGACAAAAAGAAATAAAAATTATAGAATTACTAGTAAATACAAATTCCATTGCCAATCTTACATGTAAATGACCCTTAACCATTACAACAACATAAGAAACAAATATAATAAGATACACAATCTAACCTCAACATTTGGAAAAAGTTTCAAGGGAGAATATTATTTAAAGAGCAATATTATAACAATATCTATAAAAACATTCATATATCGTTCAATGGAAAAGTAATATATTGAAGAGAAAGGGAAAGGGACATAAGAAATTCATTCATGATACCATTTAGAAGTTCATCTCCCATGACATTTGTTTTGCAAGAAATATGAAGAAAAAACTGGCAAAAGGAAATGAAAATGTTGTAGAATGCTGACAGACATGTAGTGTGCTTGTTTGAGTGCGCACAAGTGCACAAGGGAAGATAGCAAGAAAGATAAATAAAACCTTATGAACTAGTATTGTCCCAGCCAAACCTCTTCGTCCAGCTATACCTCGAGGTGGTGGCAAGGCACAATCATCTCCAACAATTACCATCTACATGTCATAAATACATATTAACAAACATTAATTTTATTTCACTTTTTCTGAATAGTAAATAAACATTAATTTGATATCAATTTATGCATAGAGATTATTTTATTTCCACGACTTTACGATATGCTGAGAAGGTTCATAAAGAAATGTACCTCTACTTTGTAGCCTTCAGATTTTGCTTGCTCAGTGGCCAAACCAAAATTTAAACGGTCCCCAGTATAGTTCTGTCCCAACCAAGATTGTGATATTATAAATAATTTAACCTTGGCTCAACCACTCAAAATCCCTTTTAAGCTACTACTTCCTCCTCTATCACTAGAAATACTTGATTTCATTGGGACACGCTTATGAAATAAAAAATTTAACAATTAGTCTTAGCATTTTTAAAGCATTTAATTATTTTCCCGCTTCATCTGTAGAGATGCCAATTTCACATACTGACATACATAGACAACACAACATGAAGCAATTGAAGTTGTTTAATTAAAGAGACATTAAATAATACCGTGACAATTAAGAGGCATCCCATAGGACCAGTAACAGCTCGTATGCCCTAAAGTTGGACAATGTTAGCTTGCAAGAATCTAAAGGAAGAACTGGAAAAGAACCGCTTGGTAATAATAAGAATCTTTCTTGTTAGTAGGTTTAGTGGCAGAAGGTCTTACAGCAAGAATAGAATCAACTGGCGGTGAGGCAAAAACATCTCCACAAATAGCTGCTGTCAGCATTCCTTCTCCTACGAATCCAGCATGAGCAGGCTCGTGGCCACTTCCACCTCCTGTGATATGACATTCACCAATACACCAAAGAATAGTTAACTTGCACTTGATGAAATTATAAGTAACATTCCTCTTCATGTCATCTAAGAGTCCATTAACGAGACACAAATTGTAATTTCAAGTATTATCAATGTAAAGGTTGTGTATAGATGAAATTTCACTGTAACAGGAAAATTAATGACATAACAGACAAATAAAGGCAAAATAACGGTGTAACAAAGAGCATAATAATATCAAAAATGGGCCTCTTTTTGTGGGACTGAGGGAACAACAACAACAATAACAACAATAATAATAATAATAGTAAATAAGTAATAAATATTAGTAAATAAATATAATAATAATAATAGTAAATAAGTAATAAATATTAGTAAATAAATATGTACATGTACATACTAACTTATCAAAAAATAATAATAACTATTACCAAAGAACAAAAAGATGATGATGATGTAGAGGAGGGGCAGAAGATGATATATTTATAATTATTTAGCTTCTTTTATTGTGTTTAGTACTTTTTAGAGTGTTAAAAAATTATTCTTCAATTATTATGCAATACAACAATAGACAAGTTTGTGAGATGTTTGTATTATCATTTGGACAATATTATGTACACCTGATGATGTTTTTGTGCTCATCTAATTGATCCATCTTGTTGTTCTTATTATTTATAATTTCTTAATAGATTTTAGAGAAAATTGGAACATCTAACTAGCGTAACGGTGCATATCACCTGATACCAAAACTGAAACCAATACCAAGTCAAAAACTGCACTATATCAAATCCTATAACATGCTTTTCTGCAGTTGGTTTGTTGGTTCAGAGATGATTCTTTGGGAACTTGGGGGTTTTTTTTGTGAGATAGATTTGAGACTACGTTGACATCTCGGTTTTGGGATAAATTTAAGACTACATTGTCACCTCAGTTTTGGGATAGGTTTGGGACTAAGTTGTGGTCTCGATTTTAGAATAATTTGAGACTACGTTGTGGTCTCGAATGCTATTCTCGACGCTCTAGAGAACTTCAACAAAAGATGGAGGTCAAAAATTAGGGTATGAAGAAAACAGGTTAATCACCAAGTTCGTATAATCCCACACGATGTAGGACAAGAATGGAGGTAGGAATAACGGGGATTAAAAGAAGGTAATTAGGCTAAAAGCTACAAAAGTACAAGGCTTAATTCAAAAATAATCAATCCTTCTATGTATGTAATGATGGATTATAACTGTTTATCAGAAGAAGAAAAACCCTAATACTAAATGACCAAGTAAAAGATCAAATAACCCAATTAAATTAGGAAATCAAATCCTATTAATTATCTACTATCATAAATAATTAATACACTAGAATACCCTTAATATTTTAACACTTGCATAATAAAATATAATCACATTGAACTAACTATTTATATCTAAGTAGTAAGTAATAATATAAAGTAATAGTTAATATTTTGATCTTCTTCTGCTCCTCATCAATAGCAATCAGCATTTCTAGCTTAAACACTGAATGCATGAAGAAAAAAAAACTCACTGACAAATCTCATAATCAAGAGAGAGAGTGAGGAAGAAGGGGGAGAGTGAACCTGATTTAAGAATTTATGAGTTACAAACTTATAACTTAATGGATAATGACTCCAGTTTTGAAGTAGACAAACAAAAGTTTTAATTCATAAGACAACAGACCTGATATAACTGCAACTTTGTCATTGCTTTTACTTGAAACATCAGCACGTAATACAACCTTCACCTATATATACATATATAGGAAGTAGTCAATAGAAATTACAAAAGACGCGCATAGAACGGGGCATCCACCTTGTAAACAAGCACATAATTGTACAATATATTACCTCTGGAAAACCATTCAAATACTGCAATCCAGGATAAGTTTCCACAAGACCCTCAATGAACTCAGTCACTACATCTGCCACCAACATCAACAAAACTTTCAACTCCACGTACCACAAATAAAAAAAGAAAATAAACAAGAGCAAAGAGAAAGATAGAGGTTAAACCTCTGTCTTGGTTACAGAGCAAATGGAAGAATTGAGAAAAGTGCTGAATATTATGTTTTATTTTGTTTATGCTACTGAATCATCCATCTTCCAATCTTAGAGCCCCTTCTTTTTGAGTGACCCAAGAAGGCACAAACAAAATTTGTGGTCAGAAAACTAGATTAGATATTTTTTCTTTAAATTATAATTTAAAAAATATTTGTGTTGCCAAATATCAACTTAATAGGTCTATTACACCAATAACCTATCACATCAATATTTTATGTATTGCCAACCATCAAATTATTTGGCTTAAAAATTAGTAGAAATTGTATATTCTTAAGTTATATATTCTTTTCTTATATTTTTTGGTATGTAAACTTAAGCTATGTTATACAATAGGTGGTTTATAACACTTTCATAAAAAATAAGAAAATGCAGCGTAAGAAGATTTACCATAGACGAGAGAATACAACGAGGAGGAAAAAGAGTCATCCAAAGAAATGAAAAAACAAAAAAGAAAGTCCTAGCAAGAAATTAAGGATAAATTTAGAAACATAGTTATTTATGAAAGACTAAACAATTTGGTTTTTCGACTAGAATCCTTTTCTTTGGGGGGGGATGGAGAGAGAGAGAATTCAAAGAGAAACACTACTTCTATTATGGCAAAAGATTTTACCAGGTTGCATTGTACTGTTTTATCACTTTTCTGCAACTGAACAATAATAAAAACAACATATGACCCAAGTTTACTCATAACAAAAATGATTTGTAAGCTGTACTTTCTCTACGATACAGTTGTTTTCATAAAATGAAAGATCCCAACCAGTAGGTAATAGTTCTAAGGGTCTGTTTGGAAGTATTTACAAATCTGTTTTCCTAAGTTTGTTTTTATTAAGAATTCAAAAGAACAAATATTCTAACTGCATTTCAGTATTCTATTTTCATATATATTTCTGAAAATACTTTAATTTCAGAAAACACCATAAAGGTGTTTCATGACTGTTTTAAGAAAAGAACAAGAAGACATACTCAATTTTTACTGTTGTTGGAGCATTATGCACTTCGTATATACACAAATTAGTTCCTATTTTATAGTAAATTCCACTAGAAACTTAAATAATTTATAAAAAAATGCAAACAAACACTTCTACATTTAGAAATAAAAACCACAAAGTTAGGAACGTAACAAATAAACTCTAAAATTATCATTGATAACAACATTTTCTCCTCATTACCGTAAAAATTTATCTAATCAACAATTTAATCAATAAATTCGATAAGAAACCCGATTCCTAAGAAACGAAACTGTTTTAAGAATTAAAATAATAAGAAACGAAACATCAAGCAACAATCCGATGATAAAATGCAGCGAAGAAGTAAAGGAAAGTGATACAGAGGCGAGATTCTTTACCATTGGGATCGTTGATGAGCTTTTTGCCTTGGAACGCCATTAATAAGTGAACTGGATTGTATCGCTGTGCCTGTAAATAGCAAAATCTCCTACTGCATAACTCTCTAGAGATTGATTGATTGATCGGAAATACGAAATTTGAAACCCTAGGCCTGACTTGAGAGTATAGAGAGAGAGTTCAGTTTGGTCTATGGTTGATTGGTTTCTGGGAAATTCAGTCATCTGGGACTGACTGGGAGTAGTAGAGTTGATATTATAGTTTTCTTGTCCGTGCAAAAAAAAAAATGAATTTTTAAAATAATGGGAATATTTGCTGCTTTTGGCATAGCATAATTTGCACTTGGGAAATAATATTCTGATAAGAGAGAAAAATATATATATTCAGTCCGGATTAGAGATACATTTTTTAATTCTAAATTTTAAGATCATTGATTTTTAAAATTATATTTATAATATTTTTAAATTAAAATTATTCAATAATAATTACAAAATAAAATTTAATAATTGGTAGAATTTTTAAATAATTTTCAACACTTATCATTTTATTAACTAAAATTATATTCATTCATTTTAAAATATAAGATTGTTATTGACTTTTTTTGAATTCAACTTAGACAATTTCAAAATCAAAGTTAACATAAATCTATTTAATTTTATGCTATGTTAAATAGTGCAAACTATCTTAAAAAATATTATAAGTGTTATTGTTTCATAATTTTTAATGAATCTTAAATATTTTGAATTTAAAAATGTTACAAATTAAATTTAAAAAGTCAATAATAATCTTATATGTTAAACGAGATCAATCTTCAGGTTGATTTTGGATAGCTTTGGTTTGATCGAGTTAGGTCCAAGCTTGAAACCTAGTTAAACCAAGCTGAGTAAGGACGATCTTAGTGTCGAAAAACGATGGACTAAACAAGCCTTGTAGGCTAAGCAAACGTTAGGACAGACATGCACAACAAGACAACCTGATCTGGCATGGTTTGACCTTAAGCCTGTCATGCTTTGGAAACCCGTTGACTTAGGCATGTCATGCAAGGCTTTGCTCGTTAGGTTGTGGTCTGATTAGGACTACAACTTAGGCCTAAGGTCAGGTCAGGCCTAGGTCGGTCTGATAATTTTCTTTTTTTAAAATGTTAAATATTAAAAATATAAATTAATAAAATTTTGTAAAAAATGATGTAAGATTTTTTAGATTTATTTTATTTTAACATTCTACTGCACACCAATATAAGTTGGATGATTATAACAAAAATAAATATATTCCTCTTAAATTAAAGGAAAATGTAATTTTGATGTAATTGGAATATTAAAACAAATTGATTTCCTAAATGCCTATAGATTCTAAATAAAATTAACTTACTATAGATTACATTTTTATATTTTGAATATAAAGTTAGTTTTATTTTACTTTTTTTAGTATTAAGATCAATTGGACATATATTTTGTAAAGTTTAAATACACATATATATTTTCCTTTATGATTATTAAACACTTACATAGTTATTTCTCAAGTATTATTTCCAATTAGTTTTCTAATTACTTCATGGAATTATTCTTTAAATTGCTTCAACAAAATACCTAAAAAATAACCAAAATCACAAATCCCCTAAGAATTTAGCATATCCAAATTAATGAAGAACTTTAGTATTTATAAGAAACTAACGTATTATTAATATTTAATATTGAAAATTAGTTTATTAATGTATTAATTAATGTTAATATTTAACATTAAACGTAGCAAGTAATAGTAATAAAATTTTAATGTTAAATACATGTAATTTAGTATTTACAATAAAATAACTTATTATTAATATTTAATCAACTAACTAACTAATTTATTATTAATATTAAATATATTAACTAGTTCTATTCATTGAAGATGTATATTAATTAAATGTATTTACAAAAAAATCAAGAATTAATAATTATAATTTTAAACTTTATTGATGTATTAATTAAAACTAGTTTATTATAATTTATAAATTACAATAATGAATAAGTAAAAACTTATAATTCATTGATGAATAATTATAACTTTGAAGTTCAAAAATTATAAATAATTGGATAAAGAATCAGATCAGACCTGATCAGACCAGACCAGATCACGTTTAAAGTCAGGCCAAACCAGACTTTTTCTGTAGGCCAGAGCAAACCATATTTTTGTCTTAAAAGAGTGATATTTTCAAGCCTTTCAACTCGGGCTTGATCGGTACAGGTCTTGATTAGGTCGGGTCCAATGCGGACTTGTAGGTCTTTTGTTCATCCTTAATTACGGGTTTCAGGCTTTTTGTAAGACCTCAACTTATTATAAATAAAATCGAATTTTCTCTAATTATTATTGTGAATAATAAGGTATTAATTTGATATAATTCTACGGTTATGGGTGAAATGTGCAAATTTTGCAAAATATGCAAGTGGTTATAAAAAATAATCATTGTTGTGGGGAATATTCATTTGGTCGTGGAATATTCTTTGTTGTCGGGGAATATTAAATTTATTTGCCGCTAGCGATCATTTGTGGGCCCCATAAGAATAATTGTCGGATGAAGAAAACGACAAGTTTGAGTTTTTATAAATAACGGCATAGTTATTACTGATTAACACTTGTTGGAATACCCTTTGGTTAAAATACGATGTCTGGCGTGGATGCAGAGTATTGATGAATTATTGATCCTACGTAAGAAGAAGACACTACTCAATAATTTTTACTGATGAATTCTTGTTTAATATTTTATTTTATTGATTCAATAATTTTGCGTTGATATTTTATATTATTGTTGTTTCAATAATTGTCACGCACAAAATATTTCCATTATCGGATCAATAATTCATATTATTTGAATAATATTATTAGATAGAATTATTGGCAATGTCTAGAAAGTTACATCGAGAGGTTTGGTCACCTAATTGCTTACCAAGAAGGAAAAATTCTTATTGAAATCCCCTCTTTCCTCGAACTACCGGTTTGGTTGTCATAAATGTGATTCTGTAATATTATTTGTGAATAATTAATTATTGATTCATATGATAAGGAAATATTTATTTTATGTGGATATAAATGTTGGATATATTTATTGTGGTTAAAAATGAAAGAGTTAATGTGTGAGACCCCAGATTTTATCAATAAAGATTTAAATTTTGTCGAAATAATTTTTAATATTATGGTGTGAATTTGAGATAATATTATAGTTGTGGGTAGTATTTATAAATTTTGCAAAGTATGCAAGTGGTTATATTATATTCGATTGGTCGGGGAATATTCGGTTTAGTAGGGAATATTCGTACAACGGCTCAATCATTGGTGGACCCCACAACAGAATTATTGTCGGATTGAGAAAACGACAAAAATATTTTATTAAAATAACGGCGGAAGTTTTACCGTGGTTACTGTTGAACTACTCGGTAGTAAAAAATAACGAATAACGTGTGGTTGCATAGTAAGAATACGGTATTGATTATTGATGCTTATGTGAGAAGTCACTCGGTTTGATTCCATTATGTCGATTAATAATATGAATTATTATAGCGATAATGACGTTTTGTTTTATTAAGTATTATTAACGTAATAAAAGCGAAACATCTTTTTATATAAAGCGTAATACTTTATTAAAGTTATTCTATAAATAAAATATATTATATTTTATTATGATAGTATTTTGCATAGTGTTTTTGCATAGTGTTGCATAGTGTTTTGCATAGTAAAATATTTTTATATAAATAGAATATATTATATTTTATTTAAAAGATTTTTCTTTAAATATGGACCGTCAGATTAAAGTAAATCAATCTGGACCGTTCATGGATTAATTCTTATGCATTCCATTTTCCTATAAATAGAAGCTCATTCCTTCATTATTTTCTTACTTAATTCATTGAAACTAGAGAGAAATTATAGAGAGAAGTATAGAGAAAATTATAGAAAAGAAGAAGAGTATTCTCGCTACTTCACTACTTCTATATTAGGTTCTTTTTACGGTAGTAGGGGTGTTATTCTTTTTCTTGAAGAGAACTTACATTATTCCATTCATTATTATTACATTGGAATAACTTTGTAAAAGTGGTATACCCTATACATAACTCGTATACGCAGATACCCTATACTTGGTGAAAATCTTATGTTATTCCATTGCTTATTATTACATTGGAATAACTTTTGTCATACGCTGCCATTTACCTATACTTGGTGACATTTTTCTATTATTACATTGGAACATCCTCATGCGTGTGTTTACACCGGACTGGTTTAAATTTTATTATTCTGTTGGAACATCACATCGTGTGTTTTACAGGACCGGTTAAAATCTTTATCATTCTGTTGGAATATCCTATCTCGTGTTTTTTTACAGGATCCGGTTCCATCTTTATTATTACATTGGAACATCCCGCTTCGGTGTGAATTTCACCGACTGGTTCCGTTATTATTATTCATTGGAATAACTTTGTCTATCTGCAACCGCATGCATGGTGATTTCTTTTGTTATTCCATTCTTTATTATACCCAGTTGGTTAAAACTTTGACTTTCTATACTCCATGAAATTAGTAGAATATCCTCGATATTTGCGTTTCATCCAAAGATATCTTTCACGGAAATATTCTTCCGATCATTCTTGAATTTTACTCTATGTAAACGGTATTATGTTGACAATTTGGGACGTTAATAATTCATGGATTAAATAATTCTTGAACTTGTTTTATTGAATTATTATGTCATTGTCATCATCCTCATGTTATATTATGTTATCTTTCGCTTACGTGCATAGATGAACTTAGTATGATTATGACGAGGATCATTCGGTATAATCATGACTTGATATAAATGATGTGACAAAAGTCCTCGGTGGCTGTAATGCGTTGATGGATAGTTTTTGGTATGATTATGACCGGGGTGATTCGGTATAGTCATGACCATTGATAACTTGATGAAAATCCTTGACCAAGTAGCAGGGGATGATTAGATGTGGTGGTTTATTTATTTATTGTCGAGTCTCTCAAATGATAAAAATTGATGAAAACCTTTTAAAACCTAAAAGATAGTAGACTTTATTCTCTACTTGACTCTGTTAATGGATTGCTTATTCACCGCTGCAGATTAAACTTGTTGTCTACATTGTATTTTATCGTTTAACATTTGTTGAAGGCTAATGATAATTTATTACGCATTATCTTAGTCATAATATTTCTTCTTGGGCTAGTTGAGCTCACCCTTTCTTTTCACCGTTCTCTTCGTGAAATAAGAACATATTTGGGACGAGTCTGGGAAGCGAAGTAATGGTCCGGAAGGATAGCATTAGTAGTCCTCACTATTACGTGTGAAATAGTGTGATAATAGTTGTAATGAGGACTCTTTTTGAGTTTGTATAATATCTAGTAGACAAAATTTGTATTCAAACTCACGGTTTATGTCGTATTGTACACGACAGTTATATTAGTAAGTTGTATTTGAATTTATGTACCATGTAAGTGGCGACCCAAGATGGGTGACGTATACCTAATTTTGGGGGCGTCACATAATGTTGAGGTGTTTTATCAGTATTTTTGTCGGAATGAAGGTATTAAAAAAATTAAACCAGTGTTTTTGAGATATATTGCGTGAGTTAAAATTTTTAATCCGACCGTTGGATCGTTGTAATTTTTGAATATGTTATACACATATAAGTTGAGTATATATCCACAAATTTTGAACCGTTAAAAATGAACGTATGATTTGTTATGAATTTTAAGAGGTGACTGGTTCAGAAATTGTTGAAGTATCCGAATTTTGCATTTTGATGGAAAATTCTAGAATTGAGTGGGCCCCACTTGTGGTTGGTGAAGAAATGTGCTGAATTTTATTTCAAATGTGGTGGGTGGGAATAGTAGCAGGTAAAGCCATCAGGTTGCAGGTCAAGTCTGCTAACATTTTCCTATAAATAGAGGGCTAAGTTAGAATTGAAAATCACACCAGAAACATAAGCTTTCTCTCTTTCTCTCTCTAAATTATTGAGTGTATTTTGTTAGTATTTAGATACTTTGTGAGTTTCTATTCATCAGTGCAAGTTTCTTTCAGCCTTATACCGATATTCCGATCAGAAGTACTGATATTTTGAGGTAAGGGATATTATTTTCTTCTTAAATAATATTTTCTTCAATATCATTATCTTAGAAATATTGGTATGAACTTTTTATCAAATTTGGAACTTTTTGTGTGGGGGGTTCTTATTCACGTATCTGAAGACTATTCAATTCTAAAAATGAAATTTTCTTCTTTTTGTCCAAGATGCCTATTATGGTTACTATCTTTGATTGTATCCATGTTTTGATCTTTATTCTTGAATTTTGCTTCAATATTGGTTATTATGGAGTATTATTGATCTTGGATAAACTGTTATATGAATCCTTACTATTTGTCCTTCTGTCTCACTGGATTCATTTTCTTTAAAATATTTTTCATCACCTCAGTCCTAAATGATGATATTACTGAATATCTTTGGCCTGTAGTGCAAATATGAATGATTAACTAATGAATATCTTTGGCCCGTAGTGCCAAGATGAACAGGTGTTGAGATGAACATGACCAACTAGTGATACAAATGAATATCTTTGGCCTGTAGTGCAAAGATAAATATTGATTAAAGATGTATATTGATTGTTGTTACAGGGATAAAATTGATGATGGACTTTTAAATCTTAGAAGATAGTAGAACTCATTCTCTACTTGACTCTTCTAATGGATTGTTGTTTCCGTTGCAGTTGTTGATCTAAAACTTGTTGTCTATTATATTTTATCAGATTTTTCCCTGTTGAAGACTAACGATAATTTGTTGTATATTATCTTAGTCATAATATCCTTTACTAGGCTAGTTGAGCTCACCCTTTTCCTTTTTGTTCCATTTTTCTCAGGACGTGAGAACATAGCAAGAACTAGTCGGGGTACGGAGTGATGGTTCTAGAAAGATGTTTTAGCAGTCCTCACTATTTCTGTAAAATAGTGTTTGAATAATTGTAATGAGGACTTATTTGAGTGTGGATATTGTCTAAAAGACAATATTTGTATTTAAACTCACAGTATGTGTTGTCGTATTTTGCACGACAATTGTATTATTGAAGTTGTAGTTTACTTTCTGTACCATGTATTTGGCGACTCAGAATGGGTGTTGTATACTTATTTTGGGGGCGTCACAGTTGGTATCAAAGCTTAGGGATATGGTCTTTGGCGGATATCGGGGAATAAAACTAGGAGGGGAGAGATGAGTAAATCCTTCGCTAGTGTGTCCTATCTAAGCTTATTTGTTGGTCAGTCATAATATAGGGATATTATGTGATATGTTAATTTGTTTAATTAACCCTTGTTTTATGGGCGATTTAAGAATGGGCTGAGAGCGTTAACAATGGAGTGTATGAGGCTGTGGAACAACCTTTAGTTACAAACCAGAGAGCGTCTGCAAGGAAGGCAATAATCCTCCTATAAACAACACTCTAGAACAAATGATGAATGATGGGATGTTCGAAGTTTTTTGCATTGTATGCAAAACCGAGACGAGAAACTTCGTGCACGAGAATACTGGTGGAAATGCTAGCAATGCGCGACATCACAACCCAAGCGATTCAAAGAGTTGGGACTACCAGAATTTAAGGGAAAGCTGGATCCGATCATGGCGGAAACGTGGGTCAAGCAAATTACCAAGATATTCGATGTCTTGGGATGCATGGAGGAACAGAAGGTTCCATTCGCCACCTTTATGTTCCGCGGTGAGGTAGACTATAGGTGGGAGTCGAAGGCGTACCAACCGGTACTTCAAAGATATCTTGGGAAACATTTGAAACTATTCAATGACAAGTACTTTCACGAAAGTATTAAATCATATATGAAGGAGGTGGAGTTTATCGATTTGGAACAAAAAAACATGGCGGTGTCCCAAAGACGAAGGCGAAGTTTCTGAGTTATCGGTTTGCACCTCATTTGGTCGAAAATGAGGAGCGAATGACAAGGATGTTTCGAGAGAGGTCTAAAGTCGAGATTCGCAATATCTTATATCTCATAAATTTTCTTTATATTCGGATGTTGTATGCAGAGCTCAATTATTAGAGCGAGATAATGTGTATGTGCAACCGAGGGACCACAACCGTGGTCATCTAGGTGATGTGATCATCGAGCGATGATAACCAACAAGGAGGGAAAAATACGAACAAAGGCGGTAACCACTCGGGTGGTCATCGTGGCCATGATAATAGGAGAGGTGAATCAAGTGGAAATTTCAGAAAAAGGAGATTTAACAATGACGGGAAGACATTAGCAGCAACACCAGCACCAACAACAAATTCTAGGGGAGGAGAATGACCGCCAATTAGATGTTACAAATACGGGAAAGAGGGACATATCAACCCAAACTGTCCACAACAATCCAAGGTATGTTACAACTGTGGAAAAGAAGGCCACTTAGCTCGGGATTGTTAGTAGCAAAACCAAGTTCAACGGGGATGGTGACTCCAAGGGCTGTCCCGGATAAGTAGAAATCAACGGTTCCTGGAAGAGCGTTTGTCGTGACTGGCCAAAACGCGAGTAACCCGAACGAGGTGATTACAGGTAAGATAATCTTGAACTCTTGCGAAGTTTATACCTTACTAGAGAATCTGGGGTTCTACCCATTCTTTTATCTCTCCGCCTTGTGCTCAAGCGTTTAAACTTGACTCAGGAGAAATTAGACTTTGATTTATCGGTGGAGACTCAGTTGGGTGAAACTTTCGTTACATCCACAGTTTATAAATCTTGCATGATCCAAGTTGGCACTATCACATTACCTGTTGATCTTATCTCTTTAAAGATACTTGCTTTTGATGTGATTTTAGGAATTGATTGGTTAACCACTCATCATGCCAAAATTGATTGTTTTCATAAGGTTATTATTTTTCATATTCCTAACCAACCTGTCATACGAATCCAAACAACTAAACCACTAAAATCAGTCACTATCATATCAAGCCATAAAGCTATTCGTTTATTGAAAAACGGATGTCAAGCTTTCTTAGCCCGTGTTATGGATTTGAGCAAAGACAAGTCAGATTTGAATAATATTTCTGTTGTTAGAGAATTTCCTGATGTATTTCCTGAAGAACTTTCCGGTCTACCCCCAGAACGTGATGTTGAATTTTTTATTGACCTTGGTAAAGGTACAAAACCCATTTCTAAAACCCCATATCGAATGGCTCTATTAAACTTCGGGAGTTAAAAGTCCAACTACTGAGGAATTGTTAGACATAGGTTTCATTCGTCCTAGTACATCTCCTTGGGGTGCTCTGTTTTATTAAGTAAAGAAGAAAAGGCGGGAGTATGCGACTTTGTATTGACTCTGAGAATTAAACCATGTCACCATCAAGAATAGGTATCCATTACCTCGCATTGATGACACATTCGACCGGTTGTAAAGAACACAATTCTTTTCAAAGATCGATCTTCGATTACGGATATCATCGGTGAAGATTAAAAGCGAGGATATTCAAAGGCGCCTTGAACTTCAGACGGGAATTATGAATTCTTAGTCATGTCTTTTGGATGACTAATGCTCCTACTTGCTTTCATGGATATGATGAACCAGTGTATTCAAGGAATATTTGGATCGGTTTGTTGTTGTCTTTATTGATGACATCCTCATCTATTCCAAAAGCCGTGAAGATCATGAGTACCATTTTGAAGGCGATACTTGAAAGGCTTAGTGAAAACAAGCTTTATGCCAAGTTGAAGAAATGTGAGTTCGGCTTGAGAAGTAGCATTCCTTGGGCACGTGGTGTCAAAACATGGAGTATCTGTTGACCCAAAGAAAGATTGAAGCAAGTCAAAGTTGGGAGCAACCAAAGTCGGTGGCCAGAAGTGCGTAGCTTTACACGAGGCTTAATTTGGTTATTATCGGAGATTCGTGGAAGGATTTTCTCGAATCGCTACTCCGATTAACTTCGTTAACTTGGAAAGATACAAAAATTCAGTATAGGGCGAGGAATGCGAGAAGAGTTTCCAAGAGCTCAAGAGAAGACTCATTTCAAGACTGTTACAGCAATACCATCCGAGTACGGATGGATTTGTTATATCTACAATGATGCTTGAGCGAAAAGGGTTAGGATGCGTTCTCATGCAACATGGGAAAATCATAGCCTATGCCTCACGACAACTCAAATAATATAAGAGGAATTATCCTACTCATGATCTAGAGTTGGCAGCAGTCTTATTCACGTTGAAAATTTGGAGACACTACTTGTATGGGGAGAAAGTGGAGATTTATACGGACCATAAAAGCCTCAAATATTTCTTCACCCAAAAAGAACTCAACATGTGGCAACGACGTTGGCTTGAACTATTGAAAGATTACGATCACACTATTCAATATCATCCTAGAAAAGCGAACGTAGTAGCTGACGCATTGAGTAGAAGATCATATGCTCAGTCTGAGTGCGATATTGTCAATGCAAAGGCCCATTCTGTATGAATTGCAAAGGATGGAGGTAGAATTAAAGACTCCAGGGACCCACATGATGATGGAAAATATACGAGTAGAACCGACTTTAATCGATTAAGTTAAAGCTGCTCAAGCTACGGACATGGAGCTGATGCGTATGAACAAGAAGGTGCTATTCCAGAAGCAAGAATCGATGAAGAAGGAATACTTAGATTCAACTCCAGACTTTGTGTTCCTAACGATTCTGACTTGAAGGATAGAATCATGATGGAGGCACACAACACACCGTTTGCAATCCATCTTGGGAGTACCAAAATGTATCATGATCTTCGACATACATTTTGGTGGAGCAATATGAAAAGAGAGATCGCGGAGTTTATCTCGAGGTGTTTAACTTGTCAACGTGTAAAGGCGGAGCATCAAATGCCAAAGGTTCCATTACAACCACTTGAGATTCTGAAATGGAAGTGGGAACACAATACTATGGATTTCGTTACAGGTCTTCCAAAAGTTTTCAAGGCATAGATCTTTATTTGGGTTATTGTTGATAGATTAACCAAGTCGCCCATTTCTTGCCGTCACGTGAGATTTATTCCTTGAGCGTCTTGCTTTAGTATGTGCGTGAATGAGATTGTGAGATTGCATGGCATGCCGGTATCCATAGTTTTGGATCGTGACCCAAGATTCACTTCACGATTTTGGGTTAGCTTATAGAAAGCTATGGGCGCAGATTCTGATTGATTCGGCGTACCATCCTCGAAGCAGACGGACAATCGGAGAGGACTATTCAAACCCTTGAAGATCTATTAAGACTTTGTGTCCTAGATTTTAAAGGAAGTTGGGATAAGTACTTACCGGCTGGTGGAATTCTCCTACAACAACAAGTTATCAAGCAAGTATAGGCATGGCTCCATTTGAGGCGTTGTATGGGCCGAAAGTGTAGTTCTCGATTATCTTTGGGACGAGGTGGGAGAAGAAACGTTGTTGGGACCAGAATTAGTACGCATGACTACAGAAAAGATCCAAATGATTCGACAACGTATTCAAACCTCACAAGATCGACAAAAGAGTTATGCTGATCTTCATAGAAAGGAAATGGAGTTTAATATTGGAGATCATGTATTGTTACGTGCTACTCCATGGAAGGGAGTTATAAGATTTGGAAAGAGAGGAAAGCTCAATCCACGATTTGTTGGTCCATTTGAGATTCTTGACCAAATAGGAAATATGGCCTATAGACTCGCATTACCTCCAAGTATGTCTCGTGTTCATAATGTTTTTCACATATCCATGCTTCATAAATATGTGAAAGACCCGAACCATGTTATTGCGTTAGAACCAAACGAGATAGCCGATGATTTAACGTACGAAGAAGTACTTGTTAAGATCTTGGATAGGAAAGAGCATGTCCTACGCACCAAGGTTATACCAGAAGTTAAGGTTTTGTGGAGAAACTATACTATTGAAGAAATGACCTGGGAGTTGGAATCAGAAATGAAAGCAAGGTATCCTCACTTTTTCGAAACACCAGGTACGTATGTCAATTTCGAGGAAGAAATTTCATAAGGAGAGGAGGTTGAGACCCCAACTTATTATAAATAAAATCGAATTTCCTCTAATTATTATTGTGAATAATTAGGTATTAATTTGATATAATTCTCTGGTTATGGGTGAAATGTGCAAATTTTGCAAAATATGCAAGTGGTTATAAAATAATCATTGTTGTCGGGGAATATTCATTTGGTCGTGGAATATTCTTGTTGTCGGGGAATATTTGTACGACGGCGCAGTCATTTATGGGCCCCATAATAGAATAATTGTCGGATGAAGAAAAGCGACAAGTTTGAGTTTTTATAAATAACGGCGTAGTTATTACAATTAACTTTGTTGGAATGCCGATGGTTAAAAATCTTTAATGTCTGGCGTAGATGCATGCGAGTATTGATGAATTATTGTTCACTTACGTAAGAAGGCCTACTCAATAATTATTACGGTGAATTCTTTATTCGATATTTTATTTTATTGAATCAATAATTGTTGCGTTGATATTTTATATTATTGTTGTTTGATAATTGTCCTTTACATGATATTTCCCATTATCGGATCAATATTTCATATTATTTGAATAATATTATTAGATAGCATTATTGGAAATGTCTAGAAAGTTACTGTCGAGGAGAGGTTTGGTCACCTAATTCTTGCGCTTAGGAAGGAGAAATTCTTATTGGAAAGCCCCTCTTCTTGGGGGAGCTTTGGTTGTCATAAATGTGATTACGTAATATTATTTGTGAATAATTAATTATTGATTCATATGATAAGGAAATATTTATTTTATGTGGATATAAATGTTGGATATATTTATTGTGGTTTAAAATGAAAGAGTTAATGTTGAGGTGTTTTATCGATTATTTTTGTCGGAATGAAGGTATTAAAAAATTAAACCGGTGTTTTTGAGATATATTGCGTGAGTTATAATTTTTAATCCAAATAGTTGGATCGTTGTAATTTTTGAATATGTTATACATATATAAGTTGAGTATATGTCCACAAATTTTTGGCCGTTTAAAATGAGCGTATGATTTGTTATTAATTTAAGAGGTGACTAGTTAGAAATTGTTGAAGTATCCAAATTTAGCATTTTGGTGGAAAATTCTAGAATTGAGTGGGCCCCACTTGTGGTTGGTGAAGAAATGTGCTGAATTTTATTCAAAAATGTGGTGGGTGGGAATAGTAGTGAGTAAAGCCATCAAGATTTACTGGTCAAGTCTACTAACATTTTCCTATAAATAGAGGCTAAGTTAGAATTGAAAATCACACGTAAACATAAGCTTTCTCTCTTTCTCTCTAAATTATTGAGTGTATTTTGTGAGTATTTAGATACTTTATGAGTTTCTATTCATGGTCTGCAAGTTTCCTTGACTTTATCTCGATATTCGAGTCGAAATCGATATTTTGAGGTAAGGGATATTATATTCTTCTTAAATGATATTTTCTTCAATATCATTATGCCGAAATATTGGTATGAACTTTTTATCAAATTTGAAACTTTTTGTGTCGGGGTTACTATTCACGTATCGACATTATTATTCACGAATCTGACACTTATTCAATTAGAAAAATGAAATTTTCTTCTTTTTGTCCAAGATGTCATTATGGTTACTATTTTTATTGTATCCATGTTTTGATCTTTATTCTTGAATTTTGCTTCAAAATTGGTTATTATGGAGTATTATTGATCTTGGATAAAGCATTATACTGAATCTTTACTATTTGTCTTTCTGTCTCACTGGATTCATTTTCTTTAAAATATTTTTCATCATCCTCAGTCCTAAATGATGATATTATTGAATATCTTTGGCCTGTGGTGCAAAGATAAATGATTAACTGATGAATATCTTTGGCCCATAGTGCGAAGATGAACAGGTGTTGAGATGAACATGACCAACTGGTGATACAAATGAATATCTTTGGTCTGTAGTGCAAAGATGAATATTGATTAAAGATGTATATTGATTGTTGTTACAGGGGATAAAATTGATGATGGACTTTTAAATCTTAAAGATAGTAGAACTCATTCTCTACTTGACTCTTCTAATGGATTGTTGTTTCCGCTGCAGTTGTTGATCTAAAACTTGTTGTCTATTATATTTTATCATATTTTTCCCTATTGAAGACTAACGATAATTTGTTGTATATTATCTTAGTCATAATATCCTTTACTAAGCTAGTTGAGCTCACCCTTTTCCTTTTTGTTCCATTTTTCTCGGGAGGTGAGAACATAGCAAGAAGAACTAGTCGAGTGCGGAGTGATGGTTCTAGAAAGATGTTTTAGCGAGTCCTCACTATTTCTGTAAAATAGTGTTTGAATAATTGTAATGAGGACTTATTTGAGTGTGGATATTGTCTAAAAGACAATATTTGTATTTAAACTCACAGTATGGGTTGTCGTATTTTGCACGATAATTGTATTATTGAAGTTGTAGTTTGCTTTCTGCACCATGTATTTGGCGACTCAGAATGGGTGTTGTATACCTATTTTGGGGGCGTCGCACTTTTAGGCTTTCTTTTTGTTTTTTTTATTTACTCACTTTTTAATGCTTTTTAATAAATTTACACTCCTATTATACTTTTAAATAACATAAAAGTAAAATCCAAATAGTTAACTCTTAATTATTTAGCAAAAACTTAAAATATAAGTTAAATAAATTGATTAAAAAAGAATGTGTAATACATAAAATAATACAAATATAAATAAATATAGTTTTTGAATTTGGTGGATAAAAATATCCTCAAACTTAACCTTTATATAGATAGGGAGGGGTAAAATGAAAAATAAAATAAAATAGAACATGTCTAAAAAAGCTTTATTTTTCATGTTTTAGGCTTGATTTTGCAAGTCGTATTTTTTTAGGCTTCAGATCAATTCAGGTCCATCTTTGAAGAAAAATAAAGACTAAAAGACAGTTTGCACTCCAAATGTGAAACCCCAGATTTTATGAATAAAGAATTAATTTTCTCGAAATAATTTTTTTATATTATGGTGCGAATTTGAGATAATGTTATAGTTGTGGGTAATATTTATAAATTTTGTAAAGTATGCAAGTTGTCATATTATATTCGATTGGTAGGAAAATATTCGTTTTAAGCAGAAAAAATATTCGCACGACCAAGACAATCATTGGTGGACCCCCTAACGGAATTATTATCGGATTGAAAACGACAAAAATATTTTATTGAAAATAACGGCGGAAGTTTTGGTTGATCTTCGTTAAACTACTCATTAGTAAAAAATCTGATGTCTGGCGTTGTTGCATAGTAGTACACTGCGGTATTGATTATTGATATTTATGTGAGAAGTCACTCGGTTTTGTTCAATTATTACTCTGATAGTTCTTTGCGTAGTATCTCACATTATTTGATTCAATTATCGTTGATTTAGAAGTTTTGTTTTATTCACGTAATAAAATAGAAACATCTTTTTATATAAAAGCAGAATACTTTATTACGGTTATTCTATAAATAGAATATATTATATTCTATTATGCATAGTGTTTTTCGTAGTAAAATCTTTTTATATAAAATAGAATACTTTATTAAAGTTATTCTATAAATAGAATATATTATATTTTATTATGCATAGTGTTTGCATAGTGCTAGCGATAGTGTTTGTATAGTAAAAATCTTTTTATATAAATAGAATATATTATATTTTATTTAAAAGATTTTTCTTTAAATATGGATTTGTCAAATTAAAGTAAATCAATCGGACCGTTCATGGATTAGTTACTTTGCATTCTATTTTCCTATAAATAGAAGCTCATTCCTTCATTATTTTCTTTAATTCCTTGAACTCTAGAGAGAAACTATAGAGAGAGACTATAGAGATAGAAGAAAAATTTTCTGCGCTCTTCACTACTCTTATATCAAGTATTATTTTACGGTAAGAGATATTATTCTTTTGTATTCAAGAAGAGAACTTACATTATTCCATTTCTTTATTGTTACATTGGAATAACTCAGATATCTGTGAGCTACCCTATACTTGGTGACATTCTTCTATTATTACATCTTTATTATTACGTAAGAATATCCTCAGATGTTATCTGTGGGACTGGTTCCATTTTTATTATTCCGTCTTTATTATTCTCGTTGAATATCCTCGCATGTGCTATATACGCTGTGGGACTGGTTCCATCAATTATAATTCGCATTTATTATTCTCGTTGGAACATCCTAATTTGTGAATTTCACGACACGGTTCCGATTATTATTATTACATTGGAATAACCGTCTATCACAATCACCGCGCGCATGGTGATATCTTTTGTTATTCCATTCGGTATTATACTCGAGTTGATTAAAATTTTGACTTCTATACTCCATGAAATTAGTGGAATATCCTTGATATTTGCGCTTCATCGAAGATCTTTCCATGGAAATATTCTTACGAGCATTCACGAATTTTACTCTACAAAGCGATGATCGTGTTGACAATTTGGATGTTATTGGTTCATAGATAAATTAATTCTTGAACTTGTTTTATTGAATTCTTATATCATTGTCATCATCCTCATGTTTATATTATGTTGAAAGTCATCTGTGGCCTGTAGTGCATAGATGGAATTGATTTAATTATGACCAGGGATTATGCGATGTAATCATGACCGTAATGTTACAAATGATGTGAAAATTAAAAGTCCTCATTGGCCCGTAGTGCATTGATGGACAACTTTTGGTATGATTATGACTATGGATTCTCTTTGCCGAGGAGCAAAGATGAATTGTTTTATGGCATGATCGGACAGTTGATGAAAACACGATTATCTTTGGCCGTGGTGCATGGATAATTCGTGGTCGTGATCTTAAAGAATATCCTTGGCTGTAGTAGTGGTGGATGATTTAATGATGTGGATTATTTATTGAATGAGTCTCAGTCTCGATAAAAGTGATGAAAAACTTTTTAAATCATAAAAGATAGCGATTTCATTCTCTACTTGACTCTTTTAATGGATTGCTTGTTCACTGCAGTTAAACTTGATATTTATTATATTTTATCGGTTTAACATTGTTGAAGGCTAACGATAAATTATTCGCATTATCTTAGTCATAATATTTCTTCTTTGGGCTAGTTGAGCTCACCCTTTCTTTCACCGTTCTCTTGAAATGAGAATATAAGCGGGACGAGTCGGGGAGCGGAGTGATGGTCCGAGAGGATAAGCATTAGTAGTCCTCACTATTACGTGAAATAGTGTGATAATAATTGTAATGAGGACTCCTTTTGAGTTTGTATAATCTCTAGTAGATAATATTTGTATTCAAACTCACAATTTATGTTTTGTCGTATTGTACACGACAGTTGTATTATTAAGTTGTATTTGAATTCTGTACCATGTATCTGGCGACTCAAGATGGGTGATGTATACCTAATTTTGGGGGCGTCACACCAAAGTTTGTAGCATTGCTGAGGTTTGCATCCTAATATTTAAAACATATCTAAGTGCACCTTAAACTTCTTTTTTGCTAAATAAAATGCACCCTCCGTACAATTAACTGGTTAAAAATGACTCGATATTATTGTAAACCCATTTTGTAAAGGGAAAAATCGGTAAATCACGTTTAAGAAAATTAAAAACATTAAAAAAATAAACAATAAACCACACCCCCAAATATAAACCAAACCCTAACCCGCTTTGAATCAGAATACACAACCAATTCAAAAGAATTCAATAACTCGGTTGTATCATCAACTTTCTTGATAGAAAACGATATGGGTTTATCACAAATTGATGAATTGGGTTTTGGGTGTTGAATAAAATCAAAGTCGAGCTCATCTAGGCTTTCCATTAACTCTAAAGTGTTGATTACAAAGTCAAGTGATGATGATGGGTCAGAATTGGAGGCGATAGAATTAGGGATCGGGTCAACTAAGATGAGAGAGCCGTAAGTGGTGGAGGTGAGAGAAACTGTGACGCCCCCAAAATAGGTCCACACAACCCATTTTAAGTCGTCAAATACACACTACGCTAAATTCAAATACAAATATTCTTATTTACAACTATTAAATTGTAGTGCAAAATACAACAACACATAAGATGTGAGTTTCAATATAATTAACAGTACTCACACTCCAAACCAATGATACTTTATATAAAGGTACAGTCGATAACTTTTTTATGAATTAAAATATTTGGAAAATGTTCAAGGAAGCCTTCATACATGGGAGGCCATGCATCTAAGTTATAATAGATATCATAGGACTTGAGAATTAAACTTGGTTGACCCAATAGACCCCAAAGAAGAACGAGAAGATTATTATCATGTTCATTCCAATGGTGTGTATCTTCTTGCCATATAATTATCTCCATTGTCTCAAACTGAGGAATATATTCCAACCATACTCCAAAATTATATAGATAATGCTCATAGATATAGTTAACAAGTGGATGCGCACAACTATATCTTATGATAATACGAATTTGTATGTGTTTAGACATAATGTATGATAGTGGCAACACACCCTTTAAGATCCCAGTACAATTCTGTCCTATTCATTCTAATGGGGTGCATTTCTGACGCTTCCAAAATCGGGTTCTCATCACCCTATTGTTGTTCACCAAAATTAACTATTAAATTAAAAGTAGTATGCATACAAGCCAATCATGTATGATGATAAAGCATATACTTTATAATCTATCTTATTAATTATTAATAAAAGAATTATTTATTAAAGACATTTAATTATCTACATGGTGTTGTTTTAATAAAATGTGATAAACTCATAGTTTTAAGCAATGTTTTTAGAATCATGATGAGATCATGTTAATGAGATCTAAATTCTTAGATAGCTTAGAAACTAAAATGTTCCCAATTAATGGATTACTAAAAATGGATTGGTGAATCCGGATAGATTGGTACATACGTTGCTTGCTCATTGGATGAGGATGATTGATCTCATAATTATTTGTGTGGAGACACTAAAACAAGTATGTAGAGGCTTATTGGAGAATAAGTTCACTATAGCTAAACGTGACTCACTAAGGAATACCTAGTGGAGTTTTACTTGTCTGTCAATAGGAATTCCTGTAGTGATAGTAGTACAAGTGATCCTTGGACTTGAGATCATCATAATCTTGTGTATTAATTACATTTTGACTTATTCCTTAAAACCCTTAGGGTATATCAAAGGGTATGCTTGGGTATAATTGGTTATATATGGAGATAATGAATGATCAATAAAGAATCTACCACTTCTAGTAAAAGAAGAGAAATGTCCTATGTGATTCGATAAATGACAACCCAGAAAAATTGACCAAGGTGGAATGAAATTAGAAAATAGTTTCTAATTTGCATTTATTCGGGGGTTGTGAATTTGTGGATCGAAATACATATAATTAAATAAAATAAGACTTGACAGTAATTCTATGTCTTATATTTAATTGGAATATTGTATGGTGGAAAGATTGAATTGTACAGTAACTATTTACTCAAAGACTCTTTTATGATTAATGTTGAAATCTATATTATCTGGAAAGTCGTTAATCGTTAAGGACACTTATCCTTATTGTAGAATAAATATTATTTATTTAAATAAATTAATAGTTTAATTTATTTATTTAAATGAGATTAGAATTGTTCTAATTGATTTATTCATAACCAGATTTAATATGGAGAACAAAAAGGGTCACACCATAAAAGAAAGAATAATTATTTAAGAAGTTAATGACATAATCGTAATAATATGTTAATGGTATTTAATTTAATCTATAGTGATGGAGTAAATTAAATAGCTTAATATTTATTATTTAATATTTTAGAAATATTAAATATAAATGAATTAATAAGAGAGTCTTATTGATATTATTACAATTATTATTATTTTAATTTCTAAAGAAGTTTGGGAATTAATTTAATATAAATACTCTCATTTATTCCTAATAAGATTAGGTGGTAAATTAATTAAAAGAGTTTAATTAATTATCCCTAATGAGATTAAGGAGCTTAATTAAATAAATAAATAAATAAATAAATAAATTTAATTAATTAAATAATACCTAATTAGATTAGAAGGGTTAACTGATATCTTTATAAGAGGAGTCTTATATCAGATATCTACATGCGTGATTCCAATTGATGGAGAGTACGCTCTTTTTCTATAGAGAAAGAAAACTAGGGTTTTAGCCAAAAACATCCTTCTTCTTGATTCTTGTTCTTCCTTGGTGGATCACCACTAGAGGCCAAACGTTTGGGTGGCTAACGTTGATCAAATTAAGGAATCTACCAGGAGATTTAAGGAGATTGCGGAGAAGTAGGATTTTAACTCGTATCTACAAGGGTATAATTATATAACTTCTTGTTCTTCGTTCTAATTAATAACATGCATAAAGGATGATCCGGGTAATTGGTTTAATGAAAATTTTAAACTCTGATTTTACTATGTTTCCGCTATTTACGTAATTTGATTGCGTCTATGATTTTCACAAAACCTAACATAAATTATGTATAAAATATGACACACACATTTTAAGTCATCAGTACAATCATATATTGTCATGTTGTTTTATAATGTGTTGAAAAACTTCAACAGTCATAGACCATCACTCTATTCCCTTGTTATCCCGCTCGACCCAGCTATAATTTTATTGCGTGAAAGGAATTGTGAAGCAAAAGGGTGAACACAAATAGCCTAGTAAAGAATGTTAGTTCCCAGTAGGCACACAATAGATCTAGAAGGGGGGTTGAATAGATCCTTTTTATTTTCAAATACTTTTCTAGTTTATTTTGTATTGCTAATGAATTAACATATGAAAAACATAAGAATCTTTTCAAGCACATCAAAATTAGTAAAAGATCTCCTTTATTGATATATTCATGATCAAACATACATTGTTCGTAGAGTTAGTTAAGTTGTAAGCAGTTAATACATACATAGCATTTATAGCAGTTAGGTATATAATGTAAATGACAGAAAGTAAATGAGTGAATGTAAAAGACACAAGGGATTTTAAGTGGTTCAGAGACTCAAGCTCCTAATCCACTCTTCTGCTTTAACTACTGAGGATTTCCACTAAGGAAGGCAAGACACGATTCACTAAGATTCCTTCAAGGCCAGTAGACTGGTGAATTCAGCCAAAAAGGCCCTAAGGTTTTGAAATGGGTGAAATTAAGAGACTCATGGCTCGAGTCATTGGAATTATTTACCATGGGATTTTTCATTTCTTTTTTTTTATAAAAAAATGTGTAAATCACACAGAATGAACAAAAAATATAATCTAAGTTGATGTAACATATTACAATTTACATACAATGATACAAATCACAAATGAGACAAACTAATCTTTGAAGTGCTTTGATTGATAAATGATAAAGTACACAAATTCAAACCAAGACTATTCATTTCATTGGACATGTCATCATCAACAGAATTACAGAAATAAGCTCCAAATGCATACTTGCAATCTCATCTGCTAGTGAAAGAATGGTTTGACATCCTGTGCAAAAAGATTCATAAATGTGTCATTATATATGGACCATCTTATAATTGATTCATCCATTTAGCCACAATCAACAAAATAAAGCAAAAACTAAGCACAAATTTGTCTAGACACATAAAAAGAGTTAATAAAATTAAAAGTACAAAAGAATACTACTTGATGAGTCTTATTAGTATTTGGAAAGTGGGATATTATAAAATTATTAAATTACTACCAAGTGTACTGCAATCTACCATGAATGATGAAACTAATAATTTTTTCAATATAACTAGACCATCAGTAGTTAACTTTTTTTTTTCTTCTAAAAAAGTGAATGGATGCTGGAACACACACTCACACTAGTGTAGATCTCTTAGTGATAACATGTGTATTTTGAAGTGAAGACTTTAAATATGAACTTCCATCAATGTAAAGCATAAGGAGATATCAACTGGAGAGTGGAGACCAAAGAAGGCCATTGCAATAGTAACACTCTACAACAGACAAAGAAGGCCATTGCAATAGAAGTCAACATATAATCTTAGTATTACTTAACTCCAGAATACTGATACTTCTCAGGGAAAAAAAACAAAATAAATGGCAAACTTAATGAATGTATTTTTGTGCAGTGTACATAGCAGATCCTACAAATGCAACCCCAACCACTGGAAGAAAACATTAAAAATGCAAGTATTTTTGTGCAGTGTACATGATGTTCCTTAACTTTAATGAATCATGAATGTATTTATAAAACTATTTCATAGCAGATCCTGCAAATGCAACCCCAACCACTGGAAGGAAACTAACAATAAAAAATATGGGGTGAAAAAATACGAATATAAAAACAATACAAGCATGGCAAACTTCCCCCAAATTGTGTTTGATAAATTTTTTTAATGAAAACAGGCCTAATCATACTCCAATTCAAATGTAAATCATAATGTTATTTAACAAAGCATTCAATTCTACATTTTTAGTACACAATTACAACACAAGATTACCTTTTCTTAGTACTTGAAAAATCAAAGAAATAGTCCATAAAAAATGAAGTACTTACTAGTGAGTAATGTCTAGTCACTCCTTATAATTTTGCCCATTGTAGAACCCTTTGACTCTTGATTTGCAACTAGCGGTACCAAAAGTTGGTCGTTCATCGGCCCATCATCTATATTAAAAATGCCAATTTAAAATATCAATAGTTCAATACCCAAAATTAAACTAAAAAGCTACAATTAAAGTAACAATATTTACAACTAGAACAAACCTTGTATTTTATATCCACAAATCCAATTACGTCCACAAATTAATGCTTGGGCATTATCCGGTAGAAGCGAACTACGATATTTTGTGAGAACTTTTGCTCCAATGCTAAAGGTCGACTCTGAAGCAACCGTTGTAATTGGAATTGATAAGATATCATATGCCATATTCGCTAGTATTGGATATCTATAATAACGTAATATTTGAAAGTACTAAATAGTCATTAGTCATGTATAAAATAAATGTATAAAACTAGAATAAAAAATAAGGATTGGGTACCTCTCAGAAAGTTTTTTCGATTCTTCTAGAATATTAAAAGAAGATTTGTTAGTGATGATTTTCTCCTCTAAGTATTGTTCCAATTCCGTTCTTGTTGATGTAGTACCTTGCACTTCCCTCACAAACTCCTATTTAAAATTTTAAACATCAAAAGTTCATCAACATAAATATGCAAAAAATTAAAAAATTTATAATACATGAAAACTTTACTTACATTAAACTCATCATCACTATGTCCACTTGTGTTAGTGGTAGCAATAGTTGAAGTCCCTACACCATCTTGAGGTTGTTGTGAACCATCTTTTGACAACTCCGTTGCATATTCCATGAACAAAGATTTCATAGCATGCAAAATTTTCTCCACTTTTCTATTTATAATATACTCATCCGTCTCAAATTTTTTCAATTTAAATTTGACAAATCGCACCTTATACCTTGGGTCAAGAATAGTAGCTATGGACAAGATAATAGCATAGTCGTTCCAATATTTTTCAAACTTTGGCAACATCTCATTTGCCATGTTTCTAATTACCTCAATCTCAAAAGACTTATTAAACATCAAAAGTTCTTTTATCCTCAACACATGTAAGAAATACAAATTTGCTGTTGGATAACTCGTTCCCGAAAAAAGTTCTGTAATTTTCCAAAATGGTTTCAAAAATGTAGTGATAGCTTGTGCTATTTCCCACTCATCATTTGATGGACAAGTTGTGTAAGATGATTCAACCATGGCATATTGAAAGAATACATCTTTAAATTTTAGAACACTATCAAGCATCTCCCATGTAGAATTCCATCTAGTCACACAATCCAAACGCATACCCGATTCTACGGACACAAGCAATTGTTCACAACATGTAACAAACTTTAATAATCTACTTTTAGATCCCTTAATATATTTGACACTCTCTCTAATTTTGCGTAAAGGTTCACTTGCAATTTTCAAACCATCTTGAACAATGAGATTTAATATGTAAGAAGAACACCGAACATGGAAAAAACTACCATTGCAAAGCAAGTTTCCTCTCAAATGAGCCTTCAAGAAATTTTGCATGTTGTAGTTGTTTGTTGAATTATCTAAAGTGAAAGAAAAGATTTTTTTTTTCAATTCCCCAATCCTTTAAAAACTCAAAGATTTTTTTTACGATAAAAAAGTACGGTATGTGGGGGAAATGATGAAATTTATAATCCCATCATGCGACACACAATCATGATCAATAAATTGAGCGGTTAAACAAATATAACCCTCACTAGTACCAGACGACCACAAATCGAAAGTGAGACAAATTCTACCGCGGATGTTCTCAAATGCACGTTTCAATTTTACTTTCTCAAGCTTATAAATTTTAATACAATCCGCTTTGGCTGTGTTTTTAGTATACGATTTCACATCCAGATTCAAATAGTTATGCACTCTTCGTAATCCTTCATGTTCAACAATCAAGAATGGATAGTTATGCATCATGATTGCTTCAGCCATTTTATCCCTATAAATGAGCTGACTAAATTTTCGATTAAGCATTTTTCCTTCATGATCTAGATGCATTTGAGTCACATTTTGGTTAACTAAATCGGGACATGACTTTTCATGTGAATGCAAATTTCTAGTCCCGTGAGAACTACCACTATCTCCAATAGCATAACTTTTTGCTCATGTTTTACAATATGCTCTTAACTTTTTGGTTGAAGGATCTACCTTTTTTTCATATTGATTCCAAATTGAACTTTATTCCCTTCATTTTCTCTTCGAACTGTCAATTGGTTGTGTCAAATTGTCCGAGCTTTCAACTCCGCCATCAATCAAATCAATTGTTACACGATCCCGTCGATCCATAAGAACTCTACAAACAAAAAATATTTTTAAACAATTAACATATACTCAATTACAAAGACTTATTAGTATTAGAAGGTTTAAGAAAACCAAAACCAAATCAATGACATCCAAAAATCATATTAAAAATCAATACAAAGTAGAGCAATAACCTAAACGGAACATCATGTCTTCAAACAATGTAGAAACGAGATAAATATAAGATGAATTCATGATCAACAAAGTTGGAGGAAACTACTTAAAAGAATAGACAAAGATCGAGTATAGCAAAATAAAAGCATCCAAGATTCAAGTATCAAATATTTGGGGAAATGTTTTCCAAAAGTCAATCCCATTTTAATCCTTGTATAGAATTAATAAAGCTCAAGTAAAAGCAGTTCTGACACATGACAAAAGTTGAGCGGATATAAAGTAGTCAACAAATGAAGTGCACAAGTAACATAACAGAACTTTAAATACATAAATAATATAGAGCCTAATAAAGAAGAAGACAAATTTGTGGCAACATATTTGGAGGTCATTTCATTTATAAAGTGATCATAAGAATCATAGAAAGGTAAATTCAGGAAAAATGCATCTTCCAATCTCAAACATCACCAAGTTCGTATTATATATAGAAAGAACAATGATAAGAAAGCAGTGTAATTTCACAAAATATGCGACTTCCTAAATCTGAGATCAAACATTATTTTTTTCTTCAAAAAAAATGAAAAATATTCTAGTCCTCGTATAGTATACAACATGAGATTGAGAACAACATCATATTATTACACGTTAGTACAAAATATCATATTTAGTAGAGAAGGGCACAAATAACAACTAACATAAATGGAACTTACTGTCTTCAAACAATATATAGCCGAAATAAAGAAGAAAACAAAAATATATCAACAAATTGTAGTTTACTTTTATATAATGACCAGAAAAATCATATAAAGGTAAAAACTACAACACTGAGATATATTATAGTAAATCAAACCAACTACATGTATTCAATATTGAGATATATTATATATATGGAGAGAAAATTACCCAGATTCCAGAGAGAAATTGGTCTCACAGAATGAGAATTTGGATTCGGGACGAAGAGAATAAGCTTCACAGTTGGCGTGGTCGATCGATCGAACTATCGAAGTCTCGTGTCGTCGTCTCTCTGTCTCAGTCTCTCAGACTCTCAGTTTTAGATCTAGATCTAAAAAAAGTATTATGCCTTAGCCAAGTGTCGTCTTCCAGTAAGCCAGATAAGATACTAAGATAGGTTTTTTTTAAAGGACCAGGCGGGCTGGGCACCCACGGGCGGGTCCTCATTGGTCCGGGCTAAAATTGGGCCGGGCTAAAAAGGCCCAAATTTTAGTGGGCCGAAAAAGTGAAGCCTATAGCCCAATTTTGTGAGCGAAATTTGGCCGTTTACCATGAACTGGACCCGATTTTGCACCGGTCTAGCCAAAGACCTTGGAACTTCAGTTCACTAAGAACTCTTCAAGCCAAAGAAGCTTGGAACTCTGTTGTTCCTTAGAACTCTTCAAGCCCAATGAGCTTGGAACTTCATTTAGTCCCTCCGGAAAAGGACCCCTCAGGCCCTGGATACTTGTTGGTGTAGTTATTGTTGTTGGTGCCTTGCTGCTAAGATATCTTTAAGCTTGAACATCTTCTGTACTGAGCATCTTGGTGTGGTCCTCTTTGCATTCTGCGTAGAGTCTGGACCACATCTTCTCTGGTGCAACTAATCTTCTTTCTGTTCTGCTCATCTTCATTTGATGTCAGCTGTGCACCATTACCATTTATGTTTGCTAAGTGTTTGAGCTTTTTTTAGACTTCGTCTGGCACTTAGCATTCCCTGAACCCTTCTTAAATGGTTTGCAGACATGTTTTTGCATCTGTTCTGTTTCAGTTTTTGGTTCATGGTGATTCGTAGAGTGGCTCTCTGGATCTTCTTTGTGCTCTGCCACTTTTCTGAATGTTATCTTCTTGTCCTTCTCGGCTCTTAGCTATCATCTTAGCTGTTATCTTCTGTGGCATTCTCATCTTTGTTGAGTGAAGCTTTAGTCTGTTCAAGTCCTTCTTCAAAGCTGCTTCACTTCCACCTTTTTAGTCTCACTATCACTGAGACTTGTTCTGTTTAGCTCTGGTGGCATTCGTAGAGTCAACATTATAGCATTCTAATAACTTTACGATCCTTTAACTCAGCAACTCTTGATCTTTGAAGATCTGACTGATATATACTCCATCCCAATTTTCCCGTTGGAATATAGCCGTTGAAAGCTATTTGAATTGCTTCGTAGATCTCGACTTATTTGGTGTAGACTGCAGATGTGACATGACATCCCCTTTTTTAGCTTTCTGACACTACAGTCTACTGTTTCACCTACCCCGTCAGAGATGTCACTTTGATTTCTCGGGCAGGTAGTCATCTTTATTTCTCCTTTCTGATTTCTTGATTAGAACGTCAGGAGGTGTCCTTTTGCGTCGATGCTCTTAACTAGCAATGTTCGAATATCAGTCTTCAGATTGAACCGTTGCCAATGCTTTAATCTTCAGATAACCAAACTCTACGATTCTGATGCAGATGTTCTTGAACCTGATCGTAGTATGTCTTGACGAATGTTGTTCATTGACTAGTTGAGACAACACTACGATTCTGAAGAGTGTTTATTGGATCTTCAATGTAGAACACCTCTTCCTTTTCTTGTGCAGTTCTTCATTATTTCTATTTGCCTCGACTGATCTCAGGAACTGATAGTTTGACTTCTTGTTCTGACCTCTTCTGAATAGCAAGACACATTAGATTTGTGGCATGCCCAGCTCTCTTTCTCCTTGTGATCTCCCGTTCACTTATCATCAATGGACTGACCCATGCTTAATTACTTTTGCCTTTTTCTTCAAAAGCTGGCCAGTATCTGTGTGTAAAATACATCAGTTCCTGCTTTGTTCGGCAAACATTACGATCCTGGTTAACCCCAAGATCGTTGTCTTCTATTCTCTTGACAGCTACTGCACTTGTTGACTTTCCTTAGTCAGTCACTTTTACTAAAGTCTTCTTCTGATCAACTTGTGGAAGATTTCATCTTGAATGGCTTCACAACTCAATCTGAATGTTGATTGGGTTGGTGCTTAGATCTTCTATTAGCTTGCATGCCATTCGTTGAGTACTCTCTAGTTTCCTTAAGATGGAATGTTTCTTTGCAGCTCAGACTAGAGGCTTCATTCTTTGGATATTCTGGGAGTTCTCATTTGTTGAGAATCGTGTTTACTCTAAGATTCTGCATTAGCATTGTGAGCACCTCTATTCAAGCCTTAGTTCTGCACTCTACGATTTGGCTTTGGTTCTGCAGCCACTACGACTCCAAGATTAGATGTTGACACTCTACAATTTCTGTCCTTAAGCTTGTTGTCTTCATCTGATCTGGCTCAACTACGATCTATGCCTCTTATATGATTATTAGACTCTACGACTCCGAGTGTGGTCTACGATTCTTGACTTGGCTTTGGTAGATGCTCGCTCGGCTCTTAGACATGCTGTCTCTACGATTCTGAACATGACTTACTCAGCAGACTACGACTCCGAGGAAGTTCTTTTCGACACACTATGGTCCATCCTCGTCTCTCTTGGCTGTCTGCGAACTCCGAGATCTACTGTCTTGCAGACTACGATTCCGCCTTGATAATTTTCGAGTTTTCCTTGACTCTACTGGCAGACTACAATTTCTGGTGCAGTATTCGACGATCAGACAAGCCCATGTATTACATTATAAGATCAACCTAACAAGCTTGATATTTCTATATTTATAGTGTAAGACACCGAATTTTACGAAATAAAAGTATTCAATTTTTTGATAATTGTTATTCTATTTAGTAAATGGATAAATTGAGAAAGGGTTAAAGTTAAGGGTGATATGTGAAAAAATTTCAAAGTAAGAAAGTTGTCATAAAATAATCGGTAATAAAAGTACAGTAATACACGTGGTTGCATAGTAGCACACGGTATTGATTATTGATGCTTACGTGAGAAGTCACTCAGTTATACTCAATTATTGCTACAGTAATTGCTGCATAATATCTATCATTTTATTGATTCAATTATTGTCACAGTCTTATCTGCATAATATTTTATATTATTAAATCAATAATTGAGACGACAAAGTTATTCATATTATTATTTGCAATATTGACAATGTCAGAAGTTTACATCGAGAGAGGTTTGGTCACCTAATTGCGGCATGATAAGGAGAAATCCTTATCGAAAAGCCCCCTCTTTCTTGGGAACGACCTGGTTGTTAAATATTGTGAGTTATAATATTAATGATGAATAAGTTTGTGTTGATTAAAGATAAAATTGATAGTTCCATTGTGTGGGAATTATTAGTTTTAGTGGACATCAACATTTATTTCGATAATAATGGATGTTTGGAGGTTATATTGACCAATCGGGTAATTAATCGGATAAATGAGGAATTAATTTATATTAATTCACATGCTTATAACTATTTATTCACATGTGTATACTATTGATTCACATGCATATACTATTAGGGGAGTTGGTGCAAGATTGATAATACTTGCATGACTAAATTAAAAATGGAGGTATAGATGAAGGTACTATACTATAATTAATTTTTTCACATGTTTAGAACTATTGAGTCACATGATTTACTATTGATTCACATGATTTACTATTAGGGGAGGTGGTGCAAGTTTGATAATACTTGCAGGACTAAATTAAAAATGAAGAAAAAGAGGAAGGTATTATACTGTAATATTTCGAGCTCCAAAATGTGCAATTATTGAAACTATATTTTCCTATAAATAGAAGCTCATTCCTTTATTATTTTTCACCAATTCACTAAGTCTCACAAGAGCAATTATTATAGAGAGAAATTATAGAGAGAAAAAAGAAGAGAAGTCTGCTACCTAACTATTCCAGTATCCAGTCTTCTTCTGAGGTAAGGGATATTATTTATTTCATATTCTGAAGAGAAATTATTTTTCGTATTCGTATGAATATTATTTTCGTTTAATATTCGTAAAGGGTATTATTTCTTTCGTATTCATGAAGAGAGTTATTTTCTTTCAATACTCGTAAGGGTTGACCCGGGATTTTGTTACGGACTCGGGATTTGACCCGGGTTGTTTCACGCGGACCACAGTATGCGTGGTAAAATTCTTTTGTTATTCCATTCTTTATTATTCTGTTGGAATAACCTGTCTGTGCGGATACCATATGCATGGTGAAATTCTTCTGTTATTCCATTCTTTATTATTACATTGAAAAAACTTGTCTCACGGGACTCAAGCATGCATGGTGAATGACCCTTCGTATTCATTCTTTATTAAATTTTGGAAATGATCTGTCTACATGGATTATCGCATGGCGGGTGAAAATCCAATTTCAGTGTCGTATATTCTATTATACTCGTATGAGATTTAATTTCTTTTGTAATCGTCATGGAATATTGTTTTCTTTTGTATTTTCCTTTTATGAGTACTATTCACGGAGTAATATTCATGATTTACTATTTACGGGTTACTATTCACCCAGTTATTATTCACTCGAATATTATTCACTCGGGTATTCGGGACACTTTTCGTGCCGGAGTACTATTCACGAGTTACTATTCATGAGTTACTATTCATCCGGTTATTATTTACTAGAATATTATTAACTCAAGTATTCGGGACACTTTTCATGCTGGGGTAGTATTCACGAGGTATTATTCCCGAAGTACTAATCACAGGGTACTATTCACCCGAAAAATATATTTCTTTTCTGTTCAAATTATTTTTGATACATGAATATTATTCTTGAATTTTACTCCATAAAGCAGTATCATGTTGACAATTTGGATATTTTTAAACTCTGGATAAATTTAAAGTCTTAATATGTGACAATCCCAAAATAGGTCCATTCCATCCAACCCATTCTGAGTCGCCAAATTCATGGTACAGAAAACAACTACAACTTTATTACAACAATTGTCGTGCAAAATACAACAACTCATGTGTTGTGAGTTTTGATACAAATATATATATCAACTGTGACTCTTGACACCAACTTGGGTAGCACGTAGAGTTACAACAGGTAAGCCCTAACTTTAGCTCAAGTTCGGCTGGGCTGTCGAGCCTTAGCGATTGACTGTGTCGAGCCAGCCTTGACTTTGGGCCTCAAGGCCGTGCCGAAGCTTCATTAACAAAAATCGACTGTTAAGGCTCAGAGGCGAGGCCCAGCCAGCTTGCCTAGGCCAGCCCAGCCGGGTCCGATCTGACCCTGCACTTGATTTTGCACTCCCGAATCTGAACTAGCCGACTGGGCCTGGCTCCACTTATACCTTATTGCCTTAGCAATTAAGTTTAATCCACCCATTTGGTCCAAACTCCTTCCCGCCCCTTAGGCCTTATCGCCCATTTGGTCCAACTGTTGTGCAACTCTAACTCCAAGTCTCCAACCCATTGGTCCATAATCCATTGCATAATCTATTATCCATTTAAAATTTTAAGGGTCTAATCAATTATAGTGTTCTAGACTTCTAGTGTTAAAATGTTCTACTCTTTTTCTCTCTCTCAGTATAAAGTTGACAGTTACTAAATCACGCTTACTAGCCTACTAGGTTCTAGTGTTCTACTTTGTTTCTCTCTCAGTATAAGTTAGTATAACTAATAAAGTAATAAACTAAATGAAGTAAATGAGTCTCCCAACTTCCCAAGTCCCAAGTCGGCAAGTCCCATCTCCCAATTACAATTAAAAAATTAGATTTTGCCCAATAATCTAGAAAGAATAAAAAACTTGTTTTATTTCTTTTGTATATTAATTAATTAAGTATACTTACAAAAAATTAAGAATGAAAAATTAAAACTTCAAACTTGATTGATGTATTAATTAAAAGTAATATTTTACAACTTATAAGTTACAACAATACAACTTACAAATTATAATAATAAATAAGTAAAAAAAAATTAGTTTATTGAATTAATAATTTGATGAATAAGTATAAGTTTATAACTTTAAAGTATAACTTAAACAATAATCAAGAATGAGTCTATTACAAATATTTGTCTTCAAATCTTCAAAAAATATCTGTCTTTGAATCTTCATAAAATATATCTTCACCCTTTATATATTTGCACTTTCGGCAGTTTCTGCTTCGACTTCGAGATCCTCCGAGCTATCTTGCTTGTCTATTTCGTTTTGTACTCTTCTTTGCGCGACAAGATAATCTCTATAGCAAATGCATATTTCCAACGATTCCGGACTAAGTCTGCTTCTTTTTTCATCTAATACTCTGCCAGATAAAGAAAAACAAGATTCCGAAGCTACGGTACTAGCTTGGATAGTTAGTAGATCACGGGCCATCATAGCCAAAGTAGGAAATTGTCGCTTATGTTTTTCCCAGAAAGCGAGTATATTAAAATTTTCAAATTCTTGATCAGTCATGAAACTCCTAAAATCAGTACTACAATATAAACCAAGTTCGTTTAAACTACTTGTGTGTGTTGAAGTTCTTGGTTTCTTGGATAGTGATTTTAATAATGATGCATATTTTGAAGATGAAGGGGCAAGGGGTGGTGCATGTATAGATGTAGAATATATAGATTCATATTGTTTATAAAATTCAGTAAATGTATTATTAAAACTTCTTTTAATATAATCAATATTAGTACTACCCATATTTTCTACAATATCTTCTAAAATACTTTCTACACCTTGTAATTTTATAATTGGGTTTAATGCAGCCGCACAAGTAATAACAGTTGGCATGTCTTCAAAGTATTTTTAAAATTTTTCCTCCATTGACAAAATAAGGTTGGCCCAAAAAGGATCATACTTAAAATCTTGAAACATATTTGTTATTTCTAAACATGCAAACAGAACATGATGAATTGTAGGATAATAAACACCACTTAATATTTTTGTGTGTTTTTTAAAAACTTTAAGAATATTTAAAAGTTGACCAAGTAGATCCCAATCTTGATTTGTTAATTCATGATCAGCTTGTGTATTATAAAACTCCATAAGTATATTTTTACGTTTATAGACATCTTTAAACAAATCATATGTACTATTCCACCTAGTGTTATTATCAAATTTTACTCTTTTAAATTTTTCTCCTCTTGTATGACAAAAATTTCTAAAATTTTGAATTTTTCTATTTGAACCATAAGCATAATTAATCATAACACAAATTTTATATATTCAAGCTTGTAAGTAATTGAATCCGGATTGAACAATTAAATTTATTATATGACATACGCATCGAACATGAAAAAATGCACCGTTTACTACAGGTATTAAATCATTTTTTTTACATGTTAATAGCACTAGTGTTATTGCTTGCATTATCTAAACTAATACTCATGATTTTATCTTTAATTTTAAATGTACAAATAACAGACATAATTTGAGCATATATTGTTTGACCATTATGAGGTAATTCAAAAAATTCAAATCCTATAATTCTTTTTTGCATTTGCATTTCAGAATCTATCCAATAAGCAGTAATACAAATATAGCTAACTCCGGGTTGATGATCAGCAGACCAAACATCACTAGTTAAACAAATTTTACCGTCAAAAATTTCAAAATATTCAATTAGTTCCTTTTTAGCTTTATTATATAATTTAATTAAATCACGTTTAGTAGTCATTCTACTTACTTGTTTATATTTCGGTTGCAATGCGCCTTGAATGTAATTGGTACATCGCACATCGTCAAAAAAATTGAATGGGAGCTCCTTCTCGATCACTAGTTTGGCTTGCCACTCTTTCTGTAGTATTTGATCATAACTCCAATTGTGACCGGAACGATCAATTTGTGCTTGAGAGCTTTCATCGGTTAGTTTATGCTTTTGCAAACACGAATGGTAGTGCCGTTGTAATGTGTTATTGCCTTTAGTACCAAATAAGGCGTTACATATTTTGCATTGAGCTTTTTTAACACCTTCGGCAACCCACACTTCGATGAAATGTTCCCAAATAGCCGCTGTACGTTTGCTTTGTTCACCGGTAGGACGTGGAAATAAAGTACTCGAACCCGCAACGACACTTTCAGGCATAATGATATTTGGATCGTTTTGAATAAATTGCGGTATTTGTGGAGTGTTGGAGTCGGAGGGATCCATTGTATTGTAATAATAAAAATGTAATAATAATACTAAATAGAGAGATGTGAAAATCAAGAACGAAAGTTGGGGAGAGAAAACAGATTGCAGGATATAGATATCTGAATATTTTTGCAATTAATGAAATGAATTTATAGAAACAAAATATAACCGTTTGTTTAAAAAAAATACTGCACATTGCACACTATCCGTTTGTTTAGAAGCAAAAAATAAAAGTAATTTATTTTTTCTACTTTGTCAGTGAGCAGCTTTCAGCAGGCAACTAGTATTACGCTTGATAAGACAACTCTTCTTTTTTTACTTTTTGAGTTTTGACCGTTACTTTTCAATTTCACTCTGATAAGTAAACTTTTTGACCGAGTTTGTACCTCTTGTCCTCTTCAACTATAAAAATAATTATAACAAATAAGTTTCTCTCTCTCTGTAATATACTAATATATGGCTATATGCTATGCCTATGCGACTATGCCTATGCGTGACCGGTGAGGCCATGCAAAAATAATTATAACAAATTCACAATCACAGCCTCACAGCCGACAGGTGGAGTGGGAGATAATTGGCTACGCAAAAATAATTATAACAACTTTACAGGTTATAATTATAATAATTCATAATCACAGGTGGAGTGCTAGAATTCAAACCAATAATTAAGGCATTAAAGTGAGCTTGCAGTGGTGAGTCAGGTGACTAAGTCACCTAAAAAACAATTCAAATATTCAAGCCAACAACTTTAACTTAGTGGATTAGGCCAATAGGCGTTGGTCTAATTGAAACTTGATAAGTAATAGGAGTAAATAATAATGTGAGTGAGATGAATATCAACTCATGGGCAAAAACAGAGCAAATATCCTGTGTATGTCGTCGGCGGTGCAGCTTACCTCACTTCATCTACGCTTTATGTTATACTACTAGTACTACTACTAGTCTCTTTCTCTCTCCTCAACTTTATTTTCCTTCCGCCAATTTACGCCTTACTATCAGTCTTCAACAGTTGCACTCTTGCCCACTTTCAGCAGGCCCTAAACGATTCAGGCCAGGCCTCAGTCGGTTCAGCCCCTCAGGCGGATTCAGAGCTTCAGTAGGATCAGGCCTCGAGCCGTGCCAATTCGGGCTTTTTAGAAGGCCAGGCCAGGCCGGATATGTGCAAAAAATGAAGTCTGTTAGCAGCCTGCAGGCCGGGCCTGACCGGTCCAGGCCTTGACTAGGCCGGGCTTTGACGGCGGGCCAGCCCAGCCGGACTAAGGCAAAGTAGCAGTCATGAGCCATTCAGGCAACTCTAGTAGAAGACGTCACCATGACATCTTACATAAAGGTATAGTCAAAAGCTGTTTTAGAAATTAAAATCTTTGGGAAGTGCTCAAGAAACCTTTGTACATGGGAGGCCATGCGTACAGGTTATGATAGATATCATATGGCCTGCGAATTATCCTTGGTTGACCAATAGATCTCTAAAGAAAAACGAGAAGATTACTATCTTGTTCTTTCCAATGGTGAGTCTTCTCTTGACATATCATTATCTCCACTGTGAGACCCCAGATTTTATCAATAAAGATTTAAATTTTGTCAAAATAATTTTTTAATATTATGGTGTGAATTTGAGATAATATTATAGTTGTGGGTAGTATTTATAAATTTTACAAAATATGCAGTGGTTATATTATATTCGATTGGTGGGGAATATTCGGTTTAACAGGGGAATATTAAATTGACAATAGCTCAATCATTGGTGGACCCTACAATGTAATTATTGTCGGATTGAAAGCGACAAAAATATTTTATTGAAATAATGGCGGAAGTTTTACCGTGGTTCTTGTTGAACTACTCAAGTAGTAAAAAATACGAATACGTGTGGTTGCATAGTAGCACACGGTATTGATTATTGATGCTTATGTGAGAAGTCACTCGGTTTGATTCCATTATTGTCGATTAATAATATGAATTATTATAGCGATAATGACGTTTTGTTTTATTCGTATTATTAACGTAATAAAAGCGAAACATCTTTTATATAAAATAGAATACTTTATTAAAGTTATTCTATAAATAGAATATATTATATTTTATTATGCATAGTGTTGCGTAGTGTTTTTGCGTAGTGTTTTGCATAGTATTGCATAGTGTTTGCATAGTAAAATGTTTTATATAAATAGAATATATTATATTTTATTTAAAAGATTTTTCTTTAAATATGGACCGTCGATTAAAGTAAATCAACTGGACCGTTCATGGATTAATTCTTATGCATTCCATTTTCCTATAAATGAAGCTCATTCCTTCATTATTTTCTTACAATTCATTGAAACTCTAGAGAGAGAAATTTATAGAGAAGCTATAGAGAGAAAATTATAGAAAGAAGAAGAGTATTCGCTACTTCACTACTTCTATATTCAGGTTCTTTTTACGGTAAGGGGTGTTATTCTTTCTTATTCATGAAGAGAACTTTTGTTATTCCATTCATTATTATTACATTGGAATAACTTTTTGTAAAAGTGGCATACCCTATACATAACTCAGATCTGCGGCATACCCTATACTTGGTGAAATCTTATGTTATTCCATTGCTTATTATTCATTGGAATAACTTTGTATCTGTGGTTTACCCTATACTTGGTGACATTCTTCTATTATTACATTGGAACATCACATGCGTGTGTTTTACAGGACTGGTTTAAATCTTTTATTATTCTGGTTGGAACATCACATGCGTGTGTTTTACAGGACCTGGTTAAAATCTTTATCATTCTGTTGGAATATCACATGCGTGTGTTTTACATAGGACACTGGTTCCATTGTTTATTATTCAAAGCATTTATTATTACATTTGGATCATCACGCTTGATTGTGAATTTCACGACACGGGTTTCGTTATTATTATTCATTGGAATAACTCGCATCATGCAAGTACCGCATGCATGGTGATTTCTTTTGTTATTCCATTCTTTATTATACCCATTTGGTTAAAACTTTAACTTCTATACTCCATGAAATTAGTAGAATATCCTTGATATTTGCGTTTCATCCAAAGATCTTTTCCGGAAATATTCTTCCGATCATTCTTGAATTTTACTCTACAAAAGCAGAGATCATGTTGACAATTTGAGCGTTAATAATTCATGGATTAAATAATTCTTGAACTTGTTTTATTGAATTACTATGTCATTGTCATCATCCTCATGTTATATTATGTTATCTTTGGCTTACGATGCATAGATGAACTTAGTATGATTATGACCGAGGATCATTCGGTAGATAATCATGACTTGATATAAATGATGTGACAAAAGTCCTCGGTGGCACTGTAATGCGATGATGGATAGTCTTTGGTATGATTATGACCGGGGGTGATTCGGTATAGTCATGACCATTGATAATTTGATGAAAATCCTTGGCCGTGGTACGGGATGATTAGATGTGGTGGTTTATTTATTAAGTTGAGTCTCGTGATAAAAATTGATGAAAACCTTTTAAAACCTAAAAGATAGTAGACTTTATTCTCTACTTGACTCTTTTAATGGATTGCTTATTCCGCATTGCAGATTAAGCTGGTTGTCTATTATATTTTATCGGTTTAACTTTGTTGAAGGCTAATGATAATTTATTCGCATTATCTTAGTCATAATATTTCTTATTAGGCTAGTTGAGCTCACCCTTTCTTTCTTTGTTCTCTTCGTGAAATGAGAACATATTTGGGACGAGTCGGGGAGCGAAGTAATGGTCGAGAGGATAGCATTAGTAGTCCTCACTATTACGTGAAATAGTGTGATAATAGTTGTAATGAGGACTCCTTTTGAGTTTGTATAATATCTAGTAGACAATATTTGTATGCAAACTCACGGTTTATGTCGTATTTATGTACGCAGTTAGGTTAGTAAGTTGTATTTGAATTTATGTACCATGTAAGTGGCGACCCAAGATGGGTGACGTATACCTAATTTTGGGGGCGTCACATCCACTATCTCTAATTGAGAGTTATACTTCAACCAAACACCAAGATTATATAGGTAGTGCTCGTAGATATACTCAGCAAGTGGATGAGCACAACCCTGTCTTATGATGACACGAGGTTGTATGTCATTAGACATCTTGTATGATAGTGGCAAAACACCCTTCCAACGTTGGGTTTGCCTCACCCTATTTGATTCACCAAATATAACTACTAAATGATGTATACAACACCTTTTTATACTGCTTAGGGAGAACCTCCATAGCTAGAGACCACCGTTCTATTTCCCCGTTACCCTCGCCCGACCCAACTACACTCTTATTACCTGAAAAGAAATTGTGAAGCAAAAGGGTGAGCACAACTAGCCCAGTAAAAATAGCATGACTAAAGATAATTAAATTATTAATAGCATTCATCAGTAATAAATCAGAGATTTAGAACATATGGTAGATGGTAAAACTTTTCAACCATAGTTGCAGCGGAACGAGCAATCCATTAGAAGAGTCAAATAGACCATAAAGTCTATTATCTTCTCCATGTTAAAAATCCACCAACAATGTTTTATCAATATAAGATCAATCAACAGTTCATTTCCACAATCATAAAAATAACTCATAATCATAATTGTGATTCTAAATTCCTCTTCTCATCCAAGACGAAGATAATTTTCATCACCTGTGTTTACCTGAAACATCAAAGATCATGGTTATACCAAATCACAGTTCGTGTGCATAATCATACTAATAAATTCATCTTTGCATTACGGGCCAAAGATATTCGTCAACAGTTCATCTTTGCACTACAGGCCAAAGATATTCAACAACAGGACATCTTTGCACTACAGGCCAAAGATATTCAACAATAATTCATCTTTGCACTACAGGCCAAAGATATTCAGCAACAGGTCATCTTTTCACTACAGGCCAAAGATATTTATATCTCAAAGAAATATATAATCATTTCAAAATCTATATAAGCCATAATTATAACCATGTTGATCAATTCACCTTTGCACTTAAGTTAAAAATATTCAATTGTAAATTTAATGGTCATGATCATACTAGTTACAATTCATCTTTGCACTACTGGCCAAAGAGAACCCATAGTCATGATCATACCAATAATCTACCCATCTTTACACTCAAGTCAAAGAGAAATTTCTTCACCAGGATTATAAAAATGTTATATAAGATAATAAAAACAATATGATCAAAATATGGATTTAATTTCAAGAGTAAGATTCATAAATCAACGATAATCTGGTCAGAAAAAGAACCAATTTTGTCGTGAATAGTACCCGTGAATAGTAATTCGTGAATAGTAACTCATGAATAGTACTCCGTATTCGTACATAGTATCGTATACATAAATAATATCATATACGTAAATAGTGCCATATACATGAATAATGTCGTATATGTGAATAGTGCTGTATACGTGAATAGTAACCTTTACTCAAAAAGTAAGAAATTCCACAATAAAATCCATACCAATATTTCAGTATAATGATATTGAAAGAATAACATCATTAGAAAGAAAATAACATCCCTTACTATCCCTTACTATCCCTTACAATCCCTTACTATCCCTTACTATCCCTTACTATCCCTTACTATCCCTTACTTACAAAAAAAAAAGACTTCCGACATTTGGATATCGGATATGATTTGAAGGAAAACTTGCACTGATGAATAACAACTCACCAAGTATCTAAATACTCACAAAATACACTCGATAATCTAGAGAGAAAAAAAAAAGAGAAAGCTTATGTTTCTGGTGTGATTTTTAATTCTAACTTAGCCCTCTATTTATAAGAAAATGTTAGCACGCCGAAACAGACTTAACCTGCAACCTGATGTCTTTACATGCTACTATTCTCACCCACCACATTTGAAAATTCAATTGAGCACATTTCTCACTAACCAAAAGTGGGGCCCACCAATTCTAGAATTTTCCACCAAAATCATTTATAACCTAATTTTCGAATCAGTCACCTCTTAAAATTCATAACAAATTATACGCTCATTTTTAACGGTTCAAAATTTGTGGACATATACTCAACTTATATATGTATAATATATCCAAAAATTACAACGATCCAACGGTCGGATTAAATATTATAACTCACTCAATAAAGTCATAATAATAATCGATTTGATCTTTTAATACCTCCAATCCAGATAAAATCTTCGTAAAACACCTCAACATTAACTCCTTCATTTATAACCACATAAATAAACCCATCATTTATATCCACATCAAATAAATATTTCCTTATCATATAAATCAATAATTAATTATTCACAAATAATATTACTGAGAATCACAATTATGACAACCGAGGCCTTTCCCAGAAAGAGGGGCTTTCAGATAAGGATTTCTCCTTCTTTGGTAGCAATTAGGTGACCAAACCTCTCATTGATGAACTTTCTAGACATTGCCAATAATGCTATCTAATAATATTATTCAAATAATATGAATTATTGATCGATAATGGAATCTTGACGTTGACAATTATTGAGCAACAATAATATAAAATATCAACGCAGCAATTATTGAATTAATAAAATAAAATATTGAACAGTAACTATAGTGACAATTATTGAGTAGTGCCTTCTTACGTAAGGATCAATAATTCAATAATACTGTGCAATACCGTGTGCTATTGTGCATCCATACGTATTACTGTATTTTAACCATCGGGTATTTCAACAGTGTTAACGACAACAACTACGCCGTTATTCAATTTTGTCATTTTCTTCATCCGACAGTTATTCTGTTATGGGGCCCACAAATAGCTGCGCTTTCGTACGAATATTCCCCGACAGAAAGAATATTCCACGACTAAACGAATATTCCCCGATAACAATGAATATTTTATAACCACTTGCATATTTTGAAAAAAATTCATATATCACCCATAACTTTAACTTTTTACTAATTTAACCATTTACTGAATAGAAAAATTGAATACTTTTATTTCATAAAATTCGGGGTCTTACATAATATTTATCCTTGATTTCGTTTGATTAATGCTTATATCATTGTCATCATCCTCATGCTTATATTGTGATGAAAGTCATCTTTGGCTTACGTGCATAGATGGACTGTTGATTGGTATGATTATGACCAGGGATCATTCGGTATAACCATGACCATAATGTTGCAAGGAATGTGGTAAAAGTCCTTATTGACCCGTAGTGCATTGATGGACAGTTTTTGGTATGATCATGACCATGGGTTCTCTTCGGCCAAGGGTGCAAAGATGAATTATTTTATGGCGTGATCATGACCGTTGATGAAAACATAATTATCCATGGCCCGTAGTGCATGGATAATTCATGGTCGTGATACTAATGAATATCCTTGGCCTGTAGTGCATGGATAATTCGGTGATGTGGATTATTTATTGTGCTGAGTCTCAGCGATAAAATATTAATAATAAACTTTTAATTCGTAGAAGATAGTAAATATCATGCTCTACTGCTGACTCTTCTAAAATACGATTTGCATGTCTTTGGCACGTAGTGCAAGGATGAAGCTGTTAATAAATATCTTTAGCAGTAGTGCAAAAGATGAATTTATTAATATGATTATGAGCGAGGCGTGATTTGGTATAACCATGATCTTTGAAGTTTTAGGTAAAGGCAGTAATGAAAATTATCTTCGATCCCGGTGCGAAGAGGAATTTAGAACCACAATTATGATTATGCGTTATTTATATGATTGTGGACAGTAATTGTTAATTGATGTTACATGGATAAAACATTTTTGGTGGACTTTTAACATGGAGAAGATAATAGACTTTATGGTCTATTTGACTCTTCTAATGGATTGCTCGTTCCGCTGCAACTATGGTTGAAAAGTTTTATCATCTACCATATGTTCTAAATCTCTGACTTATTACTGACGAAGACTATTGATAATGTAATTATCTTTAGTCATGATATTCTTTACTGGGCTAGTTGTACTCACCCTTTTGCTTCACAATTCCTTTCAGGTAATAAGAGTGTAGCTAGGTCGAGCGGAGGTAACAGGGGATTAGAACGGTGGTCTATAGATGTTGAGGTTCTCCTTAAAAGTATGAAAATAATTTTATAGAGAACTTTAGATAAGTGTGTAGTATTTTTATACGACATTTAATAGTTATATTTGGTGAATCAAATAGGGTGAGGCGAACCCAACTTTGGAAGGGTGTTTTGCCACTATCATACGAGATGTCTAATGACATACGACTTCGTGTTATCATAAGACAGGGTTGTGCACATCCACTTGCTGAGTATATCTACGAGCACTACCTATATAATCTTGGAGTTTAGTTGAAGTATAATTCTCAAATGGAAACAATGGAGATAACTATATGTCAAGAGAAGACTCACCATTGGATAGAACATGATAACAATCTTCTCATTTTTCTTTGGGGACTATTGGGTCAACCAAGGATAATTCTGTGGTCATATGATATCTATCATAACTTAGATGCATGGCCTCCCATGTACGAAGGTTTCCTTGAGCATTTTTCGAAGATTTTAATTTCTAAAATAGTTATTGATTGTACTTTTATGTAACGTACCATTATAAGGTGTTGTGGTCGAGGCACCGTGAGAGTTATATATATTTGGATTAGAACTCACAGCTTATGTGTTGTTGTACTCTGCACGACAGTTCAACAGTTGTATAAATGAAGTTTATTTTTGATTTCTGTAGTGTGATATCTGGCGACTCAGAATGGGTCGTGTGGACCTATTTTGGGGGCGTCATAGTTGGTATCAAAGTTTAGGGATATGATCCCTGGCTGAGATGTGAGACAAGAACTAGGAATGGAGAGATGAGTAATATACTTCGCTAGTGTGTGACTTACCTAAGCTGAAATTTTTACTTGATAAGTTGACAAATTATGATATGTCAATTAACCTTTATTTTGAAGATATATTCTAGAATGATATCTGAAATACAGGAGATGAGTAATTGGGAAAATCATGATACAGAGGAAATAATCGGGAAGGTACAATCCGAAAAGAAAGCAAGGTATTCTCATCTCTTCGAACTACCAGATACGTAAATTTCGAGGGCGAAATTTCATAAGGAGGGGAAATTGTAAGACCCCAAATTTTACGAAATAAAAGTATTCAATTTTCTGATAATTGTTATTCTATTTAGTAAATGGATAAATTGAGAAATGGTTAAAGTTAAGGGTGATATATGAAATTTTTTTAAAGTAAGCAAGTTGTCATAAAATAATCGGTGATAAAAGTACAGTAATACTCGTGGTTGCATAGTATCCTTACCAGATTAATTATTGATGCTTACGTGAGAAGTCACTCGCTTATACTCAATTATTGCTACTGATAATTCTTTGATAATATCTCTCATTTTATTAATTCAATTATTGTCATAGTATTATCTGCATAATATGTTATATTATTAAATCAATAATTGAGACGACAAAGTTATTCATATTATTATTATTTGCAATATTGACAATTTCTAGAAGTTCTGTCAAGCAGAGGTTTGGTCACCTAATTGCGCGTCAATAAGGAGAAGTCCTTATCGGAAAGCCCCCTCTTTCCTGGGAAAGACCTGGTTGTTAAATATTGTGAGTTATAATATTAATGATGAATAAGTTCGTGTTAATTAAAGATGAAATTGATAGTTCCATTGTGTGAGAATTATTAGTGTTAGTGGAAATCAACATTTATTTCGATAATAATGGATGTCTGGAGGTTATATTGACCAATCGGGTAATTAATCGGATAAATGAGGAATTAATTGCTATTAATTCATATGATTATAACTATTTATTCACATGTGTATACTATTGATTCACATGCATGTACTATTATTGGGAGTTGGTGCAAGATTGATAATACTTGCTTGACTAAAATTAAAAGCGGAGGTATAGATGAAGGTACTTATAATATAATTATTTTTTCACATGTTTAGAACTATTGAGTCACATGATTTACTATTGATTCACATGATTTACTATTAGGGGAGGTGGTGCAAGTTTAATAATACTTGCAGGAGGACTAAATTAAAAATGAAGAAAAAGAGGAATGTATTATACTGTAATATTTTGAGCCCCAAAATGTGCAATTATTGAAACTATATTTTTTTATAAATAGAAGCTCATTCCTTTATTATTTTTCACCAATTCACTAAGTCTCACAAGAGCATCTATTATAGAGAAAAAAAAAAGAGAAGTCTGCTACCTCACTATTCCAGTATCCAGTTTTCTTCTGAGGTAAGGAGTATTATTTATTTCATATTCCGAAGAGAAATTATTTTTCGTATTCATATGAATATTATTTTTGTTTAATATTCGCAAATGGTATTATTTCTTTCGTATTAATGAAGAGAGTTATTTTCTTTCAATACTCGTAAGGGTTGTTATTTCATTCTTTATTATTCTGTTGGAATAACCTGTCTACGTGTATTACAGTATGAATGGTGAAATTCTTCTGTTATTCCATTCTTTATTATTCTGTTGGAATAACTTGTCTACGTGGACTACTGTATGCATGGTGAAATTCTTCTGTTATTCCATTATTTATTACTCTGTTGGAATAACCTGTATACGCGGACTACCGTATGCGTGGTGAAATTCTTATGTTATTCCATTCTCTATTATTCTGTTGGAATTACTTGTCTATGCGGACTACCGTATGCATGGTGAAATTCTTATGTTATTCCATTCTTTATTATTCTGTTGGAATAACCTGTATACGCGGACTATCGTATGCGTGGTGAAATTCTTCTGTTATTCCATTCTTTATTATTCTATTGGAATAACCTGTATACGCGGACTACCGTATGCGTGGTAAAATTCTTCTGTTATTCCATTCTTTATTATTCTGTTGGAATAACTTGTCTATGCGGACTACCGTATGCATGGTGAAATTCTTCTGTTATTCCATTCTTTATTATTATGTTGAAATAACCTGTATACGCGGACTACCGTATGCGTGGTGAAATTCTTCTATTATTCCATTCTTTATTATTTCATTGGAATAACACATCATCACGGACTACCGTATGCATGGTGAAATTCTTACATTATTCCATTCTTTATTATTACGTTAGAATAACTCTGCTCACGTGGACTCTGCGCATGCATGGTGAATGACCCTTCATATTCATTCTTTATTAAATTGTGTAAATGATATGTTTACGTGGATTACCGCATGGCGGGTGAAAATCCATTTGCAGTGTCGTATATGATTATGCGTTATTTATATGATTGTGGACAGTAATTGTTGATTGATGTTACATGGATAAAACATTTTTGGTGGACTTTTAACATGGAGAAGATAATAGACTTTATGGTCTATTTGACTCTTCTAATGGATCGCTTCGTTCACCGCAACTATGGTTGAAAAGTTTTATCATCTACCATATGTTCTAAATCTCGACTTATTCTTCGACGAAGACTATTGATAATGTAATTATCTTTAGTCATGATATTCTTTTCTTGGGCTAGTTGTACTCACCCTTTTGCTTCACAATTCCTTTCGTGTAATAAGAGTGTAGCTAGCTAGTTGAAGCGGAGGTAATGAGGGGATTAGAGCGGTGGTTCATAGATGTTGAGGTTCTCCTTATACAAAGATGAAAATAATTTTATAGAGAACTTTAGATAAGTGTGTAGTATTTTATACCGACATTTAATAGTTATATTTGGTGAATCAAATAGGGTGAAGCGAACCCAACTTTGGAAAGGTGTTTTGCCACTATCATACGAGATGTCTAATGACATACGACTTACGTGTTATCATAAGATGGGTTGTGCACATCCACTTGCTGAGTATATCTACGAGCACTACCTATATAATCTTGGAGTTTGGTTGAAGTATAATTCTCAAATGGAAACAATGGAGATAACTATATGTCAAGAGAAGACTCACCATTGGATAGAACATGATAACAATCTTCTCATTTTTCTTTGGGGACTATTGGGTCAACCAAGGATAATTCTGTGGTCATATGATATCTATCATAACTTAGATGCATGGCCTCCCATGTACGAAGGTTTCCTTGAGCATTTTTTGAAGATTTTAATTTCTAAAATAGTTATTGATTGTACTTTTATGTAACGTACCATTATAAGGTGTTGTGGTCGAGGCAATCGTGAGAGTTATATATATTTGGATTAGAACTCACGACTTATGTGTTGTTGTTGACTGCTGCTACGCTCAACGGTTGTATAAATGAAGTTTATTTTTGATTTACGTAGTGTGATATCTGGCGACTCAGAATGGGTCGTGTGGACCTATTTTGGGGCGTCATAGTTGGTATCAAAGTTTAGGGATATGATCCCTGGCTGAGATGTGAGACAAGAACTAGGAATGGAGAGATGAGTAATATACTTCGCTAGTGTGTGACTTACCTAAGTTGAAATTTTTACTTGATAAGTTGACAAATTATGATATGTCAATTAACCTTTATTTTGAAGATATATTCTAGAATGATATCCGAAATAGGTGGAGATGAGTAATTGGGAAAATCATGATCTGAGAGGAAATAATCGGGAAGGTACAATCCAGGAAAAGAAAGCAAGGTATTCTCATCTCTTCGAACTACCAGATACGTAAATTTCGAGGGCGAAATTTCATAAGGAGGGGAAATTGTAAGACCCCAAATTTTACGAAATAAAAGTATTCAATTTTCTGATAATTGTTATTCTATTTAGTAAATGGATAAATTGAGAAATGGTTAAAGTTAAGGGTGATATATGAAATTTTTTTAAAGTAAGCAAGTTGTCATAAAATAATCGGTGATAAAAGTACAGTAATACTCGTGGTTGCATAGTATCACACGGTATTAATTATTGATGCTTACGTGAGAAGTCACTCAGTTATACTCAATTATTGCTACAGTAATTGCTGCATAATATCTCTCATTTTATTAATTCAATTATTGTCATAGTATTATCTGCATAATATGTTATATTATTAAATCAATAATTGAGACGACAAAGTTATTCATATTATTATTATTTGCAATATTGACAATTTCTAGAAGTTCTGTCAAGCAGAGGTTTGGTCACCTAATTGCGCGTCAATAAGGAGAAGTCCTTATCGGAAAGCCCCCTCTTTCCTGGGAAAGACCTGGTTGTTAAATATTGTGAGTTATAATATTAATGATGAATAATTTCGTATTGATTAAAGATGAAATTGATAGTTCCATTGTGTGAGAATTATTAGTGTTAGTGGAAATCAACATTTATTTCGATAATAATGGATGTCTGGAGGTTATATTGACCAATCGGGTAATTAATCGGATAAATGAGGAATTAATTGCTATTAATTCATATGCTTATAACTATTTATTCACATGTGTATACTATTGATTCACATGCATGTACTATTAGGGGAGTTGGTGCAAGATTGATAATACTTGCTTGACTAAATTAAAAACGGAGGTATAGATGAAGGTACTATAATATAATTATTTTTTTCACATGTTTAGAACTATTGAGTCACATGATTTACTATTGATTCACATGATTTACTATTAGGGGAGGTGGTGCAAGTTTAATAATACTTGCAGGAGGACTAAATTAAAAATGAAGAAAAAGAGGAATGTATTATATTGTAATATTTTGAGCCCCAAAATGTGCAATTATTAAAAATATATTTTTTTATAAATAGAAGCTCATTCCTTTATTATTTTTCACCAATTCACTAAGTCTCACAAGAGCATCTATTATAGAAAAAAAAAGAGAAGTCTGCTACCTCACTATTCCAGTATCCAGTTTTCTTCTGAGGTAAGGAGTATTATTTATTTCATATTCTGAAGAGAAATTATTTTTCGTATTCATATGAATATTATTTTTGTTTAATATTCGCAAATGGTATTATTTCTTTCGTATTAATGAAGAGAGTTATTTTCTTTCAATACTCGTAAGGGTTGTTATTCCATTCTTTATTATTCTGTTGGAATAACCTGTCTACGTGTATTACAGTATGAATGGTGAAATTCTTACGTTATTCCATTCTTTATTATTACATTGGAATAACTTTCTACGTGGACTCATTGTATGCATGGTGAAATTCTTACATTATTCCATTATTTATTACTCCGTTGAATAACTCAGATCACGCGGACTACAGTATGCGTGGTGAAATTCTTATGTTATTCCATTCTCTATTATTCATTGGAATTACACATACATGCGGACTCCACCGTATGCATGGTGAAATTCTTATGTTATTCCATTCTTTATTATTCATTGGAATAACTCGTATACGTAGGACTATCATACGCGTGGTGAAATTCTTACGTTATTCCATTCTTTATTATTCTATTGGAATAACTTGTATCTGTGCGACTACCTAGATGCGTGGTAAAATTCTTCCGTTATTCCATTCTTTATTATTCATTGGAATAACTTGTCTATCGCGGACTACCATATGCATGGTGAAATTCTTTCGTTATTCCATTCTTTATTATTATGTTGAAATAACTCAGATATAATGACCACCGTATGCGTGGTGAAATTCTTCTATTATTCCATTCTTTATTATTACATTGGAATAACACATCATCACGGACCACCGTATGCATGGTGAAATTCTTCGTTATTCCATTCTTTATTATTCGTTAGAATAACTTTTGTCACGTGGATCATCAGATGCATGGTGAATGAACCTTCGTATTCATTCTTTATTAAATTGTGTAAATGATATGTCTACGTGGATTACCGCATGGCGGGTGAAAATCCATTTGCAGTGTCGTATATTCTATTATACTCGAATGAGATATCATTTCTTTTGTACTCATCATGGAATATTGTTTTCTTTTGTATTTACCTTTTATGAGTACTATTCATGGAGTAATATTCATGAGTTACTATTTACGGGTTATTATTCACCCAGTTACTATTCACTCGAATATTATTCACTCGGGTATTCGGGACACTTTTCGTGTCGGAGTACTATTCACGAGTTATAATTCACGGGTTACTATTCACCCGATTATTATTTACTAGAATATTATTCACTCGGGTATTCGGGACACTTTTTATACCGGGGTACTATTCACGAGGTACTATTCCCGAAGTACTATTCAAATGGTACTATTCATGGAGTACTATTCACCTAAAAAATATATTTCTTTTCTGTCCAAATTATTTTTGATACATGAATATTATTCTTAAATTTTACTCCACAAAGCAGTATCATGTTGATAATTTGGATATTTTTAAACTCTGGATAAATTTAAAGTCTTAATTAATATATATCCTTGATTTTGTTTGATTAATGCTTATATCATTGTCATCATCCTCATGCTTATATTGTGATGAAAGTCATCTTTGGCTTACGTGCATAGATGGACTGTTGATTGGTATAATTATGACCAGGGATCATTCGGTATAATTGTGACCGTAATGTTACAAGGGATGTGATAAAAGTCCTTATTGGCCCGTAGTGCATTGATGGACAGTTTTTGGTATGATCATGACCATGGGTTCTCTTCGGCCAAGGGTGCAAAGATGAATTGTTTTATGACGTGATCATGACCGTTGATGAAAGCACGATTATCCTTGGCCTGTAGTGCATGGATAATTCGTGGTCGTGATACTAATGAATATCCTTGGCCTGTAGTGCATGGATAATTCGGTGATGTGGATTATTTATTGTGCTGAGTCTCAACGATAAAATATTGATAATAAAATTTTAATTCGTAGAAGATAGTAGATATCATGCTCTACTTGACTCTTCTAAAATACAGTTGCATGTCTTTGGCCTGTAGTGCAAGGATGATCTGTTAATGAATATCTTTGGCCCATAGTGCAAAGATGAATTTATTAATATGATTATGAACAGGAACTGTAATTTAGTATAACCATGATCTTTGATGTTTCAGGTAAAGACAGGTAATGAAAATTATCTTCGTCCTGGGTGCGAAAAGGAATTTAGAACCACAATTATGATTATGCGTTATTTACATGATTGTGGACAGGAATTGTTGATTGATGTTATAGAGATAAAACATTGTTGGTGGACTTTTAAAATGGAGAAGATAATAGACTTTATGGTCTATTTGACTCTTCTAATGGATTGCTTGTTCCGCTGCAACTATGGTTGAAAAGTTTTATCATCTACCATATGTTCTAAATCTACGATTTATTCTCGACAAAGGCTATTGATAATTTAATTATCTTTAGTCATGATATTCTTTCTTGGGCTAGTTGTGCTCACCCTTTTGCTTCACAATTCCTTTCGTGTAATAAAGAGTGTATTTGGGTCGAAGCGGAGGTAACAGGATTGTAAGCGGTGGTCTATAGTCATTGAGGTTCTCCTTAAAGCAAAGTATGAAAATAATTTTATAGAGAACTTTAGATAAGTGTGTTGTATTTTTATACGACATTTAATAGTTATATTTGGTGAATCAAATAGGGTGAGGCGAACCCAACTTTGGAAGGGTGTTTTGCCACTATCATACGAGATGTCTAATGACATAAGATTTCGTGTTATCATAAGACAGGGTTGTGCACATCCACTTGCTTAGTATATCTACGAGGACTACCTATATAATCTTGGAGTTTGGTTGAAGTATAATTCTCAAATGGAGATAATGGAGATAATTATATGTCAAGAGAAGACTCACCATTGGATAGAACATGATATCAATCTTCTCGTTTTTCTTTGGGGACTATTGGGTCAACCAAGGATAATTCTGTGGTCATATGATATCTATCATAACTTAGATGCATGACCTTCCATGTACGAAGGTTTCCTTGAGCATTTTCCAAAGATTTTAATTTTTAAAATAGTTATTGATTGTACTTTTATGTAACGTACCATTGTAAGGTGTTGTGGTCGAGGCACCATGAGAGTTATATATATTTGGATTAGAACTCACAGCTTATGTGTTGTTGTACTCTGCACGACAGTTTAACAATTGTATAAATGAAGTTTGTTTTTGATTTCTGTAGTGTGATATCTGGCGACTCAGAATGGGTCGTGTGGACCTATTTTGGGGGCGTCACATATAGTCCTTGTACATCATTTCTTTTTAAGGACTTTACAAAGCTGTTTTGCTTATGTAGGATCAACCTAACATATTTGATCAATTCATTCTAAGTCCTTGTACATATGTTCCTATTATCTATCAAAGGACTTTACAGCTTTTCTTAATGCAAGCATACTTGCATATTCATTCATTTATATCACAATCAAATCATATATAAATAGGAATATCATTCATATGCTTATTCCTAACAATCTCCCCCTATTTGATTATAACAAAAATAATTAGTCCATCTATGCACATGAAGCTAAAAAGGTACATCTCTATATAGTTAGGTATGTTCTGGATCTAGGATGTAGAGTGTTAGAGTTTATGTAATTTAATATTATTATCAACGACATTAATGCTTATCTGTTTTAGAAATACAGCTGCTCACTGTATATAATATTCATTCTCATGCTTATATTGTGATGAAAGTCATCTTTGGCCGTAGTGCATAGATGGACTGTTGATTGGTATGATTATGACCAGGGATCATTCGGTATAATCATGACCCGTAATGTTACAAATGATGTGGTAAAAGTCCTCATTGGCCCGTAGTGCATTGATGGACAATTGTTGGCATGATCATTACCATTGATGATTACACAAATATCCTTGGCCTGTAGTGAATGGATAATTCGTGGACGTGATACTAATTAATATCCTTAGCCGTAGTGCAGGGATGATTCGATGATGTGGATTATTTATTAAGCTGAGTTTCAGCGATAAATTTGATGATAAACTTTTTAAATCATAGAAGATAGTAGATATCATGCCCTACTCTACTCTTCTAATGGATTGCTTGTTCCGCTGTAGTTAAACTTGATGTTTATTGTTTTTTATCAGTTTAACACTGTTGAAAGCTAACGATAGTTTATTATGTATTATCTTAGTTATAATATTTCATACTGTGCTAGTTGAGCTCACCCTTTTGCTTTCATTGTTCTCTTCAAGAAATGAGAACGTAGCCGGGACTAGTCGGGGAACGGAGTGATAGTCCGAGATGGTGGCTATAGTAGTTATCACTATTTTATAAAATAGTGTGATAATAATTGTAATGAGGACTCCCTTTTGAGTTTGAATACTGTCTATTAGACAATATTCGTGTAAAAACTCTCAGCTACGTTTTGTCGTATTGTATAAAAGAAGTTTGAATTTGATTTCTGTACCATGTATTTGGCGACTCAGAATGGGTGATGTATACCTATTTTGGGGGTGTCACAGTTGTTATCAAAGATTAGGGATAATATCTCTGGCTGAGATGTGAGACTAGAACTAGGAGGGGAGAGGCGGGTAATTCCTTCGCTAGTATGACCTACCTAAGTTTTTTTTTTTATTTAATTGGTCGGCTAGGGTATAGGGATAATAGTGGCATGTCAATTAACCCTTGTTTTGTGGCAGTGTTTGAAAATGGCATATGAAAATGTCGAGATAAGTAATGAAGCACATGAGACCGTTGAGTCACCAACAATCAATAACCAGGATAATGTGCATCAGGAAGACAATAATCCTCAGGTAAACAACAACACTGATCATATGATGAACGATGAGATGTTCATAGGCTTTATGCAATTCATGCAACATCAGGAGAGAGAGACTCCTGTTTAAAATGCAGGTGGAAACACTGGCAACTCACGGATGGTCATTGCTAAGCAGTTCAAGGAGCTGGGACCATCGGAGTTTTTGGGAGAGCCAAAACCACTTGAGGCGGAGACGTGAATAAAGCAGATCACCAATATATTTGAAGCTATAAATGAAGAAAAATCATCAACAACTATTTAAACACAGCTGTCAAATAATTTTATTATGCATGATCCTACTATAATTGACATGAGATATGAAATTAAATTATTGAAGAAATTAGTTTTTGTAATACTTATTCTATGTTTGTTTGTTCTTATAAAAAACTTGTTGTCTTTTGTTGGAAGTTGTAATAGAGGTGAAGTTGTGAAAGAAGTTATAATTGACAAAGTTGGTTTGTTCTGTAATCAGAATGATTATTTCCATTTCTATAGGCGTATGTGGATGGATGTACGTCTTTTATTAACTAAGTGAGCAAAGTGATGTCCAACAAAATAACAGGCGTTGCCATTTGACCCAATATGCTCTTCACTATTGCTTCTCCTGGGTCATTTTCAGGTTATATCTAACATACCAACATACTCAGGGATGGATGCAAGCAAGCTTAAAGACTTAGACTAAAGAACCTGGAATGTTATTCTCTAATACAATTAATAGTCACCAAAAACACGAAAAGTATAAGCTGTACAAAAATGAAGTTAATAATTTAAGAAGTTACAATACTAGATTATCTGTGACAACCCAAAAATTTAGAAAATCTTAAATTATTAAATTAAAGGTTAACGTTCAAAACCTAGAGTGAAAATAGAGGATTTATTTAAAAAATTTAAGAAAAATCTATACGGTTTAATAATTGAAAGAGATTATGTAATAATAAATATGGCAAGCCATATGAAGAAGGTTTATTGAATGTAGCAAACCGTATTAAGAGGTTTAATAGACATTAAATTAAATGTCTAGTCTAATTTATGAGTATATAAATTATTTTATGATTTATGAAGGATGTATCGTAACGAACCAGGTTCGAGGTAAAATGTACCCTGATTTGGGGACATCACATTATCACTCAAGTCATTACAAAACATAGTAACAAGAACCCATTGCAATACTAGATTATCACTCAAGTCTACACGAGTAGGTCCCTCTCAAGGCAAAAGTATGCAGTGTCCTTGTAAGACCCCAAATTATTAATAAATGAAATTTATTTTCCTCTATTTATTATTTTGAAATAGTAAGGGTCGATTTGATTAATGTGGATAGTTATGGGTAAAATACGCAAATATTTCGAATAAGCAAGTGGTTATAAAATATTCATTTGGTCGTGGAATATTCAGATGTCGGGGAATATTAAATGCACGACGGTAGCGATCTTTTTGTGGGTCCCATAACTAAAAGCGATTGGATGAAGAAACGACAAATATAAGTTGTTTATAAATAATTGGCGTAGTTATTACCGTTAATATCTTGTTGGAATACCGGTGGTTAAAACACACTAATGTCACAGCGTTGTTGAGCGATAAGATACCAGTATTGCACCAATTATTGATTCTTACGTAAGAAGGCACTTTACTCAATAATGGTTACGATAATTTATTATTCGATTATTTTATTTTATTGATTCAATAATTCTTTGCGTTGATATTTTATATTGTTGTTGTTTCAATAATTGTCATTACGGTATTTTTCATTATCGAAGCAATAATTCATATTATCTGAATAATATTATTAGATAACATTATTGGCAATGTCTAGAAAGTTCGGCTCTAAGGAGAGGTTTGGTCACCTAATTCTTGGCAAGATGAGGAGAAATTCTTATCGAAAGCCCCTCTTTCACAGGAGCGGCACCGTTGCCGAGATTGTGATTCTGTAATATTATTTGTGAATAATTAATTATTGATTTATATAATGAGAAAATATTGATTTTATGTGGATATAGATGGAGAAAATTTTTTAATGTGACAATTGTTGAAAATTAATATTTTATCTTTTTATGATAAAATAATTCATTTAAATATATTATTTTAATAATATATTAATGGTGATATTTTTACAATGAATGTGGGATATATGAGTTACGAGGAGGAAGAGTATTTTTGTGGCATTAAATGATTAACACATGTTTTGTGTGTCGGTGGACCCCATTTATTGACTGAAATTTGATTATAGCCTGTAAAATCGTCCGTTTGTGGATTTCGGTTAATTTCTGTTTGGAATTTGGAAAAACTTTCTTCTGCAAAGTTGTAGAGAATTGGATTTCCTATAAAAACTCGTGGGATTCGAATTTTTCTAATAAAAGAGCTATTTATTGTGAATTATTGAAGTTCCGAAGTTCCGAAATAATTGATTTTTGGAAGTTTAAAATATTTTTAATTACAAAAACGTTTTTTTCCATTTTTGAAACTCATTTAACATGTGTTAGGGTGGCTGAGTTCAGATTCTTGGATGCGTAGGAAGTTGTAGAAAAAATTATAATATTAATTTATTAAATTTTCTCTTTTGGTGTTAAGCATTTTCCTATAAATAGGGTGCTTAGGTTAGAATTGAAAATCACACCGTAAAGCGAAGTTTTCTCTCTATATTATCGAGCGTATTCTTGTGAGTATTTTGAGTATACTTTGAGTATTGCTATACGGCTGAGTTCAAGTCATAGCTTTATATCCCAGGTGTTTCAACTGAAATCTTGTCTTTTCGAGGTAAGGGATGTTATTTTCTTCTCAAATGATATTATTTCTTCAATATCATTATCTTTGAAATATTGGTTGGAACTTTTTATTAAATTTGGAACTTTTCATGTATGGGAGTTCTTATTCATGAGTTCTTATTCACGAGTTCTTATTCATGAGTTCTTATTCACGAAAGTACTATTCATGAAGTGTGAAGATGTTTTTTATAAAATTTCTATCTTTTGGTGTCTGATTTATTATTCACGATACTCAAGACTATTCATTTAATACTGACCTTATTCAGAAAAATGAAATTTCTTCTTTTGTCCAAAATATCTATTATGGATACTAACTTTGATTGTATCCATGTTTTGATCATTTTTGAATTTTACTCCACTATGATTATTCATGAGGTATTTTTGGACATGGAATAGCTGAAATACGAATCTTTAATATTTATTCTTTTGTTTCACTGGATTCGTTTTCTTTAAAATATTTTTCATCATCCTTAGTCCTAAATGATGATATAACTGAATATCTTTGGCCCGTAGTGCAAAGATGAATGATTTCTTGATGAATATCTTTGCCCGTAGTAGTCAAAAGATGAATAGGTGTTTAGATGAAACAATTAAGATCGATGAATATCTTTGGCCTGTAGTGTAAAGATGAATATTTAATTCGGATATATATTGATTGATGTTACTGAGGGGATAAAATATCGACGATGAACTTTTAAATTCATATATAGAAGATAGTAGTTTGCATTCTCTACTTAACTCTTCTAATGAATTGTTGTTTCCATTGCAGTTGTTGATTTAAAACCGGTTGTCTATTGTATTCTATTAGATTTTTCCTGTTGAAGACTAACGATAATTTGTTGTATATTATCTTAGTCATAATATTCTTTCTTGGGCTAGTTGAGCTCACCCTTTTCCTTGTTGTTCTATTTTTCTTCTCTCAGAGGCGAGAATGTAGCGAAAGTACTAGTCTGGGTATGGAATGAAGGTTCTAGAGAGAGTTGTTTAGTAGTCCTCACCATTTTTGTAAAATAATGTATCAATAATTATGATGGGGATTTATTTGCGTGTGGATATTGTCTAGATGGCAATATCTGTATTTAAACTCACAGTTTATATGTTGTAATAATAAAGTTGTAGTTATTTCTGTACCATGTATTTGGCGACTCAGAATGGGTTGGATGGAATGGACCTTCTCCTTGAACTTCTCAATAAGTCCCTACAAGAGAAATTGATCCATAAGACATATACCACTATCAGAGTTCGAATTAAATTATATAAAAATCATGATCTCAGTTGCAGTTTATAGGTGGTGACACATGTTAGCATAAAGTCCAAATGCATGACATTTCATAATAACTTTTAACAAGCATATAGTTTATATAATCTATTATTTCAAGAATTTATGTACCTAAAATATAGAAAATATTATACTTTCACAGTCAGGAAGCACCTCTGTTTTTATCCGCTCCTATTGTTCGGATCATATCCTTCACCACTCCTCCAATATGGGTTATAGTAATCCTGCAACAAGAAAAATAAAATGGTGGTTTTATGAAACAAATAACACCCAATAAGACACCACAAAATGAAAGAGAAAGTAGTAAAATAAGACATTGTACCTGAAAATGAATGGAGAAACCCCCTCCATAATAGACATCATGATTTGTGGCAAATGGAAAGTCATCAACATGTAATGATTGTAGATTTGCGTTGGTGGAGAAGTCTCCAATCTGAAATATCTAAAAAATGATCATTAAAGCCTCTAAGAATATGATCTATTCATATAAATTAGTGACAAACCTGTGAATTAAGATTTATTGCACCATGTCTTATGTAGTCTTCTGGACCATGTTCAACTTGAGAATTGTTATTGAGTACGCTTACAAAATAGTCACCTTGAGAACCCAACACAATAACAAGCCGTAAAATAAGACATTTAATCTAAATAAATAAGTTTTTACATTGAAAAAATTTAAGAAAAAGGTTTACCAAATTAATGAAATCCATGTTATGTTCAATGGCATTGTCTTTCCCTTTCCCTTTCCCTTTCTCTTTCTCTTTCTCTTTCCCTTTCCCTTTCCCTTTCTCTTTCTCTTTCTTTTTCCCTTTCCTCACTCGTATATTTCTAACAACTTTCTCAATCTTAGACTAAAGCCTTTTAAAGCAGAGCCGACCTTTACGATGAACCGACAAAGGACTACGAATATTGTTGCTTTATTTACAACCACTACCCATTTGGGTGTCTTTTCTGGAAGGAATCGACTGATTACTTTAACATGTTCCATCATTTTTGTTTAGTACATTAACAAGCCCTTTAATCCAATGCATAACAACTTTTTTCTTATCTTCATTATCTGTAGCTAAGTCTGTCGCTTCATAAAAAGAGTTGCACATCCTATCAAAACGTTCATTTTCTGGATTCAACGTCCAGTCAGAGTATATGATCTTAACCTTCTTATGACACCTCTTCACATCTTTCCTCCACCTTCGAAGAACGAATTTATCCGGTAAGGTTCGAACACGTTTTTTCAACAACACCCTAAGGGCATGTCTATATAATATTCCCCTGAACTCAAATAATTGATAGTTGCACTTAATGATACATTCATCTTCTTTAAAATAAACTTTAAACGTGGCTTCGCGAGTCCCTCCAAACATATCTTGTATAACATCGTATACCTGAAAATCACATTCTACTTTAACTGAATCAATGGCACAATAAAGCTTCCCTTTTACCTCTTCTTGAAATTCCTTGAATTTTGTCGTGGTATAAGCATCTTGAAATTGTTTCTCAAATGGATAGTCAGTAATGCATGGAATCAAATGGTCGAAGGAATTAAAATCCGCCTCATTCTCTTTTTGCACCTTACTTCTTAATGCATTCTCATACTGCTCAACAAATTGTTTTAATGTTGTCCTTGAATTCACATAACCATCAAAAAAGCATTCATACTTTCACTTCTTTGATTTGAGGACATTCTAGCCCAAAAAGTACTTTAAAAATGCCGGTGCCCAACGACTTCTCTCATCGTATAACCCAGTCAACCATGCATTCTCTTTCAAGTTAAAATTCTCAATGAAACTAACCCATCACTCTTCAAATTCTTTAGAAGTCAATGAATCATAAACTGCCTTTTGCATTGAATATTTGATAGATTCATATTGATTTCAACCACTTAATTTCTTAGGCAACTTTTTCATAATATGCCACAGGCACCACCTATGTCGCGCATTTGGTAACACAGTTTCAATAGCCTTCTTCATTGCTTTATCTTGGTCAGTGATTATTGCGGTAGGAGCACGACCATTCATACACGCAAGCCAAGTTTTAAAAAAGCCAACTAAATGACTCAATATCCTCATGAGATATTAATCCATAACTTAAGAGTATTGACTGACCGTGATGATTAACTCCAACAAATGGGGTAAATGTCATGTCATACTTATTATTTAAGTATGTTGTGTCAAAGGTAATGACATCCCCAAACTCCTCATAAGCTGCACTACTCCTTGCATCAGCTAAAAAGACATTTCGTAGTCTCCCATTATCATCCAAATCCATCAAATAATAAAAATTTGTATTATTAGATTGCATTTTTTGGAAGTAGTTTTGAAGTGCCATAGCATCCCCATCACCAAGTCTTAACCGCCTAACTTTGTCAAGATAATTGTAACAATCCTTCTTTGAAAAGGACACATTCTCATGCCCACGAGCTTCAACCAAGAAAGAACTAAAAATTTTATTTGGTCTAATACCAACTCTATCGTTAAGTTCAAGTCTCCTTTTCACATACTTGCACATAATCCGATTTTTCTTATAAAATCTAGATTTTCTCGGGCTCAACTGATGATTATGATCAAGTGTTAGAGTCTTTACTCGCACTTTTTCGTCTTCGACTACTGCAGCCCTAATCTTAACAGGGTTAAATACATTTTTGCCCATTCTACTCGATCTCGGTTTACAAATGTATCACTGGACTGAATTTTTTTACGGTCAACTCATTAAACTATAATTTTTTTACAAAAATTAAAATTTCCATTAAAAAGTGTTAAAAGTTAACAGAAAATCTACATGGCAAAGCTTAAATAACTTTATATGTAAAATTATAATAAAATAACTTTAGTTTAAATTTTTTTGATGTGCTGGAACCGCCTGATCCTTTCTCTTTCTAGATGTGCTGGAACAACTATGTACAATAATTATATATTAAATACATAGTGGATTTTACATAAATTACATATAATAATAATTGTATATTAATTACATATTAATTCATATTAAAGAGAAAGCTTAAATAACCCAATTTCGGATTTTTTTAATAATAATAAATAAATAACTTTAGTTTAAATTTTTTTGATTTTCAAACTTGAATTTCTATTTTTTAAATAACAAATAATTAAATTAATAACAAAATATATTAATTAATAAAAAATATATTAATATATAATTTTACAAATATATTTATATAAAATTAATAAATACATATTATTATTTTTAATTTTAAATATTTGAAGTTAACTTTAAAGATACAAAATTATTTAATATAATTCATCATCTTTGTAAGACCCGACTTTTTTAATAAAGATGAATTTTTCTATAAATATTATTTTTGAATATTATGGAATAAATTTGATATAATGTTATAGTTGTGGGTAATATTTATAAATTTTGCAAAAGTATGCAAGTTGTTATAAAATATTCGTTTGGTGGGGAATATTCTTTTGTTAGGAATATTCGCACAATGGCTCAATGGTGGACCCCATTAATGTAATTATTATTGTCGGATTGAGAAAACGACAAAAATATTTTATAAAAATAACGGCGGAGGTGTTACCGTTAAAACTGTTGAACTACCCGGTGGTAAAAGTACAGTAATACGCGTAGTTGCGTAGTAGCACACGGTATTGATTATTGATGCTTACGTGAGAAGTCACAAATTATGCTCAATTATTACTACGAGAATTCACGATCATATCTCTTTTATTATTGATTCAATTATTGTCACAAGATTATCATCGTGATAATATGTTATAGTATTAAATCAATAATTGAGACAACAAGTTATAAATGATTAATAATTGTTGAAAGATTAAATATGTGTTGATGAAAAAAATGATTTGTGGTAAGTTTGATTATTTTATGGGGGCTCATATGTCATCATCTAAGAGTCTCTTCGTCAATAGTATTTACCTTCGTTAATAAGTAATTACCTTCGTCAATAGTAATTACCCTTGTGAATAGTATTTACCTTCGTCAATAGTATTTACCTTCGTTAATAGTAATTACCTTTACCCAGACGTCGAACCACTTGTCGTTTCACATTACTGAGCGCCGAACCACTTGTCGTTTCACATTACAAAAGCGTCAAACCGATTCGTCGAGCCACTTGCTTTTCACACTAAGGTGCTAAGCTAGAAATCTTCTATAAATAGAGGCCTAGGGCTTCATTATTTTCATTTAATTCATTCAAGCTATAGAGAGAAAGTATAGAGAATAATAAGAGAAAGAAGAAGAAGAGTATATTTTGTTACTACTACATCGCCGCGAGTATTCAATCTCCTACCAAATGTAAGGGGTGTTATTCTTTCTTATTCATGAAGAGAAGCTGTTGTTATTCCATTGCTTATTATTTCATTGGAATAACTCGTATAAGTGGTTTACCCTATACTTGGTGACATTCTTCTATTATTACATTTGGAACATCACATGCATGTGTTTTACAGGACTGGTTCCGTCTTTATTATTATTACTGTTGGAACATCACATGCGTGTGTTTTACAGGACTCGGTTAAAAATTTTTATTATTCTCGTTGGAATATCCTATCATGTGTTTTACACCGGATCCGGTTCCGTCTTTATTATTACTGTTGGAACATCTTGCTTGTGAATTTCACGACTGGTTCCGTTATTTATTATTCATTGAAATAACACATGCATGCGGGCCTATCGCATGCATGGTGATTTCTTTTGTTATTCCATTCTTTATTATACTCGGTTGGTTAAAACTTTGACTTCTATACTCCATGAAATTAGTAGAATATCCTTGATATTTGCGTTTCATCCAAAGATCTTTTCATGGAAATATTCTTACGATCATTCTTGAATTTTACTCTACAAAACAAAGATCATGTTGACAATTTGGACGTTAATAATTCTGGATAAAATAATTCTTGAACTTGTTTTATTGAATTCTTAAATCATTGTCATCATCCTCGTGTTTATATTTTTTTTGAAAGTCATCATGTGGCTTTTGTAGTGCATAGATGGACTTGGTATGATTATGACCGAGAGACTACCGATTGTAATCATGGAACCGTAATGTTACAAATGATGTGATAAAAATCCTCAGGGTAGTAGTGCATTGATGGACGATTTTGGCATGATCATGACCATTAATGAATACACAAATATTCTTGGCCCGTAGTGCATGAATAATTGTGGTCGTGATCTTAAAGAATATCCTTGGCAGAAAAGTGTGGGGTGATTCGATGATGTGAAATATTTATTAAAATTTGAGTCTCATTTATAAATAGTGATGAAAACCTTTTAAAACCTAAAAGATAGTAGACTTTATTTTCTACTTGACTCTTTTAATGGATTGTGATATTCATTGCAGATTAAACCTGGTTATCATTGTATTTTATCGGTTTAACATTATTGAAGACTATTGATAATTTATTACGCATTATCTTAGTCATAATATTTCTTCTTGGGCTAGTTGAGCTCACCCTTTCTTTCCTTTGTTCTCTTGAAATGATAATATAATTGGGACGAGTCTGGGAAAGCAGTGATGGTCTGAAGATAGCATTAGTAGTCCTCACTATTACGTAAAATAGTGTGATAATAATCTGTAATGAGGACTTTTTATTTGAGTTTGTATAATATCTAGTAGGCGATATTTGTATTTAAACTCACAGTTTATGTCGTATTGTATACCTACGTTATGTTAATAAGTTGTTTTTAAATTTCGTACCATGTAAGTGTCGACCCAAGATGGGTGATGTATACCTAATTTTGGGGCGTCTCGGTTGGTATCGAGCTTAGGGATATGATCCTGGCTAAGATGTGAGAATAGTACTAGGAGGGAGAGACGGGAATACCTTCGCTTAGTATGACCTACCTAAGTTTATGTGATATTTTATTGGTTGGTCGGAAGATAGGGATAATTTGTTATATGTCAATTAACCTTTTGTTTTGTGGCGATGATTCGAAAATGACATCCGAGAATGTTGAGAATATAATGATGCGCAGTATGACGTTGTTGATTCACCACATATCAATAATCGGGATAATGTGCATCGAAGGCGACAATCCTCATGCAAACAACAACAACCGACCAAATGACGAATGATCAAATGTTCAGGAGGCTTTATGCAATTTATCTGATAAAGAAAGAGCGAGCGACTCTCGTCCAAAACGTGGGGTGGAAACACGGAAAACTCTCGGCGGTCACCGCTAAACAATTTAAGGAGCTGGGACCACCGGAGTTTAAGGAAAGCCAAAACCACTTGGCGGAAGCATGGATAAAGCAGATTACCAAGATATTTGATGTCTTGGGATGCTCCAGGAGCAAAAGTTCCCTTTCACGCCTTTTTTATGTGAGGCGGAGAGGATTCTTGGTGGGAATCGGAAGCGTACTCAACCAAATTGTCATGAAGATATCTTGGGAGAAGTTCCAGAGTCATTCAACGACAAATACTTTCCGAAAGTATTCGCCGCATGAAGGAGGTGGAGTTTATCAAGTTGGAACAAAACAATACGACCAGTGTCGCAATACGAGGCAAAATTTGCGGAGTTATCACGGTTTCGTCCCACTTGGTGGATAATGAAGAGAGAATGGCGCGAATGTTTTTAAGAGGTTTGAAGTCGGGAGATACGTCAACATCTTATTTCTCATAAAGCGTGTTTGTATTCAGATGTTGTAAATAGGGCTCGATTAGTGGAGGAGCGATAATGAGTCAACCTAACTAAAAGAGAGCGGTAAGCAAAATTATAATACCAATGAGAATAGTCATCGAGGCGGTGACAACAAGCGTGGAGGGAATCAATAGGCGGATATGGTAACCACTTGGTGGTAATCGAGGCCAAAACAATAAGAATGGACATTTCAAGAAAAGGAGATTCAACAATGATGGAAAGGCGTCAAGACCAAAGCACCCATTGTTAAGGAAGGAGAAAGACCACCTATCATATGCTTCAAATGCGGAGAGAGGGACACATCGATCAAGCTGCGCCATGCCAGTCAAAGCATGTTATAATTGTGGAAGAGAAGGTCACTTAGCTCGATTTTTTGCGTTTCTCAAGACAAATTCACTAGGATGGAGGCACCAAAGGCCATCCCGGAAAATTCAAAACCTAGGTAGTGCAAGGAGAGCATTTGTTGTGACCTCCCAAAGAGCAAGGAATCGAATGAGGTCATCACGGGTAAGCTTATCATAAACTCTAATGAAGTCTATACTTTATTTGATCTGGGTTCTACCCATTCTTTTATTTCTCCTACTTGCGCTCATCGATTAAATTTGACTCAGGAGAAATTAGACTTTGACTTATATCTGTGGAAACTCAGTTGGGAGAAACCTTCATTACATCCCTTTGTTTATAAGTCTTGTTTGGTTCAAATCGGTACCCTCACATTACACCGTCGATCTTATCTCATTAAAAATACTTGCATTTGGCGTGATTCTAGGGATTGATTGGTTAACTACTTATCATGCAAAAATTGATTGTTTTCGTAAGGTTGTTAGCTTTCATATTCCTAATCAACCTATTATGCTAATTCAAACGACCAAACCATTAAAATCAATCACGGTCATCTCAAGCCATAAAGCTATTCGTTTATTGAAAAGCGGATGTCAAGCTTTCTTAGCTCATGTCATGATTTAAATAAAAATAAATCGTCGATTTAAAGCGATATTCCTATTGTTATTAAATTTCGACGTATTCCCCGAAGAACTTCTGGCCTACCCCAGGCGTGAAATTGAATTTTGTATCGACCTTGAACCCGGTACAAAACCTATTTCAAAGCCCCATATCGAATGGCTCTATTGAACTTCGGAGTTAAAGACCCATGCAGGAATTGTTAGACATTGGCTTTATTCGTCCTAAGTACTTCTCCTTGGGGTGCTCTGTTCTATTCGTGAAGAAGAAAGATGGGAGTATCGCGACTTTGTATTGATTATCGGGGAGTTGAATCACGTCACCATCAAAAATAGGTATCCATTGCCACGTATTGATGACCTGTTTGACCGATTCTGCAAGGAGCCAAATTCTTTTCAAAGATTGATCTTCGTTAGGATATCACCAATTGAAGATTAGAACCGTGACATTCCAAAGCGGCTTTGAGAACTCCGAGACGGGCATTATGAATTCTAGTCATGTCCTTTGGATTGACTAATGCTCCCACGCCTTCATGGATATGATGAACCAAGTATTCAAGGAATATTTAGATCACTTTGTGGTCGTCTTTATTGATGACATCCTTATTTATTCCAAAAGCCGTGAAGATCGTGAGCAACACTTGAGGTCGACACTCCAAAAGCTTCGTGAATATAAGCTTTATGCCAAGTTGAAGAAATGCGAGTTACGCTTGAAGAAGTAGCATTCCTTGGGCACGTGGTATCAAGTCATGGAATATCTGTTGACCCAAAGAAAGATTGAAGCTATTCAAAGTTGGGAACAACCCTAAATCGATGGACCGAAATGCACGTAGCTTTTCGGTTTATTTGGTTATTATCGGAGATTCGTGGAAGGATTTTCTCGAATCGCTATTCCATTGACTCGGTGACTTCGGAAAGATCTGAAAGTTCGGTTGGAGCGAAGAATGAGAAGAGTTTTCAAGAACTCAAGAGGAGACTTATTTCAAAGACTGTTACGACAATACCATCTCGGCTCGAGAGGATTTGTCATCTATGGTGATGCTTGAGCAAAGGGTTGGGATGTGTTCTCATGCAACATGGAAAAGTAATAGCTTTATGCCTCGCGACAACTCAAAGAATATGAGAGGAATTATCCTACTCATGATCTAGAGTTGGCGGTATTTGTTGTCTTGCACTTAAAATTTGGAGGCATTACTTGTATGGGGAGAAAGTGGAGATCTTTACGGATCATAAAAGCCTCAAATATTTCTTCACTCAAAAGGAACTCAACATGCGACAACGACGTTGGCTTGAGGCTGCATTGAAAGATTATGATCATACCATCCAATACCATCCTCGAAAAAGCGAGCGTGGTAGGCGACGCATTGAGTAGAAAATCATATGCAAATACGAGTGCGATATTGTCAACGTATGAGGCCCATTTTGTGTGACTTGCAAAGGATGGAGATAGAATTAAAGACTCGAGGGACGCGTGTGATGATAGCGAGTATACGAGTAGAGCCGACTTTAATTGATAAAGTTAAAGTACTTTCAAGCTCTGGACACTGGAGGCGATCGTATGATGAGGAAAGTGCAAGAAGGTGCTATCTTAGGAAGCAAGAATCGATGAAGAAGGAATACTTGAGTCAACTCCGGACTTTGTGTTCTAACGACCACGATTTAAAGTATAATATCATGATGGAGGCACACAACACACCATTTGCAATCCATCACAGGAGTACCAAAATGTATCATGATATTTGTCATACATTTTGGTGGAGCAATATGAAGAGAGAGATAGTATTACATTTTATCTCAAGGTGTCTAACTTGTCAACGAGTTAAAGCGGAGCATCAAGTACCAAAAGGTCCATTCAACCACTTGAAATTCCGGAATGGAAGTGGGAGCACATTACCATGGATTTAGATTCACGGTCTTCCTAAGGTTTCTCAAGGCATTGAAGCGATTTGGGTCATTGTTGATAGGTTGACCAAGTCCGCTCATTTCTTCTGAATCTGAGAAACTTATACACTTGAAACGTCTTGCTTTCGTATGTACATAAGCGAGATTGTAAAGGCTGCATGGTATCTTGCGGTATCCATAGTTTCGATCGAGACCAAGATTCACTTCACGATTTTGGGTTAGTTTGCAAAAAGCTATGGGCGCAGACTTACGATTTAGCTTCGGCATATCATCCTCGAGACAGACGGACAATCGGAGAGGACTATTCAAACTCTTGAAGATCTATTAAGACTACGTGTCCTTGATTTCAAGGGAGTTGGGACAAGTTCTTACCATTGGTGGAGTTTTCCTACAACAACGATTATCAAGCAAGTATTGGCATGGCTCCATTCGAGCGTTGTATGGAAGAAAGTGTCGTTTCTCGTTATCTTTGGGATGAGGTGGGTGAAGCAGCGTTGTTGGGACCGGAGTTGAATACGTATGACTACGGAAAAGATTCAAACGATCAAACAACGTATAAAAAACCTCACAAAATCGACAAAAGAGTTATGCCGATCTTCATCGAAAGGGCGTGGAATTCGATATAGGAAATCATGTGTTGTTAAGAGTTGCTCCATGGAAAGGAGTTACAAGATTTGGAAAAGAGGAAAACTTAACCCTCGATTCATCGGTCCATTTTAATCCTCGATCGAGTAGGGCGTGGGCTATAGACTCGCTTTCTGCGCCAAATATGTCTCGTGTTCATAACGTTTTTCACATATCTATGTTACGTAAATATGTGAAGACCCGAACCATATTATTGAGTTAGAAGCAGGGACGAAATAGCGGAAGATTTGGCGTATGAAGAGGTTCTGTTCAAATTTTGGATAAGAAGGAACATATTCTACGCTCGAGGTTATACCTCAAGTCAAAGTTTTGTGGAGGAACCACGATGTTGAGGAAATGACTTGGGAGTTAGAATCGAAATGAAATCAAGGTATCCTTACCTCTTCGACATACCAGTCGTACCCTAATTTCGAGGGCGAAATTTCATAAGAAGGGAGGTTGTAAGACCTGACTTTTTAATAAAGATGAATTTTTCTATAAATATTATTTTTGAATATTATGGAATAAATTTGATATAATGTTATAGTTGTGGGTAATATTTATAAATTTTGCAAAGTATGCAAGTTGTTATAAAATATTCGTTTTGGTCTGGGAATATTCTTTTGTTAGGGAATATTAAATACAATGGCTCAATCATTGGTGGACCCCTTTACGAAATTATTGTCGGATTGAGAAAACGACAAAAATATTTTATAAAAATAACGGCGGAGGTGTTCCGAATTAAAAGCTGTTGAACTACCCCGGTGGTAAAAAATACGATGTCTGGCGTAGTTGCATAAGTAATAGCACTACGGTATTGATTATTGATGCTTACGTGAGAAGTCACTCATTTATGCTCGATTATTACTCTGATAATTCTTTGCATCATATCTCTTATATTATTGATTCAATTATTGTCACAATTATCATACGTATAATATGTTATAGTATTAAATCAATAATTGAGGCGACAAGTTATAAATGATTAATAATTGTTGAAAGATTAAATATGTGTTGATGAAAAAAATGATTTGTGGTAAGTTTGATTATTTTATGGGGGGCTCATATGTCATCATCTAAGAGTCTCTTAAATCGATAGTATTTACCTTCGTCGATAGTAATTACCTTCGTCGATAGTAATTACCCTTGTGAATAGTATTTACCTTAAATCGATAGTATTTACCTTCGTTAATAGTAATTACCTTTACCAGACGTCGAACCACTTGTCGTTTCACATTACAGGCGTCGAACCACTTGTCGTTTCACATTACAGGCGTCGAACCAGTCGTCAAGCCACTTGCCTTTTCACACGGCAGGTGCTAAGCTAGAAATCTTCTATAAATAGAGGCTAGGGCTTCATTATTTTCACGAATTCATTCAAGCTTATAGAGAGAGAAAGTATAGAGAGAATAAGAGAGAAAGAAGAAGAGTATTTTATTCTTACTACTTCTTTGCGGTATTCAATCTCCTACCAAATGTAAGGGGTGTTATTCTTTCTTATTCATGAGAAGAAAGCATTGTTATTCCATTGCTTATTATTACATTGGAATAACTTTTTGTATAAGTGGTTTACCCTATACTTGGTGACATTCTTCTATTATTACATTGGAACATCACATGCGTGTGTTTTTACAGGACTGGTTAAAATCTTTATTATTATTACATTGGAATATCCACGTACATGTATTTTTACCAGGACTGGTTAAAATCTTTATTATACATTGGAACATCACATGCGTGTGTGTTTTTACGGACTGGTTAAAATCTTTATTATTACATTGGAACATCACATGCATGTGTTTTTAGGACTGGTTAAAATCTTTATTATTACATTGGAATATCCTATCACGTGTGTTTTACAGGATGCGGTTCCATCTTTATTATTACTGTTGGAACATCACAGCCGGTGTGAATTTCACACGACACGGTTCCGTTATTTATTATTACATTGAAATAACACATGCATGCAATTATCGCATGCGTGGTGATTTCTTTTGTTATTCCATTCTTTATTATACTCGGTTGGTTAAAACTTTGACTTCTATACTCCATGAAATTAGTAGAATATCCTTGATATTTGCGTTTCATCGATATCTTTTCATGGAAATATTCTTACGATCATTCTTGAATTTTACTCTACAAAGCGAAGATCGTGTTGACAATTTGGACGTTAATAATTCTGGATAAAATAATTCTTGAACTTGTTTTATTGAATTCTTATATCATTGTCATCATCCTCGTGTTTATATTTTTTTGAAAGTCATCCGTGGCTGTAGTGCATAGATGGACTTGGTATGATTATGACCGAGAGACTATTGGTGTAATCATGGGTAGTAATGTTACAAATGATGTGATAAAAATCCTCGATTGGTAGTAGTGCATTGATGGGCCGAGTTTTGGCATGATCATGACCATTAATGAATACACAAATATTCTTGGGCCCGTAGTGCATGAATAATTGTGGTCGTGATCTTAAAGAATATCCTTGGCCGTAGTAGTGCGGGGGTGATTCGATGATGTGAAATATTTATTAAAGCTGAGTCTCAGCTATAAATAGTGATGAAAAACCTTTTAAAACCTAAAAGATAGTAGACTTTATTTTCTACTTGACTCTTTTAATGGATTGCATATTCCGCTGCTTGATTAAAGCTGGTTATCATTGTATTTTATCAGTTTAACATTATTGAAGACTATTGATAATTTATTCTGCATTATCTTAGTCATAATATTTCTTACTGGGCTAGTTGAGCTCACCCTTTCTTTCACTGTTCTCTTCAGGAAATGATAATATAAATTTGGGACGAGTCGGGAAGCAGTGATGGTCCTGAAGATAGCATTAGTAGTCCTCACTATTACGTAAAATAGTGTGATAATAAGCATAATGAGGACTTTTTATTTGAGTTTGTATAATATCTAGTAGACGATATTTGTATTTAAACTCACAGTTTATGTCGTATTGTACACGACAGTTATGTTAATAAGTTATTTTTAAATTCTGTACCATGTAAGTGTCGACCCAAGATGGGTGATGTATACCTAATTTTGGGGGCGTCTCAATCTTCTCCACTACAAATCCAAATAATTCATCATCTTCTTCATCACAAATCCAAATTCAAATCTAATTCATAATCTTCTTCACAACAAATCCAAATATAATTCAACATAGTAATCAAAAGTCAGAACTAGCCGAAATATATATCAAAAATCAAATCAACCCAGATCCAAAATTTAAAATAATAATCAAAAATTTGAAACTACATCTTCTTCTTCTTCTTCACCGCAACCCATACCTAAAATTTAAAATAATTCAAAATCAAATCAACCCAGATCCGTAGTTGGAATTGTTGGCGAAATCCAAATCTACTTTATCAACTTCTTTACCACAACCCAAATCTGTCCATTGATGAGTCCGATTGCTTGAACACCATTGATGAACCCGATTGCTTGAACACCATTGATGAACCCAATTGCTTTGAGAAGTGGATTTTAGAAGAATGATTTGAAGAAGAAATCAGAGGGAGATGCTTTTATAAGAATGATTTGAAGAACTGAACAACCCAGATCTGAACTTTTGATTTCCACCGATTTCTCCACCAGCAGATCTTGATTACTTTTCTCCTTTGTTCCTATGTTTTGAAGAAACGTATTTCTTGTTCCTGTTGAATTAATATGAAATTGGAGTTTTGATAAATCTTGACTCAAGTGACCCCAACTTGACTCCAATAATAACGGATCGTATTTCACTTATTGTTGAATTTATATAAATATATTTGTAAAAATTACACATTAATATATTTTATTATTAATTACTTTAATTAATATATTTTATTTAATTACTTTACTTATTTGTTAATATATTTTTAATTAATTTAATTATTTGTTAATATATTTAATATTTATTTAATGATTTCATAATATAAATAATAATTATATTAGTTTTCAAAAATAAAAATAATAATTAATTTTCAAAATTTTAGTTATATTTTTGAAGTTTGAATTTATTTTTTAAAATTTTAATTTGTGGTTATTATAAAATACTTATGAATATTGTTAAAGATATTACTCAAATTAAAAATTTACCCAAAATTTTCTTATTTTAATAATATATGTAATATATCTTAATACAAGACATATAGGACATTTATAAGTTATGTAAGACCCCAACTTTTATAAATAAAGATGAATTTTCTATAAATATCATTTTTGAATATTATGGAGTAAATTTGATATAATGTTATAGTTGTGGGTAATATTTATAAATTTTTGAAAGTACGCAAGTTGTTATATAATATTCGATTTAATTGGGGAATATTCGTTTTAACGAGGAAATATTAAATAAATGGCACAATCATTGGTGGAACCCACAATGTAATTATTATCGGATTGAAAGCGACAAAAAATACTTTATGAAAATAACGGCGGAAGTTTTACAGATTAGCTCGTTGAAACACCGGGTGTTAAAAATACGATGTCTGGCATTAGTTGCATAGTAGCACACGGTATTGATTACGTGAGAAGTCACTTTCGGTTTTGTTCAATTATTGCTACGATAATTATTATAAATATTGACGTATTATTTGGACCTCCATCTATCCATTTTTTCAAAATAATCGGTAGAAAATTATTTAATATAATAATAGTGGGGGTCACAAGTGGGTCAGGTGGGACCCATATGTTGGTGGAATGATGAAAGTTGTCCTGGGAGTTTTTCAAAGATGTTCACGGATGTGTTAGATTTATATATATATATATATATATATATATATATATAATCATGTGCTGCAGGAAATGCTATATGATATATATATATATATATATATATATGGATTCACGAGAATCCCGTGGTTTCACAGGAGGGATATCACGGATTATATATAAATATATAGATAATATATATATATATATATATTATTTAAAGTTTTGTTTTATTAGAATATTTTATGGACCCGTCAGATTAAAAGTAAATCAATACTGGACCGTTCATGGATTAATTCTTATTAGGTCCATTCTTACATAAATAGAAGCTCATTCCTTCGTTATTTCTTTTAATTCTTTGAAACTCTAGAGAGAGAAATTATAGAAAAACTATAGAAAAATATTCTGCTACTTCCCTACTCTTATATCCAGTTTCTTTTACGGTAAGAGGTATTATTTCTTTTGTATTCATGAAGCGAAATTCTATTATTCCATTCTTTATTATTCTGTTGGAATAACCTGTATATGCGGGCTTCCCTATACTTGGTGAAATTCTTACATTATTTCATTCTTTATCATTATGTTGGAATAACTTTGTCATCACAATCTGCATATACGTGGTGAAATTCTTACATTATTTCATTCTTTATTATTACATTGGAACATCACATGCATACTTTACGCATGACATGGTTTTCGTTATTTATTATTACATTGGAACATCACATGCATGCTTCTACGCATGACACTGGTTCCGATTATTTATTATTACATTGGAATATATCGTCCGAGCGATATCGCGTGACACGGTTCCGTTATTTATTATTATGTTGGAATAACTTTTTTTTGTGCGGTCTATCGCATGCCTGGTGATTTCTTTTGTTATTCCATTCTTTATTATACTCAGTTGGTTAAAGTTTTATCTTCTATACTCCATGAAATTAGTGGAATATCCTTGATATTTGCGCTTCATCCAGTATCTTTTCATGGAAATATTTTTCTGAGCATTCTTGAATTTTACTCTACAAAGAAGTATCATGTTGACAATTTAGACGTTATTAGTCCCTGGATAAATTAATTCTTCAACTTGTTTTATTGAATTCATATATCATTGTCATCATCCTCATGTTTATATTTTTTTTGAAAGTCAAATACGTGGCTGTAGTGCATAAATGGACTTGGTTTGATTATGACCGAGGATTATTGATTGTAATCATTTAATAGTAATGTTATAGATGATGTGGTAAAAGTCCTCATTGGCCCGTAATGCATTGATGGACCGTTGTTGGTATGATCATGACCATTGATGAATACACGAATGTCCTTGGCCCGTAATGCATGGATAATTTGTGGTCGTGATACTAAAGAATATCCTTGGCCGTAGTAGTGCGGGGTGATTCGATGATGTAGATTATTTATTAAAATTTGAGTCTCGTGATAAAAGTGATGAAAAACCTTTTAAATCATAAAAGATAGTAGATTTTATTTTCTACTTGACTTTTTTAATGGATTGCTTGTTCCGCTGCAGTTAAACTTGATGTCTATTATATTTTATTAGTTTAACATTGTTGAAGACTAATGATAATTTATTCTGCATTATCTTAGTCATAATATTTCTTACTAGCTAGTTGAGCTCACCCTTTCTTTCATTGTTCTCTTCAGGAAATGAGAATATAGCTAGGACGAGTCAGGGAACGGAGTGATGGTCGAGAGGATAGCATTAGTAGTCCTCACTATTCTGTGAAATAGTGTGTTAATAAATGTATTGAGGACTTATTTTGAGTTTTAATACTGTCTAGAAGACAATGTTTGTATTGAAACTCACAGCTTATGTTGTATATTTAAAGATTGTATTTGTATTCTGTACCATGTATTTGGCGACTCAGAATAGGTGATGTATATCTATTTTGGGGGCGTCACATGTTATATTACTAATTTTAGTTTTATCTGAAGAGAGGTTAATTAAATTAATGAATTTAATGAGTTATTTAAATTAAAAGAAGATTATATAATTATATGTAATTTATATAATTTATTTAAAATTTTACAAATATTAATGATTAAAATAAAATTTAAAAAATTATTTTTATTGAACTTTTATTTTGAATGCATAATTTTATTTTATTTATTTGATTTTAGATTAATTTAGCATTAAATTTATACAATTTTCCATCTAAGCATGCCACAAAGAAAAATATCTGACATGTAGGATTTCTCTCTCTTACGTGGCAACTTCTGTAACTTTTTCGTCCAAAGTCAAACAATTTAACGGAATTTGTAACGGTTTGTAAAAAAATTGTAGTTCAGTGAGTCAAATGAAAAAAAATTCAGTTCAATGATTCATTTGTAAACCGAGGTCGAGTAGAATGGGGAAAAGTGTATTTAACCCAATCTTAACATTGCAATCAGTTTTGCTAATATGGCGTAAGTTGAAAGCATTCTTTGATTTGCTTATTGAACATCCTGACCGAGGACATGCAATAACCATAAATTTAGTCTCTCCATTTTCTCCTTTTTTCGTAGATCTTATTTTCATCGGAAATCCATTTTGGTTACCATAATTTGTGTAATATTCCATGTATAAATCAACAGAACCAAATTCCATTCCTACTTTTAGATCTCTGATCACTTCATCAACTTCTTCACTTTCTACTAAATCCTCCACCATAACACATTCCTCAATATCATTCATTCTCATACTTGAATGAAACTCATCACTACATGCCATTTCTGCAAATTTATAAAAATATATTAACTACATGTCATGGATATATAAAATAATTCCCTCTTTTTCATTTTTTAATGTAGCCTTATCAATAAAAAATGATGGTTAATATTGCTTAAAAATGATTTTTTTACCCCGACTGTTGATATTTGTATGCACTTCTAGTTCTGAAAAAAACTTATTATTTTGTCAAAGAAAATACATCATATTTTGCCCATTCCCAGTAGTACGATTTTATATCAACATGAATGTAAGACCCCAACTTTTTAATGAATAAAATCAAATTTCCTTTATTTTTTATTGTGAATAATAAGGTATTAATTTGATATAATACTTTGGTTATGGGTGAAATGTGCAAATTTTGCAAAATAAGCAAGTGGTTATAAAATATTAAATTGTCGGGGAATATTCGTTTGGCCGTGGAATATTCTTTCTATCGGGGAATATTCGTACGACGACGCAACTATTTATGGGCCCCATAACGGATAATTGTCGGATGAAGAAAACGATAAAATTGAATAACGGCGTAGTTTATTCTGAATTAACCTTTGTTGGAATACCCGGTGGTTAAAATACGATGTCTGGCGTTGTTGTTGCGATGTAGCACCACGGTATTGCGGTATTGTTGAATTATTGATCCTTACGTAAGAAAGGCACTACTCAATAATTGTCAAGAGTTAATTCTTGTTCGATATTTTATTTTATTGATTGATAATTCTTTGCGTTGATATTTTATATTATTGTTATTCAATAATTATCTTTGCCATGATATCTCCATTATCGGATCAATAATTCATATTATTTGAATAATATTATTAGACGGCATTATTGGCAATGTCTAGAAAGTTACATCGAGGAGAGGTTTGGTCACCTAATTACGCGTCAGTAAGGAGAAATTCTTATTGGAAAGCCCCTTTTTTCACAGGAGCAGTGCGGTTGTCATAAATGTGATTCTGTAATATTATTTGTGAATAATTAATTATTGATTTATATGATAATGAAATATTTATTTGATGTGGATATAAATGATGGATTTATTTATGTGGTTATAAATGAAAGAGTTAATGTTGAGGTGTTTTATTAGTATTTTGTCGGATTGAAGGTATTAAAAGATCAAATCGGTGTTCTTACAGCTTTATTGTGTGAGTTATAATATTTAATTCAATTAGTTGGATCATTGTAATTTTTGGATATGTTATACATATATAAGTTGAGTATATGTCCACAAATTTTGAGCCGATTAAAATGAGCGTATGATTTGTTATGAATTTTAAGAGGTGGTGATTAGGAAATTAGGTTATAAATCATTTTGGTGGTAAATTCTAGAATTGAGTGGACCCCACTTTTGGTTTGTGAGAAATGTGCTCAATTGAATTTCAAATGTGGTGGGTGGGAATAGTAGCAGGTAAAGCCATCGAGTTCTTGAGTTAAGTCCGCCTTGGCGTCTTAACATTTTTCTATAAATAGAGAGCTAAGTTAGAGTTGAAAATCACACGAATTCATAAGTTTTCTCTCTTTTCTCTCTAGATTATCGAGTGTATTTTGTGAGTATTTAGATACTTGGTGAGTTCTTTATTCATCGGTCTGAAGTTTCCTTGTTGTCGTATCAGATATCCGGTCGAAGTCTTTGCTCTTTTGAGGTAAGGGATAGTAAGGGATACTAAGGGATATTAAGGGATGTTATATTCTTCATAATGATGTTATTCTTTCAATATCATTATACTGACATATTGGTATGGATCTTATTGTGGAATTTCTACCTTTTTTGAGTCGAAGTACTATTCACGATATCTTGCACTATTCACGATATCGGCATTATATTCATGTATATGGCACTATTTACGTATATGACATTATTTACGTATACGGTACTATGTACGAATACGGAGTACTATTCACGAGTTACTATTCATGAGTTACTATTCACGAGTTACTATTCACGGGTACTATTCACAAAAAAAAAAATTGGTTTCTTTTTCTGACCAAATTATCGTTGATTTATGATTGTTGCTCTTGAAAATAAATGCAGTTGTTGATCATATTGTTTTTATTATCATATATAACATTTTTATAACCTTGGTGATGGAATTTCTCTTTGACTTGAGTGTAAAGATGGGTAGATTATTGGTATGATCGTGACAATGGGTTCTCTTTGGCCAATAGTGCAAAGTTGAATTGTGACTGGTATGATCATGACCATTGAATTTACAATTGAATATTTTTAGCTTAATTGCAAAGGTGAATTGATCAACATGGTTATAATTATTGTTTATATAAATTTTGAAATGATTATGTATTTCTTTGATATATTAATATCTTTGGCCTGTAGTGCAAAGATGAATTATTGATGAATATCTTTGGCCCGTAGTGCAAAGATGACCTATTGTTGAATATATTTGGCATGTAGTGCAAAGATGATCTGTTGTTGAATATCTTTGGCTCGTAGTGCAAAGATGAACTGTTAATGAATATCTTTGGCCGGTAGTGCAAAGATAAATTTATTAGTATGATTATGAACATGAACTGTGATTTGGTATAACCATGATCTTTGATGTTTCAAGTGATGAAAATTATCTTTGTCCTGGATGAGAAAAGGAATTTAGAACTACAATTACAATTATGAGTTATTCATATAATTTTGGAAAGGAACTGTTGATTAATGTTACAGGGATAAAACATTGTTGGTGGACTTTTAATATGGAGAAGATAATATATTTTATGGTCTATTTGACTCTTCTAATGGATTGCTCGTTCCGCTGCAACTATGGTTGAAAAGTTTTATCATCTACCATATGTTCTAAATCTCTGATTTATTACTGATAAAGGCTATTGATAATTTAATTATCTTTAGTCATGATATTCTTTACTGGGCTAGTTGTACTCACCCTTTTGCTTCACAATTCCTTTTCGGGTAATAAGAGTGTAAATTTGGGTCGAGCGAGGTAGTAACGGAAATAGAAGCGGTGGTCTCTAGCTGTGGAGGTTCTCCCTAAGCAGTATAGAAAAGTGTTGTATACATCATTTAGTAGTTATATTTGGTGAATCAACTAGAGTGAGGCGAACCCAACGTTGGAAGGGTGTTTTGCCACTATCATACAAGATGTCAGTGACATACAACCTCGTGTCATCATAAGGCGAGGATGTGCTCATCCACTTCTTTGAGTATATTTACTGAGCACTACCTATATAATCTTGGTGTTTGTTTGAAGTATAATTCTCATTTAGAGGCAGTGGAGATAATGATATGTCAAGAGAAGACTCACCGATTGGGAAGAATATGATAGTAATCTTCTCGTTTTCTTTGGGGTCTATTGGGTGACCAAGGATAATTACGTGGCCATATGATATCTATCATAACCTGCACGCATGGCCTCCCGTGCACGAAAGGTTTCTTGAGCACTTCCCAAAGATTCTAATTTCTAAAAGCAGGTTTTTGACTATACCTTTATGCAAGGTGTCATTGTGACGTCTTATCCAAGGTTGAGATGAGTGTCACGGTTGGTATATATTTGTATCCAAACTCACGGCATATATGTTGTTGTTGTATTTTTGCCGACAATTGTTGTAATAAAGTTGTAGTTGTTTTCTGTACCATGTATTTGGCGACTCAGAATGGGTTGGATGGAATGGACCTATTTTGGGGGCGTCACAGTTGGTATCAAAGCTTAGGGATATGATCCCTGTCTGAAGTGTGAGACAAGAACTAGGAGGGGAGAGACGGGGAATTCCTTCACTAGTATGACCTACCTAAGTTTATTTGGTATTTAATTGGTCGGTCGGAGTATAGGGATAATATGTGATATGTCAATTAACCCTTGTTTTATGGTAGTATTTAAGAATGGCAGCGGGAAATATTAACGATGGAGTGAATGAGACAGTGGAGACACCTTTAATCACTACCCAGAGGAACGTGCAACAGGAAGACAATATTCCTCCTATAAACAACACTACCGAGCAAACGATGAATGATGGAATGTTTAGAAGTTTTTTTGCAATTCATGCAAAATCAGACGAGGGAGACTCGTGCACAAAATACGGGTGGAAATGATAGCAACGCGCGGCTTGTTACCGCTAAGCAGTTCAAGGAGCTGGGACCACCGGAGTTTTTGGGAAAGCCAGAACCACTTATGGCAGAGACGTGGATAAAGCAGATCACCAAGATATTTGATGTCTTGGGATGTTCCGAGGAGCAAAAGGTTCCCTTTGCCACCTTCATGTTGCGAGGAGAGGCAGATTACTGGTGGGAATCTATAAAGCGTACTCAATCTTCCGCACTGAAGATGTCTTGGGAGAAGTTCCAAGAATTGTTCAACGACAAGTACTTTCCCGAAAGTATTCGTCACATGAAGGAGGTTGAGTTCATCAAGCTGGAGCAAAACAATATGAACGTGTCACAGTAGGAAGCTATGTTTGCGGAGTTGTCCTGATTGGTTGATAATGAGAAGAGAATGACGCGAATGTTTCTGCGAGGTTTGAAACCCGAAATACGTCAATACCTCATTTCTCACAAACTTTGTTTATATTCAGATGTAGTGAATAGGGATCGATTATTGGAGGCGATAATGAGCCATTCAAATAGAAGGATAACGAGCAACAACACGATAATAATCATACCGATTGACAGCGGTCATTGAACAATGATAACCATCGTGGAAGAAATTATCATGCGAAATGGTAACCACTTGATTGGTAATCATGGCGAATAATAGAAGAAATGATTCAAGTGGAAATTTCAAGAAGAGAAGATTTAACGATGACGGGAAGACGTCGGCAACAACACCAACACAAGCAACAACTTCTAGGGGAGGAAAACGACCGTCAGTTAGATGCTACAGATGCGGAGAGAAGGGACATATAAGTCCAAACTGTTCACAGCTTTCCAAGATATGTTTTAGTTATGGAAAAGACGGTCACATAGCTCGATTTTGTCCTGTAGCGAAATCAAGTCCAGTTGGGACGGTGGCACCAAAAGTGGATACGGACAAAACAAAGTCGGTGGTTTCAGGAAGAGCGTTTTTCGTGACTTCTCAAAGAGCGAGTAACCCGAACGAAGTTAGCACGGGTTAGTTAATTATAAATTCTTGCGAAGTCTATACCTTATTAGAAACTTTCATTTCATGTGTTATCCAAGTCTTGGATGAGAGTCACAGTTTTTAAATGATATTTTTATTGTTAATAAATCTCCTGACGTATTCTCGAAGGACTTCTTAGCTTTATCCACAGAGTGTGAAATCAAATTTTGTATCGACCCAAAGACAAAACCCATTTCTAAAACCCTTAAATATTTCTTCAACCAAAACGAGCGATATACGCCAAAGACGTTGACTCGAGCTGTTGAAGATTACGATCGTACCATTCAATACCATCGTGGGAAAGCGAACGTGGTAGCTAACGCGTTGAGTAGAAGATCATATGCGTTTACGAGTGCGACGTTGTTAACACAAAAACCCATTTCGTATAACTTACAAATGATGAAGATAGAGTTAAAGACTCTAGGGACCCACGTGAAGATAATGAATATACGAGTAGAATCGACTTTAATCGATAAAGTTAAAATTGCTCAAGCTACACACTAGAGCTGATGAATATAAAGAAGAAGGTGCAAGACTGCGTTATTCTAGAAGTAAGAGTCGATGAAGAGAAGAAAGCTCAAGCCTTTGATTTATTTGAAATCCTCGATCGAGTAGGAACTGTGGCCTATAGACTTGCCTTAATGCTAAGTATGTCGCGTGTTCATAAGGTTTTTTACGTATCGATGTTACGTAAATATATGAACGACCCGAATCATATTATTGCGTTAGAACCAGACGAGATAGCTGAAGATTTAACGTACGAGGAGGTACCTGTCAAGATATTGGATAGGAAAGAGCATGTCCTACGAACAAAGGTTATACCACAAGTTAAAGTTTTGTGGAGAAACCATGCTATTGAAGAAATGACCTGGGAGTTGGAATCAAAAATGAAAACGAGGTATCCTCTGTAACGACCCCAAAATAGGTCCATTCCATCCAACCCATTCTGAGTCGCCAAATACATGGTACAGAAAAACAACTACAACTTTATTACAACAATTGTCGTGCAAAATACAACAACACATATCTTTGTGAGTTTGGATACAAAAATATATCAAGCTGTCAGCATTCTACAATGACACCTTACATAAAGGTATAGTCAAAAGCTGTTTTAGAAATTAGAATCTTTGGGAAGTGCTCAAGAAACCTTCGTATACATGGGAGGCCATGCTTTTAGGTTATGGTAGATATCATATGGCCACGAATTATCCTTGGTTGAATCTAATAGACCCCAAAGAAAAATCAGAAGATTACTATCATATTCTTCCCAATGGCGAGTCTTCTCTTGACATATCATTATCTCCATTGTCTCTAATTTGGTATTATACTCCAAACAAACACCAAGATTATATAGGTAGTGCTTGTAAATATACTCAAACAAGTGGATGAAGCACAACCATGTCTTATGATAACACGAGTTTGTATGTCATTAGACATCTTGTATGATAGTGACAAAACACCCTTCCAAAGTTGGGTTCGTCTCACCCTATTTAATTCACCAAAATAACTATTAAATGATGTATAAAATACAACACACTAAAGCCCTCAATAAAATTATTTTCATACTCTTTAGGAGAACCTCAACAACTATGTAGACCACAGTTTATTCTCTTGTTATCCCGCTCAACCCAATTACTACTTTTATTACACGAAGGAATTGTGAAACAAAAGGGTGAGCACAACTAGCTCGATAAAGAATATTATGACTAAAGATAAATAAATTATCAATAGTCTTCATCAAGTAATGAATCGGAGATTTAGAACATATGGTAGATGATAAAACTTTTCAACCATAGTTGCGGTGAACGAAGCGATCCATTAAAGAGTCAAATAGACTATAAAGTCTATTGTCTTCTCCACGTTAAAAGTCCACCAACAATATTTTATCCTGTAACATCAATCAAGCAGTTCCTTTCCACAATCATATGAATAACTTCATAATCATAATTGTGATTCTAAATTCTCTTCTCATCCGGGACGAAGATAATTTTCATCACTGTCTTTACGAAACATCAAATATCATGGTTATACCAAATCACAGTTCTGTTCATAATCATCTTAATAAATTCATCTTTGCACCACGCGTCAAAGATATTCATCAACAGTTCATCTTTACACTACAATGTTTAAAGATATTCAACAATGGTCATCTTTGCATTATGAGCAAAGATATTCATCAATAATTTATCTTTGCACTACATGCTAAAGATATTCAACAACAGTCATCTTTGCATTCTGAGCCAAAGATATTCATCAATAATTCATCTTTGCACTTTCTGTGCTAAAAATATTCAACAACAGTGTCATCTTTGCATTACGAGCCAAAGATATTCATCAATAATTCATCTTTTTACTACTGTTAAAGATATTCAACAACAGTCATCTTTGCATTACGAGCAAAAGATATTCATTAATAATTCATCTTTGCACTACTGTTTAAGATATTCATCAACAAGTCATCTATGCACAACGAGCAAAAAGATATTCATATATCAAAGAAATACATAATCATTTCGGAAGTTATATAACAATAATTATAACCATGTTGATCGATTCACCTTTGCACTTAAGCTAAAATATTCAATTGTAAATTCAATGGTCATGATCATACCGATCAACAATTCAACTTTTTCACTCTTGGCCAAAGAGAACCTATGGTCACGATCGTACCAATAATCTACCCATCTTTACACTCAAGTCAAAGAGAAATATCATCATTAGGGTTATAAGAATGTTATATAAAAATAATATAATCAAAACATGGTTTTAATTTCAAGAGTAAGATTCATAAATCAGCGATAATTTGGTGGAAGAAGAAACCAATTTGTTGTGAATAGTACCCGTATTAAATACGTAGTCCCGTATATCGTGCGTAGTAACCTCTCGACACGAAAAGATAAAGTTTCATAATAAAATTCATATCCATATTTATAACACCTTAATCCAAATGTTATAAATAACTTAGAAATCTCATAATCTAATATTATTAATATTATAATAATATTTTAATCATTTTCAAACTTATAAATAATTTAATCAATTATTTACACTTTAATAATTAATGCATTTAATCATCTAAAAATGCCAAACTCATAAGATTTCATCATCATTAACCAAAACCCTCATAAAAATCTGCATATATCTCATATATATGATTCTCAAGCCAATAAATCATATTTTCCAATTTTCTTACTTCACATAACATATTTAATTCATTTACTCATAACTAGAAAATTTTCATGAAAAATACCAAATCGATTCTAAAAATATTTCTTTTACGGGATTTAGCATAAAATAGTCCCATATTGAACATATATTTTTCTCGAAATTTTAAAAATTCATTTACTATTTTTCATATGGCCAAAACCATAGAATATTTAAACATTTATTATAAATTGTACTTTTATCCAAAAATTTGAAATTCACAGAAAGTACAATCGATATTATATAGATGTACTCTCAATAAAAATTTCATCAATTTTGGAGTTAACCGCATGAGGAGTTATAAATAGTTACTTTTAAAATAGTCTTTTCTCATAAAATCCATAACTCCTAATCTATACATCCAAAAATACCTCAAAATAATCATAGTGGTGTAAAATTCAAGAATGATCAAAACATGGATACAATCAAAGCTAGTATCCGAATAGATATTTTAGACGAAAAGAAAAATTTTCATTTTTTAGGTGAATAGTCTTTGAATAAATGAATGAGAATAGTGTGAATAATATCGTGAATAGTAACTCACACCAAAAGATAGAAATTCCAAAAAAAATATCTTCACGCTTCATGAATAGTACTCGTGAATAGTAACTCGTGAATAGTAACTCATGAATAGTAACTCATGAATAGTAACTCGTGAATAGTAACTCATTAATAGTAACCCAGAGCATAAAAAAGTTCCAAATTTGATAAAACTTGGATCAACATTTCAAAGATAATGATATTGAAGAAATAATATCATTCTGAAAAAATAATATCCCTTACTACCCTTACCTCAAATCGAAGCGAAGACGACGACGGGGATATCGGATATATGATTTGAAGGAAACTTGCAGCGATGAATATCAACTCACCAAGTATCTAAATACTCACAAATTACACTCGATAATCTAGAGAGAGAAGAGAAAGCTTATGTTTACGGTGTGATTTTCAATTCTAACTTAGCCCTCTATTTATAGGAAAATGTTTAGCAGAAGAAGAAGACTTGACTGCTACACTGATGGCTTTACACGCTACTATTCCACCCACCAAAAATCAGCCATCTTCCCCAACAACCAAGAGTGGGGCCCACTCAATTCTAGAATTTTCCACAAAACCTAATTTACGAATCGTTACCTCTTAAAATTCATAACAAATCATACGTTCATTTTTAACGGTTCAAAATTTGTGGACATATACTCAACTTATATATGTATAACATATCCAAAAATTACAACGATCCAGCAGTCGGATCAAAATTTATAACTCACATAATATAGTGAAGAACAACGATTTTTCGGACTATTAGTCCTTGGACGATTTCATTCAAAATTTCACCACGAAATATCTACAAAGAATTTTTGGGTGATTCAAATTTCTACTGATTAGCTTACTTCTAGGGCTTTCTTTTGATATATGGCTCATCTCTTAACTCATTATACACAAAGAGTTATGGATTTTACAAAATCAAGTAATAAACTAATTTTTACGAAAATCCCATATTTTGTTCTCCATTTGACAAATATCGATAAAACACCTCATCATTAATTCCTTCACTTATAAATACATAAATAAATCCATCATTTATATCCACATCAAATAAATATTTTCTTATCATATAAATCGATAACTAATTATTCACAAATAATATTCTGAGAATCCTGATAATAATGACGAGGCGGTTCCCGAAGAGGGGGCTTTCGATAAAAATTTCTCCTTCTTGGTAGCCTTGATTAGGTGACCAAACCTCTCTTATGAGAACTTTCTAGACATTGCCAATAATCTTTATCTAATAATATTATTCAAATAATATGAATTATTGATCGATAATGAGAAATATTATGCGGTGATAATTATTGAAACAACGATAATATAAAATATTAACGCATCAATTATTGAATCGATAAAATAAAATATTGAACAATAATTCTTTGTAACAATTATTGAGTAGTACCTTCTACGTAAGAATCGATAATTCAAAATATATTCTAATACAATCTAGTGTCTTCTTGTTCAACAATAGCGTATTACTTTACTTTACCAATGGGTATTCCAAGCGATTGTTACTTGACGGTAATGATTACTGTAGATTATTTATAAAAACTCAAACTTGTCATTTTTCTTCATCAAGCGAGTTATTCTATTATGGCCCCACAAATGGTTGCTTGTGGTAAATGCGAATATTCCCAAGCCAGAAAGAATATTCCACGACGAAAACGAATATTCTAAACAATGATAAGTATTTTATAGCCACTTGCTTATTTTGAAAAAAATTCATATATCACCCTTAACTTTAACTTTTATCAATTTAACCATTTACTGAATAGTAATTATAAGAAAAATTGAATACTTTAATTTCATAAAATTCGGGGTCTTACATCCTCACCTTTTCGAAACACCAGGTACGTACGTCAATTTCGAGAATAAAATTTCATAAGGAGGGGAGGTTGTAAGACCCCAAATTTTTAATGAATAAAATCAAATTTCCTTTATTTTTTATTGTGAATAATAAGGTATTAATTTGATATAATACTTTGGTTATGGGTGAAATGTGCAAATTTTGCAAAATAAGCAAGTGGTTATAAAATATTAAATTATCGGGAAATATTCGTTTGGTCGTGGAATATTCTCTTTCGCTTGAAATATTCGTCGACAGCCTATTTGTGGGCCCCATAACTGGATAACCGCTCGGATGAAGAAAACGAAAAATTGAATAACTGCAGTATGAAATAATATCAATTAACATCGTTGTAATACCCATGTTAAAATACGAATAATAATATTGTCAGCACAAGAAGACATTATTGACGGTAGACATGATTGTCAATTATTGATCCTTACGTAAGAAGTCACTACTCAATAATTGTCATTAGAGTTATCGCTCAATATTTTATTTTATTGATTCAATAATCGTCTATTGATATTTTTATATTATTATTGTTCAATAATTGTCATCAAGACAAGATTCCATTATCGATCAATAATTCATATTATTTCGATAATATTATTAGATAAAGATTATTGGCAATGTCTAGAAAGTTCTTTCAAGGAGAGGTTGGTCACCTAATTGCAGCGCCAAGAAGGAGAAATTTTATTGAAAGCCCCCTCTTCCGGAAACTATTCGGTCATTATAAATGTGATTCTCGTAATATTATTTGTGAATAGTTAATTATTGATTTATATGATAATGAAATATTTATTTGATGTGGATATAAATGATGGATTTATTTATGTGGTTATAAATGAAAGAGTTAATGTTGAGGTGTTTTATCGAAGATTTTGTCTGATCGAGGTATTAAAAGATCAAAATCGGTGTTCTTACGACTTTATTGTGTGAGTTATAATATTTAATCCAAATAGTTGAATCGTTGTAATTTTTGGATATGTTATACATATATAAGTTGAGTATATGTCTACAAATTTTGAACCGTTAAAAATGAGCGTATGATTTGTTATGAATTTTAAGAGTGGTGACCGATTCGGAAATTAGGTTATAAATCATTTTGGTGGAAAATTCAGAATTGAGTGGACTCCACTTTTGGTTGGTGAGAAATGTGCTCAATTGAATTTCAAATGTGGTGGGTGGGAATAGTAGCAGTAAAGCCATCAGGTTCTTGAGTTAAGTCCGCTTCTAGCGTGCTATAACATTTTCCTATAAATAGAGGCTAAGTTAGAATTAAAAATCACACCGTAATTCATAAGTTTTCTCTTTTTCTCTAGATTATCGAGTGTATTTTGTGAGTATTTAGATACTTGGTGAGTTGCTATTCATCGATCTGCAAGTTTCCTTTGATGTCATATCCGATATCCAAATGTAAATCTTCGCTCTTTTGAGAGGTAAGGGATAGTAAGGGATATTAAGGGATTTTATATTCTTCATAATGATGTTATTCTTTCAATATCATTATATTGACATATTGGTATGGATCTTATTGTGGAATTTCTACCTTTTAGAGTCGAGGTTACTATTCACGTATACGACACTATTCATGTATATGGCACTATTTACGTATATGACATTATTTACGTATACGGTACTATGTACGAATACGGAGTACTATTCATGAGTTACTATTCACGAGTTACTATTCATGAATTACTATTCACGAGTTACTATTCACGGGTACTATTCACGAAAAAAAAAATTGGTTGATCATATTATTTTTATTATCATATATAACATTTTTATAACCTTGGTGATGGAATTTCTCTTTGACTTGAGTGTAAAGATGGGTAGATTATTGGTATGATCGTGACTATGGGTTCTCTTTGGCCAGTAGTGCAAAGTTGAATTGTGACTGGTATGATCTTGACCATTGAATTTACAATTGAATATTTTTAGTTTAAGTGCAAAGGTGAATTGATCAACATGGTTATAATTATTGTTTATATAAATTTTGAAATGATTATGTATTTCTTTGATATATTAATATCTTTGGCCTGTAGTGCAAAGATGAATTATTGATGAATATCTTTGGCCCGTAGTGCAAAGATGACCTATTGTTGAATATATTTGGCATGTAGTGCAAAGATGATCTGTTGTTGAATATCTTTGGCTCGTAGTGCAAAGATGAACTGTTAATGAATATCTTTGGCCCGTAGTGCAAAGATAAATTTATTAATATGATTATGAACATGAACTGTGATTTGGTATAACCATGATCTTTGATGTTTCAGGTGATGAAAATTATCTTTGTCCTGGATGAGAAAAGGAATTTAGAACTACAATTACGATTATGAGTTATTCATATAATTGTGGAAAGGAACTGTTGATTAATGTTACAGGGATAAAACATTGTTGGTGGACTTTTAATATGGAGAAGATAATATATTTTATGGTCTATTTGACTCTTCTAATGGATTGCTCGTTCCGCTGCAACTATGGTTAAAAAGTTTTATCATCTACCATATGTTCTAAATCTACGATTTATTTTGATGAAGGCTATTAATAATTTAATTATCTTTAGTCATGATATTCTTTCTTTGGGCTAGTTTGCTCACCCTTTTGCTTCACAATTCCTTTTCGTGTAATAAGAGTGTAGTTTGGAATCAAGCGAGGTAACGGGGAAATAGAGCGGTGGTCTCTAGCGTGGAGGTTCTCTCCAAGCAAAGTATAGAAAAGTGTTGTATACATCATTTAGTAGTTATATTTGGTGAATCAACTAGGGTGAAAGTAACCCAACGTTGGAAGGTGTTTTTGCCACTATCATACAAGATGTACAATGACATACAACCTCGTGTCATCATAAAGCGAGATGTGCTCATCCACTTGCTAAGTATATTTACGAGCACTACCTATATAATCTTGGTGTTTGTTTGAAGTATAATTCTCATTTAGAGACAGTGGAGATAATGATATGTCAAGAGAAGACTCACCATTGGGAAGAATATGATAGTAATCTTCTCGTTTTTTCTTTGGGGTCTATTGGGTTAACAAGGATAATTTTGTGGCCATATGATATCTATCATAACCTGTACGCACATGGCCTCCCATGTACGAAGGTTTCCTTGAGCACTTCCCAAAGATTCTAATTTCTAAAAGCAGTTTTTGACTATACCTTTATGTAAGGTGTCATTGTGACGTCTTATCCAAGGTTGGGATGAGTGTCATGGTTGGTATATATTTGTATCCAAACTCACAAAGATATGTGTTGTTGTATTTTTACACGACAATTGTTCTAATAAAGTTGTAGTTGTTTTCTGTACCATGTATTTGGCGACTCAGAATGGGTTGGATGGAATGGACCTATTTTGGGGGCGTCACAATGAAGATTGAAAAGCCACCTCAAAATTTCTTTTCTTGTTTTGATTTAACTCTCAGTTAAAAAAGAGAAACGAAAGACAATAAAAAAAACATAATTAGCAACAACAAAAAATTTAATAAATAAAAAAACACACAGAAAATATAAATGAGTGCTTTTCTATTTTTTGAAACAATGGAAGTAGATATATTAAATTTTTATAGTTGAACCAAATTAAGACATTTACCTTGTGACACCCCCAAAATAGGTATACATCACCCATCTTGGGTCGCCAAAAATAACACTACTGACAACAATATTTATACAACTGTCGTGCAAAATACGACGACACATATACTGTGAGTTTTAATACAAATATTATAGCATATATATTACGACAATATTCATACTCAAATTATTACAATGCCATATAAAGTACAACAGCAAATATTTCAAGTCTCCAAAGGAATACGAGAAGATTTTTGTCCTCCTCATTCTAATGGAGTGCATTTTGACGCTTTCAAATTCGAGTTTGCATCACCCTATTTAGTTCACCAAATATAACTATTAAATGATATATAAAATATGTCACGCGCATTTTAAATTCTCAGTACAATTATTATGCCCCAACATTTCATAATTTTAATCGGATTTCGACTAATTTGAAACACCACTTTATACCCACGACCTCTCTGCTAGTCCCAGCTACGCTTTCATTTCCTGAAAAGGGTGGTGAAGTAAAAGGGTGAGCACAAATAGCCCAGTAAAGAATATTATGACTTAAGATAACTACATTATCAAAAACATTCAGATATTTAGAACATATGGTAGAAGATAAAAGTTTTCAACCATAATAGCAGCAGAATCAACAATCCATTAGAAGAATCAAGTAGAACATAATGTCTACTATCTCCTCTAGATTAAAACTCCATCGTTAATATTTCATTCATGTAATACTCATCAACAGTTCTTGGTTATACCCAAGACAAAGAGAACTCTCATCACCTGTCTTCACCTGAACCACCACAGATTATAATTAAATCACAATTCATATTTATAATCAAGTAAATCAACAGTCCAACTTTGCACTACATGCCAAAGATATAAAACTGTAAAACAAATAACCAACAGTCCATCTTTGCACTACATGCCAAAGATATACAACTGTAAAACCAATAATGTTGAGACTCAACATAATAGTATCACGACCATGAATTATCCATACACTACGGGCCAAGGATATTCGTGTTTTCAATTATGGTCATGATTATACCGAATAATCTCTGGTCATAATCATACCAAGTCCATCTATGCACTACGGGCCAAAGATGACTTTTACCACATCATTTATAACATTACGGTCATGATTATATCGAATAATCCCTGATCATAATCATACCAAGTCCATCTATGCACTACTGGCTATAGATGACTTTCAACACAATATAAGCATGAGAATGATGACAATGATATATATAATGAATAAACATAAATCATCAGAATAATAAGATAACATAGATCTTAGTGATTTTCAACTTAATTATCAAGAGTCCAAATTGATATCATAATAATAGATGAATCACAAACTATTAAGGATATTCTAATCCTTTCAGGACTTTTCACCGTTTAATGATAAACTGAATAAACGAATAATAATATCTTACTATAACATGGAGTATGAAAGAAAATGATATTCCTTTTACCATAAAAATGATACCCTCTTACCACAATAATGATATCCCTTACCTTAGCATGTGACTTGATTCTGCTTTCTGTGAAATTGATCAACTTAAACAATGCTTGCATTCCTTATCTACACTTGGAGTAACATTACACTCAATAGAAATACTCATAATATTGTAGTAAAAGAATTCTATATTTTTAGTGTAGTGATGGTGTGTGTTAAGTTGCTCAACCGGGAAACCTATTTATACTGAAAAAATTGAGTAAACAACTAGCACACCTGCTTTGACAAAATAACCAAATGAGGTATATAATAATGGTTGTGAAATTTATGGTCCCACCGAGAAAATTAAACCAACTTGTACACGTTTTAACAAAATTTGTTCAATAATAGAGTTGTGGTCCATACTACTTTAGAAAAAAGTAGAGTGTCGGCAAGTCCTGCCAAACTTACTTTTGTAAAAAGAAAATAATTGAACAAACATTTGTATATCATACTTATCTTTAATCAACACCTTTTATTCATCAATTATTTATACATTTTCAATCTTTTAACAATTATTCACAATTATTAACAAAGACTCACAATACTTTCAACTGATTTAATTACATCATTACAAAAAATATGAGTCATGCAGACAATAACCATCAGAATCGTGACGCCCCAAAATAAGTATACATCACCATCTCGAAGTTTCCGCCAAATACATGGTATAGAATACAAATACAATCTTTAATATACAACAAGAGCTGTGAGTTTTAATACAAACATTGTCTTCTAGACAACATTAAAACTCAAAATAAGTCCTCAATACATTTATTAACACACTATTTCATAGTAATAGTGAGGACTACTAATGCTATCCTTCCGACCGTCACTCCGCTTCCCGACTAGTCCCTCGCTACGTTCTCATTTCTCAAGAGAATAAGTGAAAGAAAGGGTGAGCTCAACTAGCCCAGTAAAAAATATTATGACTAAGATAACGCAGAATAAATTATCGTTAGCCTTCAACAGTGTTAAACTGATACAATATAACAATCATCAAGTTTAACTGCAGCGGAACAAGCAATCCATTAGAAGAGTCAAGTAGAGAATAAAATCTACTATCTTCTATGATTTAAAAGGTTTTTCATCACTTTTATCACGAGACTCAAATTTTAATAAATAATCCACATCATCAAATCATCCCCGCACTATAAGCCAAGGATATTCTTTAAGTATCGGGACCACTTAATTATCCATGCACCACACGGCCAAAGATAATCATATTTTCATCAACTGGTCCCGATCATGCCATAAAAAAATTCATCTTTGCACCTTTGGTCAAGAGAATCCATAGCCATAATCATACCAAAAATTGTCCATCAATGCACTACGCCAACGAGGACTTTTTTCCACATCATTTGTAACATTACGGCCATGATTATACCGAATAATCCTCGATCATAATCATACCAAGTCCATCTATGCACACATGTGCCACGTATGACTTTCAACATAATATAAACATGAGGATGATGACAATGATATAAGAATTCAATAAAACAAGTTCAAGAATTAATTTATCCAGAACTAATAACGCCCAAATTGTCAACACGATACTTTCAGAGAGTAAAATTCAAGAATGCTCGTAAGAATATTTCCATGAAAAGATATCGGATGAAGCGCAAATATCAAGGATATTCCACTAATTTCATTGAGTATAGAAGTCAAAACTTTAATCAACCGAGTATAATAAAGAATGGAATAACAAAAGAAATCACCATGCACGCGGTAGATTGCATGCATATAAAAGTTATTCCAATGTAATAATAATAACGGAACCAGTCGTGCAAAAATTAAATCGGCGGATGGGATGTTCCAAATGTAATAGTAAAGAATGGAATAACAACAGAAATCACCATGCATGCGGTACTTCACATAGACAAAGTTATTCCAATGTAATACTAAATAACGGAAACTGTGTCAAAGCGTAATACGTAATAAACAAGATATTCCAATGTAATAATAAATAATAAACAGTCAGCCGTAAAACGCATGCATGTGATATTCCAACGTAATAATAAAGAATGGAACCAGTCCAGCGTAAAATGCATGCATGTGATATTCCAATGTAATAATAAAGAATGGAATAATGTAAGAATTTCACCAAGTATAGGGTAGCCTGCGTGATACAAAGTTATTCCAATGTAATGATAAAGAATGGAATAATGTAAGTTCTCTTCATGAATACAAAAGAAATAATACCACCTACTTAGTACAACAAATAATATTCCCTACCTTAAGAAGAAGAGTATTGGATATACGAAAGAAGTGAAGTAGCGTAATACTTTTCTTCTTTCTCTCTATAGTTTATCTCTCAGAGTTTCAGTTGAATTCGTAAGAAATAATGAAGGAATGAGCTTCTATTTATAGAAAAATGGATCGCATAATAACTAACTCATGAACGGTCCAGATTGATTTACTTTAATCGATGGTCCATATTTAAAGCAAAATCTTTTAAATAAAATATAATATATTCTATTTATAATCTAATAAAACAAATAACTTTATAAAAGATTTTACTACGCAAACACTACGCAGTATACACTATGCAAACACTATGCATAATAAAATATAATATATTCTAATTATTGTCTAATAAAACAGATAACTTTATAAAAGTATTCTGCTTTTATATAAAAGATTTTACTATTAGCCTAATAAAACGTAATAACTTTATAAAAGTATTCTATTTTATATAAAAGTTTTTCTGCTTTTATTACATTAATAATACCAATAAAACAAAACCGAAAGTGACTTATCACATAAGCATCAATAATCAATACCGCAAGTGCTACTACGCAACCACGCCAGACAATATATTTTTTTATTACCGAGTAGTTCAACAATATTAATGGTAAAACTTCTGCCGTTATTTTCAATAAAATATTTTTGTCATTTTCTCAATCCGACAATAATTCTGTTGTGTGGTCCACCAATGATTGTGCCGTCGTACGGATATTCCCCGATAAAAAGAATATTCCCCGACCAATCGAATATTATACAACAACTTGTATACTTTTCAAAATTTATAAATACTACCCACAACTATAATATTATATCATATCCACACCATAATATTCAAAAAATTATTTCGAGAAAATTAAATATTTATTCATAAAATCTGGGGTCTCATAATCTCCCCTCCTTATGGAATTTCACCTTCGAAATTTACTTACGTACCTGATATGTCGAAGAGGTGAAGATACCTTGACTTCATTTCAGATTCTAATTTTTGAGGTATAACCTTTGAGCGTCGAATATGATCCTTCTTATCCAAGATGTTAACACGTATCTCCTCATACGCTAAATCTTCTGCTATCTCGTCCGGTTCTAAATTAATAATGTGGTTCAGGTCGTCCATATATTTACGTAACATCGATACGTAAAAAAAAACGTTCTGAACACGCAACATACTTGGCGGTAAAACGAGTCTATAGGCCACCGTTCCTACTTCATCGAGGATTTCAAATGGGCCAATTAAATCGAGGGTTGAGATTTCCTCTCTTCGTCGATTCTTGCTTCTAGAATAACGCCCTCTTGAACCTTCTTCTTTACATTTCATCACCGAGTATGTAGCTCGAGCGGCTTTAACTTTATCGATTAAAGTCGATTCTAATCAGATATTCGTTATCTTCACGTGGGTTCGTTAATATTCATCATTTGTCAGAATCAATGGGATACGATCTTCTACTCAACGCGTGATCTTCTACTACCACATTCGCACTTCCACGATGATATTGCATGGTACGATCGTAATCTTCAATAGCTTGAGCCAACGTCTTCAGCGCATGTTATGCTCATTTTAGTTGAAGAAATATTTGAGGGTTTAAGAAATGGGTTTTCAGATCGGGGTCAATACAAAATTCGATTTCACGCCTAGGGGTAGGCTAAGAAGTCTTCAAGAATAACGTCAGAAATTATTAACAATAGAAATATCATTCAAAATCGCTGACCCTCATCCAAGACTTGGATAAGACGTCACATCGATACCTATCAACTTGTCATCGTCATTCACTTACATCGCCATGTAAAAGGATGGCTTTGGTGCATTCCACACAAGAAAGTCAACAACGAAAAGGACCGAGGCTCTTTACTTATGGCTTCGATATGACAATGATCGACTTTAGTGGTTTGGTTGCTTGAATTCGCATAACAAAGTTGGTTAGAATATGAAAGCTAACAACCTTACTTAAAAAGCATGATGAGTAGTTAACCAATCGATTCCTAAAATCGCATCAAAGACAAGTATTTTCAAAGAGACAAGATCGACACGTAACGTGAAAGTGTTGATTTGAACAAGATTTATAAATAATGGAGGTAACGAAGGTTTCTCCCAACCGAAGTTTAAACAGATATATCAAAGTCTAACTTCTCCTGAGTTAACTTCAAACATTGAACACAACTAGGTGAAATAAAAGAGTAAGTAGAACCCAGATTCAACACGGTGATAGACTTCAAAAGAGTTTATGACTAATATACCCGTGATAATTTTATTCGTGTTCCTTGTCACAAAAAAAAATGCTCTCTTAAACTACCGGTTTTAGCTTTGTCCGGGACATCCTTTGGCATCACTATCCCAAATTGGACTTGACTTCACCATACGACAAAATCGAGCTAGGTGACCTTCTTCCGCAATTAAAACACGTTTTGATTATCACAGATGCTTTGACGATGTGTCCCTCCCGTCCAAGATTTGAAACATACGACCCGGTGGTCGTTCTTCTTCCTTTGAAACGGTGTTGGTGCCGACGCCTTCACGTCATTGTTGAATATTTCTTCTTAAAATGTCCATTCTTATTATTTTGACCATGATTACCATCAAGTGGTTACCATTTCGCATGTTGATTCCTCCATGCTTATTGTCACCGCTTTGATGATCTATTATCACCCAGATTATTATTTTTTTTTACCGCTTCTTTTTTGGTTGCGTTGACTCGTTATCGCGCTCCACTAATCGAGCCCTATTTACAACATCTAAATACAAACACGCTTTATGAGAAATAAGATATCGACGTATCTCCGCTTCAAACCTCTTAAAACATCCGCGTCATTCTCTCTTCATTATCAACCAAGTGGGACACAAATCGGGACAACTCGCAAACTTGGCTTCAGATCGCGACATACGGCCATGTTGTTTTGCTCCAACTTGATAAATTCCACCTCCTTCATGTGACGTAATGCTTTCGGAAAGTACTTGTCATTGAAACAACTCTCGAACTTCTCCCAAGACATCTTGAAAAGGCCAGTCGGTAACGCTTTTACGATTCCCACCAGTGATCCGCCTCTTCACGCAACATAAAGGTGGCAATGGAAACTTTTGCTTCCTCGGAGCATCCCAAGACATCAAATATCTTGGTGATCCGCTTTAACCACGCCTCTCGCTTTAAGTGGGTTCGCTTTCCCAAAAACTCCGGTGGTCCCAGCCTTGAATTGCTTAAGCGGTGACCAACCGTGGGTTGCCATTGTTTCTCCCCGCATTATGAACAGGAGCCGCCTTTCACCGATGTTGCATGAATTCTAAAAGCTCCTAAACGCATCTGTCGTCAATCGATTGATCGGTGTTGTTGTTTACGGAGGATTATCGCCATCCCTGTTACACATTGTCCGATTATCGATCTGTGGAGAATCAATGTCTCTCGTGCTCCATTGCTATTCTCAACATTCTCGGATGTCATTTTCAGATACTACCACAAAACAAAGGTTAATTGACATGTAACATATTATCCCTATATTCTGACTGACCAATTAAATACCAAATAAATATAGGTAGGTCATACTAGCGAAGGAATTTCCCGTCTCTCCCCTCCTAGTTCTATTCTCACATCCTAGCCAGGGATCATATCCCTAAGCTTTGATACCAACCGTGACGCCCCCAAAATAAGTATACATCACCCATCTCGCCAAAGTCGCCAAATACATGGTATGTAATACAAATACAATCTTTAATATATAAACAAGAGTTGTGAGTTTTAATACAAACATTGTCTTCAGACAAAGATTAAAACTCAAAATAAGTCCTCAATACATTTATTAACACATTATTTTCACGTAAAATAGTGAGGACTACTAATGCTATCCTCCGGACCGCACCCGCTCCTCGACTAGTCTCTCGCGCTACGTTCTCATTTCCTAAAGAGAACAAAGGAAAGAAAAGGGTGAGCTCAACTAGCCCAGTAAGAAATATTATGACTAAGATAACGCAGAATAAATTATCGTTAGCCTTCAACAGTGTTAAACTGATACAATATAACAATCATCAAGTTTAACTGCAGCGGAACAAGCAATCCATTAGAAGAGTCAAGTAGAGAATAAAATCTACTATCTTCTATGATTTAAAAGGTTTTTCATCACTTTTATCGCTGAGACTCAGCTTAATAAATAATCCACATCATCAAATCATCCCCGCACACTATAGGCCAAGGATATTCTTTAGTATCACAACCAATTAATTATCCATGCACCACGGGCCAAAGATAATCATATTTTCATCAACTGGTCCCGATCATGCCATAAAATAATTCATCTTTGCACCTCGTCAAGAGAATCCATAGCCATAATCATACCAAAAACCGCCCATCAATGCATTACTACGCCAATGAGGACTTTTTTCACATCATTTGTAATATTACGGCCATGATTATACCGAATAATCCTCGATCATAATCATACCAAGTCCATCTATGCACTACAAATTGCCAGATGATTTTTTCAACATAATATAAACATGAGGATGATGACAATGATATAAGAATTCAATAAAACAAGTTCAAGAATTAATTTATCCAGAACTAATAACGCCCAAATTGTCAACATGATACTTTGTAGAGTAAAATTCAAGAATGCTCGTAAGAATATTTCCATGAAAAGATATTTGGATGAAGCGCAAATATCAAGGATATTCCACTAATTTCATGGAGTATAGAAGTCAAAACTTTAACCAACCGAGTATAATAAAGAATGGAATAACAAAAGAAATCACCATGCATGCGATACTTGCAGATGATAAAGTTATTCCAATGTAATAATAAATAACGGAACTGTGTCAAAGTAAATTCGCACCGCATGTGATGTTATAATGTAATAATAAAGAATGGAATAACAAATGTAAATCACCATGAATGCGGTACTTCACATGATAATAAAGTTATTCCAATGTAATACTAAATAATCTGAACCTGTGTCAGCGTAATACGCGCAATGTGATATTCCAATGTAATAATAAATAACGGAACCAGTCCGACGTAAAACGCATGCATGTGATATTCCAATGTAATAATAAAGAATGGAAACCGTGTATTGTGAATAAAACGCATGCATGTGATATTCCAATGTAATAATAAAGAATGGAATAATGTAAGAATTTCACCAAGTATAGGTAGCTCATGATACAAAAGTTATTCCAATGTAATGATAAAGAATGGAATAATGTAAGTTCTCTTCATGAATACAAAAGAAATAATACCACCTACTTAGTACAACAAATAATATTCCCTACCTTAAGAAGAAGAGTATCGGATATATGAGTAAATGAAGTAAAGTATCACTTTTCTTATTTCTCTATAGTTTTTCTCTCTAGAGTTTCAAAGTGAATTCGTAAGAAATAATGAAGGAATGAACTTCTATTTATAGAAAAATGGATCTAGATAAGAAACTAACTCATGAACGGTCCAGATTGATTTACTTTAATCTGACCATCCATATTTAAAGCAAAATCTTTTAAATAAAATATAATATATTCTATTTATAATCTAATAAAACTAATAACTTTATAAAAGATTTTACTACGCAAAACACTTTATCTATGCAAACACTATGCATAATAAAATATAATATATTCTAATTATTATCTAATAAAACAGATAACTTTATAAAAGTATTCTGTTTTATATAAAAAGATTTTACTATTAGCCTAATAAAACGAATAACTTTATAAAAGTATTTTGTTTTATATAAAAAGCTTTTCTGTTTTATTACATTAATAATACCAATAAAACAAAACTAAGTGACTTATCACATAAGCATCAATAATCAATACCGTGTGCTACTATGCAATCACGCGTATTACTGTACTTTTACTACCGAGTAGTTCAACAGTATTAATGGTAAAACTTCCGCCGTTATTTTCAATAAAATATTTTTCTCGTTTTCTCAATCCGACAATAATTCTGTTGTGGGGTCCACCAATGGTATCAGAGCTTAGGGATATGATCTCTGGCGGAGATCGGGGAATAAAACTAGGAGGGGAGAGACGAGTAAATCCTTCGCTAGTGTGTCCTACCTAAGCTTATTTGTTGGTTGGTCATATTATAGGGGTATTATGTGATTTGTTAATTTATTTAATTAACCCTTGTTTTATGATAGTTTTTTTAGAAATGGTCACGAGAACGTTAACAATGGAGTGAATGAGATCGTGGAGACACCTCTAATCGCCAACCGGGATAATGTGATGTCGGTGAAGAAGGAATTAGAGATATCCATGTGGTGAGTGAAGAATTGATAGTTACTTTTAGAGATAATCGCAGAGGTAACAAATGAGAGTGAGGAAGAAGAGGAAGAAGAGGTACCAAGAGAGTTTATTAGAGGTATTTTATGATCGAAATATAGAATTGCAAAATCGTATTCATGAGTTAGAAGAAGCGTGCTAAAGAATTGCAAAAATCGTGGAGCAAAAGGATGCAACGATTCAAGCCAGGTTACCCGACACGTGATGCTTGAATGTAAGCACTCTTTGGCGAGTATAAGATGATAAAGTCGAATCGAAAGGTGAAAGAAGAAATAATCGAACAGTGAGAATGAGTGATGCATGGGTAAAAAAGCGCCTGACGACGCGTTGATATTATGGAAAGAGATGTCCAATCTAAAAAAGAGAAGATTTAACGATGACGGAAAGGCGTCGGCGAATAACAAAGCACCATCAACAAATTCTAGGGAAGAGAACGATCGCCAGGTTAGATGCTACTGAGATGTGGAGAGGAGGGACATATAAGGTCAAACTGTTCAAAGCCTTCCAAGGTATGCTATAATTGTGGGAAAGAAGGACATATCGCTTCGAGATTATACGATATCGAAACCCGATCCAGCGTGAATGGTGACTCAAAAGGATGTCCCGAGAAAAGTCAAAGTCAACGGTTCTTGGAAGAGAGCGTTTGTCGTGGCCGGTCAAAAATGCAAGGAACCCGAACGAAGTTAGCACGGGTTAGTTAATTATAAATTCTTGCTAAGTATATACCTTACTAGAATCTGGGTTCTACCCATTCTTTTATCTCTTTGCTTATTTCAACGTTTGAACTCGACTACGGAGAAATTAGACTTTGACCTATCTCGTGAAAACTCAGTTAGGAGAAACTTTCATCACATCCATTCGTTTATAAATCTTGTTTGATTCAAGTTGGCACCATCACCTTACCTGTTGACCTTATCTCTTTAAAGATACTTGTTTTTGATGTGATTTTAGGGATTGATTGGTTAACTACTCATCATGCCAAAATTGATTGCTTTTGTAAGGTTGTTAGTTTTCATATTCCTAAGCAACCTGTTATTCGAATTCAAGCAATCAAACCATTGTAGTCAAACATTTTCATATCAAGCTATGAAGTCATTCGTTTATTACGGATGTCAAGTTTTCTTAATCCATGTTATGGATTTGAATAAAGACACGTCGATTTGAATAATATTCTTGTTGTTATTGATTTTTCTGACGTATTTAAGAAGAATTTCTTGGCTTACTCCCAAAGCTTCGATATTAAATTTTGTATCGACTTTGAACCCTAAGACAAAACTCATTTCTAAAATCTCATATAGAATGGCTCTATTGAACTTCTGGAGTTAAAAATTCAACTATAAATTTGGTACTGAGCCTTTATCTTGTGACTTCCTTTGTGGAATTCACTAAGCGAGACTCTCTATGGGGACGTCATATTCGATGCGATAGTAAAGCGATAGGTGTCATTGTGACGTCTTTATCCAAGATTGGGATATGAGTCGCGATTGAGAGCAACCTAAGTCGAGAATCGAAATACGTAGCTTTTAGGCTTAGTTGGTTATTATCGGAGATTCGTTGAAGGATATTCTCGAATCGCTATTCCATTATCGCATGGTGACTCGTAGAGATACAAAATTCGAATGGAGCAAGGAATGTGGGAAGAGCTTCAAGAACTCAAGAGGAGACTCATTTCAAGACATGTTACGACCATGCCATCCTCGAAAAGTTTAACGTGGTAGCCGGCGTGTTGAGTAGAAGATCGATATAACAACTGAGTACGATATTGTCAAAGACTAATTTCAGTATAATTTACAAATAATAGAGATGGAGATGAAAACTCTAGGTACCCACGTGATGATATACTGAGTATAATCGACTTTAATCGATAAAGTTTAAAGTCGCTTTCAAGCCACCGAATCTTGAAATGATGCATATGAAGAAGAAAGTACAAGAAGGAGCTATTCCAAAGCGAGAATTGATGAAGAAGGAATACTTGAGTCCACTCTAGACTTTGTGTTCTAACGACTCGATTTGAAGAACAAGATTATGATGGAGGCACACAATACACCATTTGCAATCCATCTCGAAGTACTAAAATGTATCGTGATCTTGACATACATTTTGGTGGAATAATATGAAGAGAGAGATTGCAAAGTTTATCTCGATGTGTTTAACTTGTTAACGTGTAAAGGCGAGCATCTAGTACCTAAGGGTCCGTTGCAACCACTTGAGATTCCTAAAGGAAGTGGGAACACATTACCATAGATTTTACATACGGGTCTTCCTACGGTTTCTCAAGGCATCAATGCTATTTGGGTTATTGTTGATAGATTAACCAAATCGCTCATTTCTTGCCGATATCGGAGACTTATTCCTTGAACGTCTTCTTTAGTATGTACGTGAATGAGATTGTGAGATTGCATGGCATGCCAAGTATCCATAGTTTTAGATCGTGACCCAAGATTCACTTCATGATTTTGGGTTGTTTGTCAGAAAGCTATGGGCACGAATTTACGATTGGTTTGGCATACCATCCTCAAACGGATGGGCAATCGAGAAAGGACTACTCAAACTCTTGAAGATATATTAAGACTCGTGTCCTAGATTTCAAAGGAAGTTGGGATAAGTACTTGCCATTGGTGGAATTCTCATACAACAATAGTTATTAAACAAATATAGGCATGGTTCCATTCAAGCATTATATGGACGAAAAATGTCGTTCTCCAATATGTTGGGATGAGGTGGGTGAAGCAACATTGTTGGGACCCGAAGTTAGTACATATGACTACCGAAAAGATCCAAATGATTCGACAACGATCTGAGCAAGCACAAGATCGACAAAAGAGTTATGCGGATCTTCATCGAAAGGACGTGGAATTTAGTGTAGGGGATCATGTATTATTACGAGTTGCTCCATGGAAGGGAGTTACAAGATTTGGGAAGAGAGGAAAGCTCAAATCCACGATTTATTGGTCCATTTCAAATTCTTGGACCGAGTAGGAAATGTAGCCTATAGACTTGCATTACCTCCAAGTATGTCTCGTGTTCATAATGTGTTTCACATATCTCATGCTTCAGTAAAAATGTGAAAGACCCGAACCACGTTATAGAAAGTTAGAAACCGGACGAGATAGCCAAGACTTAACGTATGAGGAGGTAATTGCCAAGATTTTGGATAGGAAGGAGCATGTCCTACGCTTGAAAGGTTATACCACAAGTTAAAGTTTTGTGGAGGAATCATGTTATAGAGGAAATGACACGGGAATTGAAAGCGGAAATGAAAGCGAGGTATCCTCACCTTTTCAAACACACCAGTATACGTCGACGCCAATTTCGAGGACGAAATTTCATAAGGAGGGAGGTTGTAAGACCTCAAATTTTTTTAAATAAAAAGGAATTTCCTTTATTTATTATTTTGAAATAGTAAAGGTTGATTTGATTAATGTGGATAGTTAAGGGTTAAATACATAAATATTTCAAAATAAGCAAGTGGTTATAAAATATTCATTGTTATTGGGAATATTCGTTTGGTCGTGGAATATTAGAATCTTTGTAGGGGGAATATTAAATGACGGCAAATGACCATGTGTGGGCCCCATAACGGAAAGCGATTGGATGAGGAAAACGACAAATATAAGTTGGTTAAAAATAACGGCGTAGTTGTTACCCTTAAGATCATTGGAATACCCTTTGGTTAAAATACAAGAATGTCTGGCGTGGTTGCACTTAAAGGTAGCACCCGGTATTGCGCAGTATTGTTGAATTATTGATCCTTACGTAAGATGGCACTACTCAATAATTTTCACGGTGAATTCTTATTCAATATTTTATTTTATTGATTCAATAATTCTTTGCGTTGATATTTTATATTATTGTTGTTCAATAATTGTCACCGCACGATATTTCCCATTATCGGATCAATAATTCATATTATTTGAATAATATTATTAGATAACATTATTGGCAATGTCTAGAAAGTTACATCTAAGGAGAGGTTTGGTCACCTAATTGCATGCTACCAAGTAGGAGAGATCCTTATTGGAAAGTCCCTCTTTCACGAGAATGTATTTGGTCATGTCATAATTGTGATTTCGTAATATTATTTGTGAATAATTAATTATTGATTCATATGATAAAGAAATATTTATTTTATGTGGATATAAATGATGGATTTATTTATGTGGTTATAAATGAAGAAATTATGTTGAGGTGTTTTATCAAGTATTTTATCGGATTGGAGGTATTAAAAATTAAATCGGGGTTTTGAGATATATCATGGGGTTATAATTTTAATCAGACCTTTGGATTGTGGTAATTTTTGGGTATGTTATACATACATAAGTTGAGTATATGTCCATAAATTTTGAACTGTTAAAATTCACGAATGATTTGTTATGAATTTTAAGAGGTGTCCGATTAAATTAGGGTTATAATTGATTTTGGTGGAAAATTCTAGAATTGAGTGGGCCCCACTTGTGGTTGGTGAAGAAATGTGCTGAATTTTATTTCAAATGTGGTGGGTGGCAATAGTAGCGAGTAAAGCCATCGTGTGCTTGGTCAAGTGCGCTTCATGGGCTAACATTTTCCTATAAATAGAGGGCTAAGTTAGAATTGAAAATCACACCGTAAACAAAGTTTTCTCTTTCTCTCTATATTATTGGCGTATTTTGTGAGTATTTAGATACTTTGAGAGTTCTTTATTCAAGACAAGTTTCATTCAAAGATCACTCCCGACCTTTCCTTAGAAGTCTCGATTCTTTGAGGTAAGGGATATTATTTTTTTGTAATGATATTATTTCTTCAATATCATTATGCTGAAATGTTGATCTGAAGTTTTTATCAAATTTGGAACTTTTTCATGTCGGGGTTACTATTCATGAGTTACTATTCACGAGTTACTATTCATGAGTTACTATTCACGAGTTACTATTCACGAGTACTATTCATGAAGCGTGAAAATATTTTTTTGTGGAATTTCTATCTTTTGGTGTCCTGAGTTCTTATTCACGATATCTCAAGACTATTCACGATATCTCAAGACTATTCATCGAAAAATAAAATTTCTTCTTTTCGTTCAAAATATCTATTTTGGATACTAGCTTTGATTGTATCCATGTTTTGATCATTCTTGAATTTTACACAACTATGATTATTTTTGAGGTATTGTTGGACATGGATAAAACAAAGTACGAATCCTTAATCCTTAATCCTTGTCATTTTGTTTCACTGGATTCGTTCTTTAAAAATATTTTTCATCATCCTCAGTCTTAAATGATGATATTATTGAATATCTTTGGCACTGTAGTGCAAGATGAATGATTTCGAAGAATATCTTTGGCTGTAGTGCAAAGATGAGCGGTGTTTAAATGAAATACGACCGATCGATGAATATCTTTGGCCTTTAGTGCAAAGATGAGCAGTGTTGAGATGAATAATGATCGATTGATGAATATCTTTGGCACTGTAGTGCAAAGATGAATATTTGATTTGAGATGAATATTGATTGATGTTACTGAGGACAAAATATTGATGATGGATCGTTAAATTCATAGATTATAGTAGATTTCATTTCTACGTAACTCTTACATGAATTATTATTTCATTGCGAATATTGATCGAAACTTGTTGCTCATTGTATTCTATCGATTTTTCCTGTTGGAGACTAACGATAATTTGTTGTATATTATCTTAGTCATAATATTCTTTCTTTGGGCTAGTTGAGCTCTCACCTTTTCCTTGTTGTTCCATTTTTCTTCTCGGGAGGCGAGAATGTAGCGAGTCTTAGTCGGGGTATGGAATGAAGGTTCTAGAGAGAGTTGTTTAGTAGTCCTCACCATTTTTGTAAAATAATGTATCAATAAATGTGATGAGGATTTATTTGAGTATAGATATTGTCTAGAAGATAATATTTGTATTTAAACTCACAGTATATATTGTCGTATTTCACACGACATTTGTATTATTGAAATTGTAGTTTGCTTCTTGTACCATGTATTTGGCGACTCAGAATGGGTGTTGTGTATACCTATTTTGGGGGCGTCACAACTATTATGATATTATCACCATTTTTATTTTAACAAAAATATTATTTTTATTTTTATCATAACTCATTCGTTACTAGTGTGTTTACATCCCTACATCTCATGAGCTTACTAGCACTTCTAAAATATTTAAAAATATGATTATGAACTTTCCAAATAATTTTCATAATTTTCAGATTATCCAACAATTTTCTATAATTATTTCTATTTATAAAAACAATCATTTAATAGCTTCAAAATAGAAATACTAACTTAACATACTTTTTATATCATCAATATTAATCTTATATTATTATAATATTTTTCAAATAAAATTCATAATTTTTCACCATTCATAGAATTTCCTAGGAATTTCTTTTATTTTAAACTAACCATAAATAGTTTAAAAATATAATAAATATTTATGTTATTCAAAAATTTTCCAAAAGCTGTCCGAGAAATTATAAAAAATATTATACCATTTTTCACCAAGTTTCATAATTTTTCATCATTCGTAGAATTTTCTATGAATTTCTTCTATTTTAAAACTAACTATAAATAGTTTAAAAATACAATAATTACTTCCGCTTTTCAATAATTCATCAAAATATTACGTAAATTCTAAGATGATATTATAAGCATTCTGTAAAAATATTTCAACCCAAATAATTTTTCTGATAAATTAATTATAAACTCCAATATTCAGAAATTTTAATAATTCACAATAATTAGCACTTTTATCAGAAAAATACAGATCTTATGTCCTTCAATGTAAAATTTAATTCTCTACAATTTTGTAGAAGAAAGTTTTCCCAAATTCTGACTCTAACATAGAGAGAAAGGCTTACCGAAAATTATGCTACAAAAAATATGAATCATCCACCTCTTAAAATTCATAACAAATCATACGTTAATTTTTAACGGTTAAAAATTTGTAGACAAATACTTAACTTATATATGCATAACATCTGTGAAAATCACAACGATCCAACGGTCGGATTAAAAATTATAACTCACGCAATAAAGCAAAACAACACTGATTTTTCGGACTATAAGTCCTTCCGACCAGTTTCACTCAAACTGTCACCACGAAAAATCCACAAAAATTTTTTGAGTGATTCAAATTTCTGCGTGTAGCTTACTTCTAGGGCTTTCTTTAGATATATGGCTCATCTCCTAACTCATTATACACAAAGAGTTGTGGATTTTACAAAATCAAGTAGTAAACTATTTTTTCTGAAAATTTCCAAATTTCGTTCTTCTTTTGATTTCTAGATTTCTCTCATTTGATTCATGTTTATACAAGTTTAAATCATCCAATACATACATAAGTATGTACTCTTTACATAAAATTTATAAAAACTAAAATTACCAAGATTTTGAAAATACCTTTCTTGATTTCTTTTTCATTTCTTCATTATTTCTTCATTTCCTTCTTCTTCTTCTTCTTCTTCCTCTCTTCCTCTATCTTCTCTTTTGCTAAAAATTGGGCTACGGGAAGGAATATGGGAATGGAGGAAATCATCATTTCCTTCTCTCTATCCTCTTTCTTTTCTTTCCCCCTTTCTTCCTTTCTTTTTCTTTTTCTCTTTCTCTCTTCTCATTATTTTGGCTACGGAAAGGAGTGGGATAATGGAAGGTGTTGAAAATTTTGCCTTAGTAGGCTAATAAGTTAGCCTAGCTCTTTGCCCCACTCTTGCCTTAACATGTGACAACCAATCATGAAAGAGTATGGTGCATTATTTATGAAGAATTTGGAAGCATACAGAAAATTAAAATCAGCATTTCTCCCACCTCGTGATTTCCAAATTCCATTACAAAAAAATGGGTCTTCAGCAACAACCGATTTTCATTGCTAAAGGTGCTAAATTTCGTTGCTAAAGGGTTTTGGCAACGACTTTACTTTCGTTGCGTCTTTTGTTGCGCAATGAGCGTTGCTAATTGTTCCGCAACGAACCTATTTTTTTCGTTGACAAAACTAATACATTTTGCAACGAAATTTAACTTTCGTACAAAGAAATTAATCCTTTAGCAACAAAATATATTGTTGCAGAATAACTAAAATTTCGTTGCAAAAACCTGCTAATTGGCAACGAAATGAACTCTTTTTTTTGCAACGACCATACATTTTCGTTGCAATTGACACCATTTTGCAACGACATTTTCGTCATAAAGAAATTATAAAAAATTGTTGCGTAAGATTGCTTTCGTTGCGGAATGTAAACTTTTTAGCAACGATTTTTCGTTGCTGATTATATTATTTGACAACAACAATATTATGCTGAATCAGTAACGAAAATGTTTGTTGCTGGTTATTTTTCAATAGCAACGACATTATATGTTGCCCTTTCTTTATATGTGCAACGAAAGTTAATATGATTTGCAATGATAAAAAATGTTGCCTTTTATGTTAGTATTAGCAACAATATCCTCTCCGTTATTAAGTTAATTTTTCGTTGTCAAATATTATATTTTTAATGCCATTAGCAACGAAAATTTGTTGCTAAATGTATAAAAAACTGTTGCTATATTAAAACTTGTTCAATGCTTTGTTAACGAATTATATTGTTGCCATATCAAAATTTGGCATTCTACATAATCATTCATTATCTTTACAATTAACCATCTAAAGCTACCACAATTCTTCAATCAAAGTATATATCTACATATATAGAGAGAGTACAGTTCATAATTTCATCCCTTGTCTTCCGTAAACGTAGCACTGAAATTTGATACCCAACAAACGACTGGAATGAAACAGACAAGATTTCTTTTTCTTTATACATGCTGGAATGAAACTCTTTTTAAGTTCAATGTAACAGTAAACGACTAGAAATATGGACAACTAAAAGAAAAGTATTAGAGCAAAATCATCTCACTTTTGCATGTGAGCTGTATTATAATAACCATCTAAGTGATCCTCAATAATCAAAATTTATATTTCGAAGTCCATTTGCATTACAAGTTCTTTATCAAAGAAAATTAAATTTGAAAAAATGAAGCCTATCAGATTGCAGAGCCATGTAAGCTGAGACACCTGAGGTAAAATCTCAAGAATCAAGTGTGGAACTTGAAGACCCTACTGCATTTAGCCCCGTGGCACCATATCATGACGGGAATAAGGGACGTGCATAAAAGTTTACATTTTAAACTAAGACTTGGTTCTTTTGAAAAAACAGTCATGATAAGAGTTGTATTTAATATGTTGTCTATAATTTACCAAGAAAATTTCACATGATCAAAAACCAAAAAGATATATCAAGAAAAGCTGTCATGCAAGAGACCAAAATCAGCTGCATTAGGAAATAGTTCCTTCCCTATTCCGGTTTCCTCGCTTTGTACGGATATTTAGGGCATCACTTGAAGCACAGCGACTCCAGTGTATAACTTGACTAGTTTTCAGCTCTATTGTTTACAGTTTTATGGGAATAGTATCTTATATTGACAAACATACAGTTTGACCAAAGAGATAATATGGTGATTTATTCAGAAGAGCGTGGTTTTATCTATGTACTGTGCATTTGTGAATTCTCCATAACCACTTACCACTATCGCTTGGGCTGGAAGCATCAACTTGAAATTCTTTGTGCTTCTGTCCACCGTGATGGATTCTGTAGTTGGTATGCCTGGATTCCTGAGGCAACTTGTTAAACTTTGCCGAGTCAGCTACACCAATTAACTTACATGTGCAGCTGAATAGATGATCCATTGTCTGGTCCAACAAAGTTTGCTGCAACCAAAATGAAAAAAAAAATAACAGTTAGATGAGCATGAGAAACAAAACAGAACATCCTTCAGTGTCCAAACTAGATACAAAAGCACCAAATGATAACAAATCAAAAAAATGCCACTAGTGTCCTTACGGAAGAAATGATATAGTAATTATATTCCAGATACTGTCATAGACCATATTAACAATCAAAAATAGTTGTGCATAACCAAATAAAGAAATACAAAAGGCAAACAACATATACGGAATTTTTTTGACCATATCAATAAACAATTGCAGTATAAAACTTGTGATGCAATTATCACTTACCTCTGAAGATGATCTCCCAGAACATTCCTTTGCCTTGGTACCTTGTTTGTCGATACCATTAAATGTAACAGCTTTAAAGGATATATGCAAAGCAAGGGCTGCATATGCTAAAACTGGAGATGTGTTTACATAATCACACTGCTTACTTTGCACAATGCTGACCTCAGAAATGACCTTTAAAGAAAAGAATGCAATTTCCAGAACTCCAGACTGGACATTCATCTGTGAGCAGTTTCTCCAATAAAAAAAACTGTTTCTCAAGCAATATATCTTTCCCTTCCTTTGTAGCATCAGGGTCTTCAAGAGGAAACAGGTCCAAAAGTAAGTGCAGTGCGTTTTGGCGTACGTTTGAGTTTGCAACCTGCCAAATATTGCCTATCACCATTAGTAATTTTATATAATACTCCTAATATAGTAAGGTACAGTGATACTGATAATTTTCTCTAATGTATCAATTAAAGCTATATTAAATCAATGACCAATAAATTGAATCTCACTTACTCTAATTAAGCACAAAAATAGACTTTAAACTTGAGAAAAACTAAAAACTAACAGAAAACTAATAATAGTAAAAATATTAACCTGTACAAAAAACAATCTACTGCCTTAATTAGCAAAAATAGCAAGTAGACCAAAATATGCAGCACACCTGTAGTGATCGAAAAATAATAGGCTCGGCAAGGCGAAAGAGGAGTTTCTCGACACCATCAGTTGTTCTCTGGCTTATAAGTCCCCCCAAGACCTTCCTGATAGAGGCAGCAAATGGGACTGAACTAGCATGAATTGCACTTTCAACCAGTCCTTGCAAAAATTCATTCTCAATCTCTTCCCTTGACCCCCTATGCCCAATCTTCCAAGCTCTAAAAACAATCTCCGCGTAGGCCTCCAACATCGACTTCCTTCCGTAGGGAATCTGAGACCTAATCATTGCCAAAGCTTCCTTAATCTGAGACCTAGTCGTAGAAAAAAAGAAGAAACCCCATCCTCCTAACTATAAAATTAGAAATTAGGATATAAATCAATTAACAAAAAGTGCTCTTTATTTTCAATAAATCTAATTCTTGCGTATCAAGATGTTAAAAAAGACGAACAGAAATCACAATTGAGAACAAATACCCCTCAATTTTTAGTGGTTCAGGATTTTGCAGCACCCTCATCTTCCAATTTTATTCATAAATTGCAGAGTGCATCTTAGCAAATATACCTTACTGCAACAAGGCAATAAGAGGATAATAATTTACCTCACTCAAATTCAATACTTTTACAGCAACATTAGATCAAATTATAAGACATTAGATCAAATTATAAGTAAAATATTAAAAAGAAACACATCTCAGCAAACCAATTATAATTAAACATTTTTCAAGATACACTATACATATATACCTGTCCAGCAGCAATTCGCAATAAAGTTCTCCTAATCCGGGAGTCATTATTTTCAGAAACCCCCATTTGAGCCCTCATTAGCTCCCCAACAGTCAATGGCCTCTTCCCCTTCCCCGGGGACGGACTACCCCCAGAACTCGGACTCAAACCCGAACTGGAGCTAGATCGGAGCCCTAACGCCTTTTTCATTTTCGAAGCGGCAGTAGAAGTGACGGATCGGTGCTGCACCGATGGCGATCTCGATAGCGATGACGGCGACGGAGATGGAGACCCACGGTCAACGTTGTTGCTGGGAATGTATGCGAGGGATTTGCCGGAGGATGTACGGAAGGCGGCGACGAAGATCTCGTAGGCGGTGTCACGGAGGTCGGCGGCGGAGAGAGAAGGTGTTAGGTCTCCGAATAAAATAAAATTGAAACTAGAGTAATATGAATAACAGTTAGTGTTCGATGTATAATTACATGAATAAATAAAATGATACTCCCTCATCTATCACATAAATAAACATTCTAGTATAATTTTAGTGGTAAAATTTATTATTTTTAAATAAATAATTAAAAATTTTATATAAAATTTTTAAATCACGAAATTTGACATTACTAGTATATTATTCATAGTTTATATTATTATAAATTTAAAACAACTGTCGTTGGGAGTAAAAATTACATATTTAATTTGGAAAAAACTACTGAACGTCATTTGAAATGGTGTTGAATTTTTGAATATATTTTTTTGGCTAAAAATTAGAAAGGCAACCAATGCCACTTTAAAAAATATTTTTTCTAAAAACGAATTTAAAAAAAATTGTCTTAATTTTTTTTAAAACGGTATTATTTTTTTAAAAAAAATTTTAAAAAAATAAAAATGTGATCTAATGCCAAACTAACCGGCATTGTAACTTTTTTTAAATTTTTTATAAAGTAAATTTGTAAAAAAAAAAAGAGTAAGATATAACATCACTTTAACTGACGTTGGAATCTTTTTTTAAAAATTTATTTGATCTCTTATACTTGTTTACAAATATCAATATTTTTTTATGTTTATTTTCTATCATCGGCGTTTGAAATGAAGGAGTATATAAGACTTCAGCTATAAAAAAATAAAAATAAAAATTCTAACGCCAATTAAACTGATGTTGCATCTTACTCTTCTTTTTTATAAATTTGTTTTTTTAAAATTTTTTAAAATAAAATAGGAATAAAATTGATATTACATTAATATGGGTCAAACTAACTTATTAGGAATGACTTATAAGTTATTTTTAAATAATTTTATTCTATTTTAGTTCATAAAACATAATAAATTTTTCTTCATCTTTTATGTTTTATCTTAGAACTGATAGTATTATAATTTAATTTTATAATATATTTGGAAAAAAGGTAAAAATGAGAACTAGGAATAGCTAGGGGTATACCATTACTATTATTCTTTTTATGTTTTATTTTTGGACTTACAAATATGTTTATGATTCAAGTTACTCCCTCCGTCTAAGAATAAAAGTTCTTATTATTTTATGTAATCTCAAGTTAAATATTAACTTATATTAAATAATCTATTTTTTACAATAATTTGTGCGTAATATCCTTAGTATTAAATGTCATATTTTTATTATTTATAAATATTTATATAATGTAAGACCCCAACTTTTATGAATAAAGATGAATTTTTCTATAAATATCATTTTTGAATATTAAGATGTGAATTTGAAATAATGTTATAGTTGTGGGTAATATTTATAAATTTTGCAAAGTAAACAAGTTGTTATAAAATATTCGATTGGTCGGAGAATATTCGTTTTAATAGGGAATATTGATGCTTACGTGAGAAGTCACTCAGTTATACTCAATTATTGTTACAGTAATTGCTGCATAATATCTCTCATATTATTGATTCAATTATTGTCACAGTATCAATATTTTATATTATTAAATCAATAATTGAGACGACAAAATTATTCATATTATTATTTGCAATATTGACGATGTCTAGAAGTTCTGTCAAGGAGAGGTTAGATAATCTAATTGCGCGCCAATAGAGAGAAATCCTTATCGAAAAGTCCCCTCTTTCCTGGAAACGACCTAGTTGTTAATATTATGAATTATAATAATGATGAATAAATGTTGTTAAATCTTAAATCTCCACATTAAACTAAATATATATATATAAAGTAACTATGAATATTTATATAACGTAACTATGAATATTTTAATATATATATATATATATATATATATATATATATATATATATTTATAAATTTGTCAGTAAATATTCAATATATATATATATATATATATATTTATTTATAAATTTATAAATATTTCATCTAAAATTTATAAAATTTAGATATGAATATTTGTTATAAATAATTATATGAATACTTAGAGATAAATTTATAAATATTTATATGAATATTTGTTTACATATATATATATTTATATATAAAAATATTCATAGTTACTTTATATATATTTATTTTAATGTTGAGATTTATTTAGTATTTTATTTAGTTTGATAAGAAATTTTGAAAAGAATATATATATATCATATGTAATACACACATATATATATATATGTGGGACGGGATGGCGATGCTATATTAATATTGAACTTTATTCCAAAAAATATGTTGATGAATAAATTCGAACTCAAGACCTCCAATTTGAAATATTGATCCAATGACCACCCGAACACCTGGCCTAATTGTTATTATTTTGCAAGGATTATTATTATTATTATTATTATTATTATTATTATTATTATTATTATTATTATTATTATTATTATTATTATTATTATTATTATTATTATTTATTATTATTGTTATTATTATTATTATTATTATTATTATTATTATTATTATTATTATTAATGTTATTGTTGTTGTTGTTGTTGTTATTATTATTATTTTAGTATTTGAATTTTAGTACTTTGATTAAATGATGTAAATATGTTATGATATAAATATGATGTAAATGATGTAAATATGTAAATATGATAATATGTTATGTTATGATGTAAATGATGTAAATATGTTATGATTTTAGTATTTTAATGATGTAATTTGAATTTTTTGTTCTTTTGATTAATTAACAAAATAATTTGAATTTTAGTATTTTTTAATTTGATTTTTTTAGTATTTTAGTTTTTTTTAAATAGTATTTTTAGTATTTGATGTAAATATGTAATTAGTATTTTTAGTATTTTAATTATTGCAATGGCTGATTTTATAATAAAAAATCCTTATAAACTTAGTTGGTTTGAAGATTTGTTTAAGGAGAGTGGGAGGTCAGTAGTTCAATTCTCAAGGAGAAGATTATTTTATTTTATTTTTAAAAAAGCCCACAGTTCTGGCCGAAGCTTTTTTATTATTAGTACTATTATAATTATTGTAATAATTATAATAATAATAATAGTAATTATAATAATGATTAATAGTAATAGTAATAGTAATAATAATTATAATTAATACTAACAATTATAATAATAATAATAATAATAATAATAATTATTATTATTATTATTATTATTATAGTAATAATAATAACAACAATAATAACAATAATAATAGTAACAATAATAATTAATATAATAATAAAATAATAATAATAATAACAACAACAACAACAACAATAATAATAATAATAATAATAGAAATTATAATAATAGTAATAATTATAATTATTATAATAATAAAAATAATAATTATAAGATTAGTAATAATTATTCTAATAATAATTAAAAAAATAATAATAATAGTAGTAATAATAATAATAATAGTAATAATAATAATAATAGTAATAATAATAATAGTAAATATAATAATAATTATAATAATAGTAATAGTAATAGTAATAATAATAAAAAATATAGCACATGAAGTATAAATTTTTTTAATAATGACTTATAAGTAAAAAAAAGTTAAAATTTAAGTTATTGTCAAACACTAATAATAACAAATGACTTATAACTTAGTTTAACCAATTTATAAGTCGTTCGCAAAACACCATCTAATACAAGATATAAAGAGAAATTAATATTTGATTATAAAAAAATTACAAGTCAAGAAAAGAGAATTTGAAAATGGGAGTTAAAAAAACTTACATACCATTGGTGCAACTTTATTATTATTATTATTGTTATTGTTATTATTATTATTTTTATTATTATTGTCATTAGTACTATTATTATTATTATTATTATTATTATTATTATTATTATTATTATTATTATTATTATTGTAGTATATAACTTCTTAAGATTATATTAATGGTATGTAGTAAAGGAGAAGAAAGGAATATATGAGGGAAATCTCATATTTTGATATAAATATTAATCATTGCAAAATATTAATAGATAACTTGTGTTGCTCCAGCGGTCAAATGACCAAAGTAACAAATAATAGGTCATAGGTTCGAATATGTTTCGCATTTGGATATAATTTTAAATACTAAATATGAATATTTTTTGATAATTCTCCGAATAATGAATATTGTCTTACAAAAATATGTTTATTGGGATTATCTTAATTTAAAGCAATATTTTAATAGTCGTTACAAAAAGTTGTATAAGATATGCAATGAAAATAAAAATTGTTGCCAATGAATGTGGTCCATATTAGGCAACGAAATATAGCAACAAATTTTTTTTCGTTGCCCACGATGAGGAGAAATCAAGTGGTTAGAAATTTTGCAACGAATTTCTAACGAATTTTGTTTTCAAATTTTGCAACGACTTATGAATTTCGTTGCAAAAAAGTGAAAGCCTGACACAATCTGCAACGAAGGACAAGTTTCGTTGCTAAACGTACACTTTTAGCAACGACTTATAAAGTTGTTGCTTGAAAAATCGTTGCTAAAGCCCAATTTTTAGCAACAAAAAACTTTTGTTGCCCACGATGACGGGAAATCAAGTGGGCGAAAATTTTGCAACGAATTTCTAACGAAATTTTTTTTCGCCAATAAATTAGCAACGACTTATGAATTTCGTTGCAAAAAGTTAAAGCCTAACAAAATCTGCAACGAAGGATAAATTTCGTTGCTAAACATATACTTTTAGCAACGACTTATAAAGTCGTTGCCCGAAAAATAGTTGCTAAAGGCCTGTGAGACCCCAGATTTTATCAATAAAGATTTAAATTTTATCGAAATAATTTTTAATATTATGGTGTGAATTTGAGATAAATATTATAGTTGTGGGTAGTATTTATAAATTTTACAAAATATGCAAGTGGTTATATTATATTCGATTGGCCTGGAGAATATTGGTTTAACAGGAATATTCGCATAATAACTCAATCATTGGTGGACCCCACAATGTAATTATCATCGGATCGAGAAAATGACAAAAATATTTTATTGAAATAACTGGCGGAAGTTTTACCGTGGTTTCTTGTTGAACTACTTTCAGTAGTAAAAAATAAGAATGTCGTGTGGTTGCATAGTAATTACGGTATTGATTATTGATGCTTATGTGAGAAGTCACCGGTTTGATTCCATTATTGTCGATTAATAATATGAATTATTATAGCGATAACGACGTTTTGTTTTATTCAGTATTATTAACGTAATAAAAGCGAAACATCTTTTATATAAAATGTAATACTTTATTAAAGTTATTCTATAAATAATATATTATATTTTATTACGCGTAGTGTTGCGTAGTGTTTTCGTAGATGTTTTGCATAGTAGATGCATAGTGTTTGCATAGTAAAATGTTTTTATATAAATAGAATATATTATATTTTATTTAAAAGATTTTTCTTTAAATATGGACCGTCGATTAAAATAAATCAATCTGGACCGTTCATGGATTAGTTACTTATGCATTCCATTTTCCTATAAATAAGCTCATTCCTTCATTATTTTCTTACGAATTCATTGAAACTCAGAGAGAGAAATTATAGAGAGAAGCTATAAAGAGAAAATTATAGAAAGAAGAAGAGTATTCGCTACTTCACTACTTCTATATTTAGGTTCTTTTTACTAGTAAGGGTGTTATTCTTTCTTCTTGAAGAGAACTTCATTATTCCATTCACTATTATTCGTTGGAATAACTTTTGTAAAAGTGGCATACCCTATACATAACTCGTGATACGCTGACATACCCTATACTTGGTGAAATCCTTATGTTATTCCATCGCTTATTATTACATTTGAATAACTCAGATAATGCTGCTTATTTACCTATACTTGGTGACATTCTTCTATTATTCATTGGAACATCCCGTCATGTGTTTTACACCGGACCGGTTCCGCTTTTTATTATTACATTGGAACATCCATGCTCGTGTGTTTTACACCGGACTGGTTAAAATCTTTTTATCATTCTGTTGAATATCCTATCTGTGTTTTACAGGATCCGATTCCATCTTTATTATTTCTGTTGAACATCCCGCTTGGTGTGAATTTCACCGACCGGTTCCGTTATTATTATTATGTTGGAATAACTTTATGCTATCGGCACCGCATGCATGGTGATTTCTTTTGTTATTCCATTCTTTATTATACCCATTAGTTAAAACTTTGACTTCTATACTCCATGAAATTAGTAGAATATCCTCGATATTTGCGTTTTCATCCAAAGATATCTTTTCATGGAAATATTCTTCGATCATTCTTGAATTTTACTCTACTTAAACAAAGATCGTGTTGACAATTTGGACGTTAATAATTCATGGATTAAATAATTCTTGAACTTGTTTTATTGAATTATTATGTCATCATCATCATCCTCATGTTATATTATGTTATCTTTGGCTTACGTGCATAGATGAACTTAGTATGATTATGACCGAGGATCATTCTAGTATAATCATGACTTGATATAAATGATGTGACAAAAGTCCTCGTTGGTTCTGTAATGCGATGATGGATAGTTTTTGGTATGATTATGACTGGGGGTTATTCTAAGATAGTCATTTGACCATTGATAATTTGGTGAAAATCCTCGACAGTGGTACAGTGGATAATTAGATGTGGTGGTTTATTTATTGTCGAGTCTCAAATGATAAAAATTGATGAAAACCTTTTAAAACCTAAAAGATAGTAGACTTTATTCTCTACTTGACTCTTTTTAATGGATCGCTTATTCATTGCAGCTTAAACCGGTTTGTCTATTGTATTTTATCGGTTTAACATCATTGAAGGCTAATGATAATTTATTCTCGCATTATCTTAGTCATAATATTTCTTCGGGCTAGTTGAGCTCACCCTTTCTCTTTCACCGTTATTCTCGTGAAATGAGAACATAGCCGACGGAGCCTGGGAACGTAAGTAATGGTCCGAGGATAGCATTAGTAGTCCTCACTATTCGTGAAATAGTGTGATAATAGTTGTAATGAGGACTCCTTTTGAGTTTGTATAATATCTAGTAGACAATATTTGTATCCAAACTCACGCTTTATGTCGATATGCATACCTACGCTTATGTTAGTAAGTTGTATTTGAATTTATGTACCATGTAAGTGGCGACCCAAGATGGGGTGACGATACCTAATTTTGGGGCGCGCCATAATTGGTATCGAGCTTAGGATATGATCCCCGCTAAGATGTGAGATAAGAACTAGGAGGGGAGAGGCGGAAATTCTTCGTTAGTATGACCTACCTAAATTTATTTGGTATTTAATTGGCTCACGTAGTATATAGGGATAATATGTGATATGTTAATTAACCCTTGTTTTTGTGATGTTGTTTGTATTTAGATGTTGTGAATAGGGCTCTGTTATTGGGAGCGCGATAATGAGTCACTTCAACCAAAAGGTAACGACCAACAACACGATAATAATCATACCGGCCAGAACGCAACCATCGAACAATGATGACCATCGTGGGAGAAATTATCATGTTAAGAATGGTAACCACTTGATTGGTAATCATGGCCAAGATAATAGAAGTGGAAATTTCAAGAAGAGAAGGTCATTTAGCTCGATTTTGTCGTGCACCAAAGTCAAGTCCAATTGGGACGGTGGCACCAAAGGTGGATACTGGATAAAACAAAGTCGGGTGTTTTTCATGAAGAGCGTTTTCATGACGACTTCTTAAAAAGCAAGTGACTCGAACGGGTTAGCAGGTTAGTTAATTATAAATTCTTTGAAGTCTATACCTTATAAGATACCTAGGTTCTACCCATTATTTTATCTCACTTGCTTTGCGTTCAACATTTAAATTTGACTCAGGAGAAGTTAGACTTTAACTTATGGTTGAAACTTCGTTGGGAGAAACCTTCGTTACCTCCAATTGCTTATTAATCTTGTTGTTTCAAATAAACACTTTCACGTTATTGTCGATCTTATCTCTTTGAAAATACTTGCCTTTGAGGTAATTTTTGAAAACGATTGATTAACTACTCATTATTCTTTTGTAAGGTTGTTAGCTTTCATATTCCTAACCAACGTGTTATACTTAATTCAAAGTAACCAAATCCTAAAGTTAATCCTTTGTTATATCAAGCCATAAGTAAAGAGCCCGATCCTTTCGTTGTCGACTTTCCTTGTGTGGAATGCAACCGCGGACTTTCTTGTAGGCGACGTCGTGGATGAAGATGGCAAGTTGATAGGTATCATTGTGAGGTCTTATCGTGTTAAGGGATAGAAGTCACAGTTGGTATTAATGTGACGTACTATCCAAGTCTTGGACGAGAGTAACAGTTTTGAATGATATTTCTATCATTAATAAATTTCTTGGCGTATTCTTGAAGACTTCTTAGCCTACCCTAGAGCGTGAAATCGAATTTTGTATTGACCCTAGTACAAAACCCATTTCTTAAACCCTCAAATATTTCTTCAACTAAAAGGATCTGTTTACGAGGATTATGATGAAAGTCATAATAAAAGTATAGAACTGATGAAAATCATGGGTATATGAAGTATTAGTAAGTTTTATGATGAGTCATGTTGGTTAGTATGTGAAAACATGAAAGTTTCTTAGAAATCACAAAGAGTTGAAAATCAGATTTTGGTGAAAAACGTAACATGAAATTCAATTGACCATATCTCCTATTATATTTTGAATTTTTGAGTGTGGTCAAGTCCTAGAGTTAGATCTATGAGTTACCTAACTAATCCAAGTGGAATTACTGAAAAAGGTGTTGTAGATTTTTGTGTGGACTGATTTTAGCAAAGGAGGCCAAAGCTGTAAATTTCGAAAAATGCTATCGCTTGAAACTTTAAGGGGACTGTTTCGGCCACTTAAATTATGAGAAAATTCTGGCCTTTTGGGACATGAAGGTATATGGTATAAAGTACCTCCTGTCCAAAAATGAGCTCATTCTGACTTAAAATGAGCAAGTTATGACTATTTCAATATTTAGGTTTTTCCGACGAAAAACGCTATAACCGGAGTTCTATAACTTCGATGACCATGAAATTTAAACTAGAAGCTCACGTTAACATGTGTAAGATCCTGCCAAGATTTGGGAATTTTTGGAGTTAAACTTGAGGTAGCTAATTTCTTAAGGAATTAATTAGAAATTGATTTTTGAAAAATAGTAAATGAATTTTAAAAATTCCGAGAAAAATATATTTTCATTATGGGACTATATTATGCTAAATCCCAGAAAAGAAATATTTTGGGACTAATTTGGTATTTTTCATGAAAATAGTTTAGTTACGAACATATGAGTTAAATATGTTATGTGAAGTAACAAAGTTGAAAATAGGATTTTATGGCTAGAGAATCCTATATAGAATATATGCATATTTTTTGATGAGGGATTTGATAATTGGTGATGATATTTTATGAGTATGGCATTTTTGAATGATTAAATGCATTATATGGTAAAGCGTAAACAATTGAGATAAATTGTTTATAAATTTAAGAAGTGATTAAAATATTATTATAATATTAATGTTATTAGATTATGAGATTATTAAGTGATTGATAACATGGGGATATTCTTGAATCTGGATAAATTATATTATAAATGTTTAATATTTATCCTTTATCTCATTTGATTGATTCTTTATATCATTATCCTCATGTTTATATTATATTGAAAGTCATCTCGTTTCAGTAGTGTATAGATGGACTTGGTATGATTATGACCGAGGATTGTTGGTAAGATAATCATAACCAGTAAATGAATACACAATTATCTTTGGTAGTAGTGCATGGATAATTTGTGGTCGTGATACTTAATGAAAAAAACACAATTATCTTTGGGTAGTAGTGCATGGATAATTTGTGGTCGTGATATCTTAATGAATACACAATTATCTTTTGGTAGTAGTGCGTGGATAATTTGTGGTCGTGATACTTAATGAATACACAATTATCTTCGGTAGTAGTGTATGGATAATTGTGGTCGTGATACTAATGAATACACAATTATCTTTCGTCAGTAGTAGTGCATGGATAATTTGTGGTCGTCGTAATCTTAATGAATACACAATTATCTTTGGCCGTAGTGCATGGATAATTTGTGGTCGTGATACTTAATGAATACACAATTATCTTTGGTAGTAGTGCATGGATAATTTGTGGTCGTGATCTTAATGAATACACAATTATCTTTGGTAGTAGTGCATGGATAATTTGTGGTTGTGATCTTAATGAATACACAATTATCTTTGGTAGTAGTGCATGGATAATTTGTGGTCGTGATACTAATGAATACACGATTATCTTCGCCAGTAGTGCATGGATAATTTGTGGTTGTGATACTAATGAATACACAATTATCTTTGGTAGTAGTGCATGGATAATTTGTGGTCGTGATACTAATGAATATCCTCGGCACGTAGTGCGGGGATGATTCGATGATATGGATTAATTATTGAAATGAGTCTCAAAGAATGAAATATTAATTCATGGATGTGGTAAAAGTCATCTTTGGTAGTAGTGCATTGATAGACTTGGTATGATTATGACCACGGATTATTCTAAGATAATCACGATCAGACCGAAAAACACGAATATCCTTGGCCAAGATAGTGCATGGATAATTCGTGGTCGTGATACTATTAAGCTAAGTCTCAAAGATTATTGGTTTTACAGCTTATATATCTTTGGCTCAGTAGTGTAAAAAGATGAATTGTTAATGAATATCTTTGGTAGGATTGCAAAGATGAACTTAATATTTTCAACGATAAAGGTATTCAAGGTATCCTCATCTCTTATCATACAGTGCGTACACCCTAATTTCGAGGGCTTAAATTCCATAAGGAGGGAGATTGTGAGACCCCAGATTTTATCAATAAAGATTTAAATTTTATCGAAATAATTTTTAATATTATGGTGTGAATTTGAGATAAATATTATAGTTGTGGGTAGTATTTATAAATTTTACAAAATATGCAAGTGGTTATATTATATTCGATTGGGGAGAATATTAGGTTTAACGAGGAATATTCGTACAACGGCTCAATCATTGGTGGACCCCACAATGTAATTATTATCCGGATTGAGAAAATGACAAAAATATTTTATTGAAATAACGGCGGAAGTTTTACCGTGGTTCTTGTTGAACTACTCTTAGTAGTAAAAGTACAAGATAATACGTGTGGTTGCATAGTAGCATATACCGGTATTGATTATTGATGCTTATGTGAGAAGTCACTCGGTTTGATTCCATTATTGTCGATTAATAATATGAATTATTATATAGCGATAATGACGTTTTTGTTTTATTCGTATTATTAATGTAATAAAGCGAAACATCTTTTATATAAAATAGAATACTTTATTAAAGTTATTCTATAAATAGAATATATTATATTTTATTATGCATAGTGTTGCATAGTGTTTTTGCATAGTGTTTTGCATAGTATTGCATAGTGTTTGCATAGTAAAATGTTTTTATATAAATAGAATATATTATATTTTATTTAAAAGATTTTTCTTTAAATATGGACCGTCAGATTAAAATAAATCAATCTGGACCGTTCATGGATTAATTCTTATGCATTCCATTTTCCTATAAATAAGCTCATTCCTTCATTATTTTCTTATGAATTCATTGAAACTCTAGAGAGAGAAATTATAGAGAGAAGTTATAGAGAGAAAATTATAGAAAGAAGAAGAGTATTACGCTACTTCACTACTTCTATATTCAGGTTCTTTTTACGGTAAAGGGTGTTATTCTTTCTTCTTGAAGAGAACACATTATTCCATTCACTATTATTCATTTGAATAACTTTGTAAAAAGTGGCATACCCTATACATAACCTGTATCGTGCAGATACCCTATATTTGGTGAAATCCTTATGTTATTCCATTGCTTATTATTATTACATTGGAATAACTTTGTATAATGTGGTTTACCCTATACTTGGTGACATTCTTCTATTATTCATTTTGGAACATCACATGCGTGTGTTTTACAGGACTGGTTCCGCTTTTTTATTATTCTGTTGGAACATCCATGCGTGTGTTTTACACCGGACTGGTTAAAATCTTTATCATTCTCATTGGAATATCCTATCGTGTTTTTTTACAGGATCCGATTCCATCTTTATTATTCTGTTGAACATCCCGCTTGCGGTGTGAATTTCACGACACCGGTTCCGTTATTATTATTATGTTGGAATAACTTTTGTCATGCGAAATACCGCATGCATGGTGATTTCTTTTGTTATTCCATTCTTTATTATACCCGGTTGGTTAAAACTTTGACTTCTATACTCCATGAAATTAGTAGAATATCCTTGATATTTGCGTTTCATCCGATATCTTTTCATGGAAATATTCTTTCGATCATTCTTGAATTTTACTCTCACTAAACAAAGATATCATGTTGACAATTTGGACGTTAATAATTCATGGATTAAATAATTCTTGAACTTGTTTTATTGAATTATTATGTCATTGTCATCATCCTCTCATGTTATATTATGTTATCTTTGGCTTACGTGCATAGATGAACTTAGTATGATTATGACCGGGGATCATTCGGTATAATCATGACTTGATATAAATGATGTGACAAAAGTCCTCAAAGTATTCGTAATGCGATGATGGATAGTTTTGGTATGATTATGACCCGGGGGTGATTCGGTATAGTCATGACCATTGATAATTTGATGAAAATCCTTGACCGTGTAGTACAGGGATAATTAGATGTGGTGGTTTATTTATTGTCGAGTCTCGGTGATAAAAATTGATGAAAACCTTTTAAAACCTAAAAGATAGTAGACTTTATTCTCTACTTGACTCTTTTAATGGATTGCTTATTCAACTGCAGATTAAAACCTGGTTGTCTATTGTATTTTATCGGTTTAACACTTTGTTGAAGGCTAATGATAATTTATTCTCGCATTATCTTAGTCATAATATTTCTTCTTTGGGCTAGTTGAGCTCACCCTTTCTTTCACCTTTGTTCTCTTGAAATGAGAACATAGCCGGGATTTAGTCGGGGAGCGAAGTAATGGTCCGGAGGATAGCATTAGTAGTCCTCACTATTCTGTGAAATAGTGTGATAATAGTTGTAATGAGGACTCCTTTTGAGTTTGTATAATATCTAGTAGACAATATTTGTATTCAAACTCACAGTTTATGTCGTATTGTACACGACAGTTATGTTAGTAAGTTGTATTTGAATTTATGTACCATGTAAGTGGCGACCCAAGATGGGTGACGTATACCTAATTTTGGGGGCGTCACAAGGCCCATTTTTTTGTAGTGTTCGTTTAATCAATTTCTTAGCCGCCCCCCAATAATTTTCCCACATACTTTCTTTATTTGCTCAATTATTTGATTAATTTCTCATTTGACCATTTATCAATTTAACATTTTATAATTTTAGAATAATAATCATAAATTAAATTAGATTTTTATTTTATAAAAGTCGGGGTTTTACAATCACCCCACCTTATGAAATTTCGCCCTCGAAATTTACGAACGTACCTGGAATTCCGAAGAGATAAGAATTTCAAATTCTAGCTCCCAGGCTACTTCCTCTGTCTCATTGTTCATCCATTGCTCATTTTCTGTATTTCAGATATCATTCTAGAATACAGTTTCAAAATAAGGGTTAATTAACATGCCACATAATATCTCTATACTTTGACCGACCAATTAAATAACAATTAAACTTAGGTAGGTCATACTAGCGAAGGAATTTCCCGTCTCTCCCCTCCTAATTCTAGTCTCACATCTCAGCCAGGGATCATATCCCTAAGCTTTGATACCAAATGTGACACCCCCAAAATAGGTATACATCACCCATCTTGGGTCGCCAGAAACAATATTAGTGACAACACCATTTATACAACTGTCGTGCAAAATACGACGACACATATACTGTGAGTTTCAATATAAATATTGTAGCGTATATAATACGACAATATTCATACTCAAATTATTACAATGCCATATAAAGTACAACAACAAATATTTCAAGTCTCCAAAGGAATACGAGAAGATTTTTGTCCTCCTCATTCTAATGGAGTGCATTTTGACGCTTTCAAATTCGAGTTCGCATAACCCTATTTAGTTCACCAAATATAACTATTAAATGATGTATAAAATATGTCACACACATTTTAAATTCTCCATACAATTATTATGCCCCACCATTTCATACTTTGATTAGGATTTCGACTAATTTGAAACACCACTTTATACCCACGACCTCTCTGCTAGTCCCAGCTACGCTTTCATTTCCTGAAAAGGGTGAGCACAAATAGCCCATTAAAGAATATCATGACTTAAGATAACTAAATTATCAAAATAATTCAGATATTTAGAACATATGGTAGAAGATAAAAGTTTTCAACCATAATAGCAGCAGAATCAACAATCCATTAGAAGAATCAAGTAGAACATAATGTCCACTATCTCCCCTAGATTAAAAGTCCATCGTTAATATTTCATTCCTGTAATACTCATCAACAGTTCTTGGTTATACCAAAGACAAAGAGAACTCTCATCACCTGTCTTCACCTGAACCACCACAGATTATAATTAAATCATAATTCATATTTATAATCAAGTAAATCAACAGTCCAACTTTGCACTACATGCCAAAGATATACAACTGTAAAACAAATAACCAACAGTCCATATTTGCTTTACAAGCCAAAGATATACAACTGTAAAACCAATAATGTTGAGACTCAGCTTAATAGTATCACGACCACGAATTATCCATACACTACGGGCCAAGGATATTCGTGTTTTCAATCTGATCATGATTATAATAGAATAATCTCGGTCATAATCATACCAAGTCTATCTATGTACTACGGGTCAAAGATGACTTTTACCACATTATTTGTAACATTACGGTCATGATTATACCGAATAATCTCTGGTCATAATCATACAAAGTCCATCTATGCACTACTGGCCATAGATGACTTTCAACACAATATAAGCATGAGAATGATGACAAAGATATATATAATGAATAAACATAAATCATCAGAATAATAAGATAACATAGATCTTATTGATTTTCAACTTAATTATCCAGAGTCCAAATTGATATCATAATAATAGATGAATCACAAACTATTAAGGATATTCTAATCCTTTCAGGACTTTTCACCATTTAATGATAAACTGAATAAACGAATAATAATATCTTACCATAACATGGAGTATGAAAGAAAATGATATTACTTTTACCATAAAAATGATACCCTCTTACCACAATAATGATATCCCTTACCTTAGCATGTGACTTGATTCTGCTTTCTGTGAAATTGATCAACTTAAACAATGCTTGCATTCCTTATCTACACTTGGAGTAACATTACACTCAATAGAAATACTCACAATATTATACTCACAATATTGTAGTAAAAGAATTCTATATTTTTAGTGTAGTGATGGTGTGTGTTTAGTTGCTCAACCGGGCAACTTATTTATATTGAAAATTTAGTAAACAACTACCACACCTGCTTTGACAAAATAATCAAATGAGGTATATAATAATGGTAGTGGAATTTATGGTCCCACCGAAAAAATTAAACCAACTTGTACCTATTTTGGGGGCGTCACAGGTTTAGTTGGTCAACTGATTTTTCTAGTTGAATCACCTGTTCGTCCGATAGGTCAACTTGGTTCAAACCAGATCGGAATACCGACCGATTCTAAGTTTAACCGGTTGAACCGACGCTCTAGTCCGAATTTAAAACTATGGTGTTGTCAATCAAAAGAGGCAAAGTAAATGTGCCAAGAATTTAAATTTAAGTCAACAACAACATTACAACAATCAGAATAAAAAAAATAATACTAGTGAAAATGAGTTCATTCAATCAGAAACATACAAATTATATGTATGATATAATTGAGGGAGGGATATGTATCATATCCAGAAATAAAATATAAATTACAAACTTTCATGATATAAGTATAAGAATAAAATAATCAAAAATAAATTGTAACTTTAAACATCTCCCATCTTCAAAATAAAATTTTAATATAATAATATGTATAGAGTTCAAGGGCGGTGCAATGTATTTGTCACTTCAATATCAAATATTAAAACTTAGACGATTTTTTATTAGGCTTTCAATTTTAGAAAAGATTTAAGTTTGCTCCAAAGAGACTTTAATTGCCTTGACAAAATTTTAATTTCTTTAAAGAGACTTGAATTGCTTCGAAAAGATATACTATTTAGTGTGAGCATTTTGAGGGACAAGGAGGTGGTGAAAACAGGAGCTGGAGGATGATTTTAAGGTTCTACATATGGAATTCTTAAATCCACAAGATTTTATGTTATTTTCACAATAAAAGTGTCGCTGTAGATGTGTAGCGACAGTGTTTATTTGCAAGAATTATAATCCTGAAACTATATTCCAATACAGTATAATATCAAGATTACTAATTGAGTGATTCTACGCGGACATGAGTTTTGGACAAGAAAATTGGATCGGAAGAACAAAATCAATTTGTTTTCGCGAACAATTGGACAATACAGTCAATTTGTTCGCGGGAACAAATTCATTTTGTTCTCCGGTCTAAAATCCCTGTCCGCATATACTTATTGTTATTAATTCTATGATTAAATAGTTATAGTTACATGTTTGTTTTTTTATGAAATTATTTAAGAGGTATGCTTCTGATATCTCTCCTCGTTGTTTTTACTAATAAACTTTTTTATATAAATTTTTATTTCTTAATTATCTCAACGAGTGTGTTTATGTGTGACCATTTTTGCAACAAGCCAGCCACAAGATCAAGCCATAATTAAGGATATGTCTAGGAAACCAATACAAACAATTCCAAACTAACGGATCCGGTTAGCATGAAGTTTATTTTTTGGTAAGTTGATCAATTGACCAATAGAATACTGACACATATAGAGCCTCTCATGCCACAAGATCTTCATCTACCAATTAGGTCTTGGCTATCCAAAAATGAATTTCATGCTAACCACTTCTAAAACGAAAGGTTATGTTTATGTTTTGGGCTGGTAAACAAAACCTAACAGGTGTCCTGATAATCTGCAATTGTCATTTCAAATTGTATCAAGAATGGTAGTTGTTCAAATTTAAGATAAAATAAAGAGAATCTAATAGGTTGGTAGGTTGGTTTTGTCAATTACTTACTTCATTGCTCACTGGTTGACTGGTGTGGCTGCCCAATATAGTGTGACAAAAATTAGATGTAACTGGCCTGATCAATGTATATTATTCCCTTGGTTCATACTGTATGCATGCTTGCAAATATTGACCAATAGTCCTCCTCCCTTAGTCCCAAAATCATATTACTCTTTCATTTGCTATACATTTTTAAGAAATTTGAATTTCAAAAATATTTATTTATTATATTTTAGTAACAACTTGTATTTCGGATGATATAAATTTATTATACAAACTAACATTTGAAGACACATGCGTTACGTGTGTAAATAGTATAGCTATAAAAATAAGGATAAATAAATTTTATGACCAAACTATACCAACGCAGACATCAGCCACTCACGATTTTAGGATTTTCTCCATTTCAAATGAAATAAAGAGTCTTCATTCTTTGTATATTCTCATCATTATTTCTCTTTCTCATTATTATGATATCACATTTTAACATATTTTAAATTTCGACCATAAAATGGAGAAGATCCTCATTCACACACAACTCATTTCAGGAAAAATGTCCAAATGAATTGTGGAATTTAAAATGCTTGTAATCTAGATCCTTGGCATATACCTTGCACTTATTAGGAAGCTACAAAGTTAATGATTAATTATAAAGTAAATAAAATTCAGTAGCCAAATAATCCAAGATACTAATGTTTATGGGAATGAAGAAAAAAGCCAAATAATTAAATATACCTCCAATAAGGCAGAGAAGACAGAGGGAGTATGTGATAACGTGTGAGGCTAAAAGGTTATTAAGGGTCAGTTTGAATTAAATGTTTCCTCACCCAGCAACTGCAACCAGAACCTATTAAATGACCATCCAAAAACAAAGCAAAATATAATATGCCTATTCCCCCCATCTTTTTCATTTCCACAGAAGAAAAAGATAATGATATTTATGAGAGTAGATAGAAGTTAAGAAGATATGAAAAAAATAAAAAATAAAAAATAAAAAATAAAATCAGTTTTAAGTTGAGGTTTTAGGCTGTTTTTGCATGGGTTCAGCCCTAATATTCCAGTCAAATTCACAGTTTCCTCATTTCTCATCCAAATCCCATTTCTCCATTTTCTTTATTTCCTCTGCTTTTTCCTTTCCTTTCCTTCCCTTCCCTTCTCATTTTCCTTCAGATCTTCACCTAGTTTGATAAATTAATGCTAACCCATTTTCCTTTAGATTCTATACTTCAAAACCCATATCATATTTTCCACTATTTGTTACTCGTTTTCCTCCTTTAAGTTCAGATTTCAGTGGAATATAAAAACAGGGGAACAGCAAGAACAGTCAAACAAGAGAAAAGTTAGCCATGTCAATTTCCACAAATGATGTAATGATGGAAATAGAAGTACATAAGCCTCAAGGGAATGGAATGGTGATAGGCGGATTGAGTCCTTTGAGTGAAACTTTGTGGAAAGAGAAAACTAATACAGAATTCATAGGCGATGTTTCGGCTCGGCTGGCTTGGAAAGATCTGACAGTTATGGTCACTTTGAGCAATGGGGAGACTCAAAATTTGCTGGAAGGGCTCACTGGCTACGCCGAGCCGGGGACCTTTACGGCGCTTATGGGTCCTTCTGGTTCAGGGAAATCTACTCTGCTGGATTCTCTGTCGAGCCGCCTTGCGGCAAATTGCTTTCTTTCCGGGGATATTTATCTTAATGGTCGTAAAACAAAGCTCTCTTTTGGGACTGCTGTGAGTTTTCTTGATCTTTTGTCTCTCTCTGTTTTCATATCTTTCCATCCATATGTTATGTGTTAGCAATAACATGATATACCCTTCATTAAATAGCTTGATTTAATTACTTAACATGTATCAGAGCTTCAGCTGTGCAAGGTCTTGTTATCTATAAAAAGTTACATTTGAGGGTGAGTGTTAGCAACAACATGATATACATTGTTGGGTCATCCATCTAATAACTTAAGCTTTTAGATGAGTTGATTACCTAACATTATTATATACTCCATCTGTCCTAAAATGAGTCTTATTTGACTTTTTGACTTTCTTTAGCTTTTCTTAAGTCACTCCTACATAATATTTTCTTTTTAATGTTATATTTTAAGATTTTGTTACTAGATAAAAATTTAATAAATCTTAAAATGCATCAAAAAGTTAAATGTGACTCTCATTTTTGGACGGATGGAGTATATGTGTTTATGGGATATGTATCAATTTCTGTTTATTTATACCATTAAATTGAACCATCATCTTGAATTTGTTTGTTTGATAGCTGAAAAGAGGAATAGTATATATGTGATTGATTCTTGTTTGATTGCTGTTGGATTGTGTTTTGCTGACTTCATGTTAGTCTGTAGTGTTATGCTTTAATTACAACTGGAAAGAATTATGCACATCTTTTTCTCTAGATGATTTGATTTCCCTTTTTTTTTTTTTTTTACTATAAATGCATACAAAACTTGTGATTCAAGTAATTTAAATTCGTCGATTAGTAGAAATTGATTAAATGATTTTTCTGTTTCAAATGGATCATCATTCAGGCATATGTAACTCAAGATGATAACTTGATTGGTACTCTCACGGTTCGCGAAACAATTTCATATTCAGCTCGTCTTCGTCTCCCTGACAAAATGGCTAGGCAAGAGAAGCGGTCGTTGGTTGAGAGTACAATTATAGAAATGGGACTTCAAGATTGTGCTGATACTGTTATTGGAAATTGGCACTTGCGAGGGATCAGTGGAGGCGAAAGGAGGAGAGTTAGCATTGCCCTTGAAATCCTGATGAGGCCTAGATTGCTCTTTCTTGATGAGCCTACAACTGGACTTGATAGGTAAAACTCTCAGGCTATGTTTGTTTGCTCTTAGTTGAGTAAATGAGAGTCTTATTTGACTCTTTTTTTTACGTATATTCAGATTTATCAACACACATGAACTTTTCCTCTGGTACCGATATTGAATGTTGATTGAATTTTGTTGGCAGTGCTTCGGCATTTTTTGTAACTCAGACGTTACGCGCTCTTTCTAGAGACGGGAGAACTGTCATAGCCTCTATACATCAACCAAGCAGTGAAGTTTTTGAACTGTTTGATCGTTTGTACTTGCTTTCTGGAGGAAAGACTGTTTATTTTGGTCAGGCTTCAGAGGCATACGAGGCAAGATTCTATTTTATTTTCCTATATCAAACTTTTATATGAATCAAGAATCCTAACAATTTTTTCTCATGTTACAGCACTTGTCTATGTATTATGTTTTACTAAGATGAAGCTCTAATAAGTGTGTGTGTGTTTGAGCAGTTCTTTGCACAAGCTGGCTTTCCATGCCCAGCTCTGAGAAACCCGTCCGACCATTTTCTACGCTGCATTAATTCAGATTTTGACAAAGTTAAGGCTACTCTAAAAGGATCCATGAAACTGAGGGTATACCAAATTCTGTTTTTCCCTTTCTGATCTCTTTTAAATCAACAAGTTGTTTATCTTTATTGCATAAAATTTGTTGTTCATATGGTTTTCGATGATCAGTTTGAAGCAAATGACGATCCTTTGGAAAAGATGACAACAGCTGAGGCTATTCGAACTCTTACTGACTTCTATCGTTCATCTCAAAACTATTACTCAGCACTAGAAAGGGTCGAGGAAATGTCCAAAGTTGTAAGCACCCTTTTCCCTTTTCTAGGCCATAGGAAAAACAAGTTATAAGTGTATAGGTAGGATTAGATCCTGATCCTATTCTCATTTGTTGTGCAGAAAGGAACTGTGCTAGATTCAGGAGGCAGTCAGGCTAGTTTCTTGATGCAGGCCTTTACGTTAACCAAGCGTTCGTTCATCAACATGTCTAGGGACTTTGGTTATTACTGGCTGCGGCTTGTAATCTATGTTTTGGTCACTATCTGCATAGGAACAATCTATTTGGATGTCGGAACAAGTTACAATGCCATTCTGGTATTTATTCTCATCATCTGTACTAATATCCACTCTTAGAATGTTCACTTTCAACATTTGGTTCTAAACCAGGCACACTGATTGACTCGGTACATGTAACCAAAGAATGCACTATCTTAGTTCTCGTACCATAATTTGAAACGATAGTACCCGGTGACTCTTAACCAAGGGAAGATAGTCAGTCTTCCTATTTAGAAAATGCCATATGACAGCTACAAGTTAATAGATATAGTGTAGTGATTTTATACAGTAATTAGAAAGTTGCTAGAATGATAACTATGAAGTGAACACAATTTCTTATTTTTTGATTCTCTTTATTAATTTCTGCTGACAATTAATCTTACATATAGGCAAGGGGAGCTTGTGCCTCGTTTGTGTTTGGATTTGTCACATTCATGTCCATTGGTGGATTTCCTTCCTTTGTTGAAGATATGAAGGTAAGTTTTACCATAAGCACTTGCTCTGTCTCAAAAATGAAAGTCAGATTGACTTGTTTTCCGGCATATTAGGCACTTGGGCCATTATTTTTTTGAAGTCAAAAGTGCAAATGGGACACTCCTTTTTGGATAGATGCAGTACTAAATACTGACAATTTTATTACCAAGCTTACTTTTTTCTGCTGCTAACACTAAATATTTGAACAGGTTTTCCAAAGAGAAAGGCTGAATGGGCACTATGGGGTGGCTGCATTTGTGATCAGCAACACAATATCTGCAATGCCATTTCTGATGATGATTACATTCATCTCAGGAACTATTTGTTATTTCATGGTCCATCTTCATCCAGGATTTACGCATTATCTCTTCTTCGTTTTGTGCCTGTACGCGAGTGTCACTGTTGTAGAGAGCCTGATGATGGCTATCGCAAGTATTGTTCCAAATTTTCTCATGGGAATTATCATAGGTGCCGGAATTCAGGTAATAATGTGTGTAAATTAAATAATTAATACATGTATTAATCTTTTGTATTTTCAGTTAATATGGCTTAACTTTTTCCATCCAAATGTTAGGGGATATTCATGCTGGTATCTGGATACTTCAGACTTCCCAATGATATTCCAAAGCCGGTCTGGCGATACCCAATGTCTTACATCAGTTTTCACTTCTGGGCTCTTCAGGTACACTAGTACTCCCTAGTCCCTACTGTGTCCCAAAATTAATGCCCCAACAGCTTTTTTCTTCATTATTAGGCATTTTGTTTAAAACCAATGTTTAAAAGACTTAACAACAAAACCCCCAAAGCTGACTCAGTGATTTAAGAGATCAGCCGTAAACCTGGAGGTCCTAGTTCGACTCCCATTGAAAGGGCCACAAGCCGTAAGTTTCGGCCTGTTTCAGAAGTCTTGTTCGGAGACATAGTCTGGTCGCAATACCGGAAAACTCCTCATAGAAAAAGAAGAAAAAGAAAAGACTTAACAACAAACCTTAAAATGCTTTAAGAAAACAAAAGTCATAGTCAAATGGCATTCTAATTTTGGGACTGGTGGTAGTTTTACTTGTCCAATGGAACAATTATGTCTTGCAACAGTTTCTACTTTTGGCCTCTTGAAACACACTAATACTTAATTGTCCCAAAATAAAAGTCCCATTATGTCTCAAAAAAGTGAGGAAGTCAAAGGAGACTCTTATTTCTGGACAGATGGATTTGGATTCGGAAATGCAACTCTCTGCTATGATAATGCAACTCGCTTTGGTATACTGCCCAAATGGGCATCAGGATCTGGACAGATGCAGTATTATTTATTTGTTAAGAAAATGTACTAGTCCCAAATGGTAAGATGATGAAACTGATGCTTATAAAATGCTTGTGCTATACAGGGACAATACCAAAATGATCTGGAGGGACTAATTTTCGACAACAACACGCCGGATAAACTTCCAAAAATCCCCGGCGATTATGTATTGGAATACGTGTTCCAAATCGACGTGCATCGATCAAAATGGGTGGATCTCAGTGTCCTTTTCAGCATGATTGTGATTTATCGCATACTTTTCTTCCTAGTGATCAAGATCAATGAGGACTTGACCCCTTGGCTAAGGGGCTACATGGCTAGGAGGAGAATGCTGCAGAAAAATGTAAACCTGAATACAACAGTGGCTCCATATGGGCTAACTCAATCTCCTTCATTGAGGAATTATGTGGATAGTAACAAAGCTACTGGAAGTAGCAGGAATAGGCAAGGGCTTAGACGTGTTTGACAAGTATTAGTAGTAGTAGTAGTAGTGGTGCTTGTTTCATGCTTTTATTTTTGTTATTAAAAAAGTTAAAATTATGTCTCAAGAAAATATCATTGTACCTAGCAATTTAATTATATCTCCCAGGATGTGAGTCCATTTCTAAGATTTTTAACAAAAAGTTTACGCTTTTATTTTTACCATTCAAGACCACAACTTTACAAATTATTACAATCACAAATTACATTGATCACCTTACTCAAAAGGGGGCTTCGATTAGGGGTGCTCAAAATTTTTGGATTTTTCGGTTTTTTACTGGTACTGGCGGTACCGATTTTTCGGTATTTTAACACTTTTCGGTACCGGTAGTGGTAAAGACTTTTTTGAATTCGGTAAAAATCGAAATACCGAAATTTAATAATTAATAGTTAATGTTTTGTAATTTTATATATTAAATAATTTTTTTAATATATTAATAATTTCTATATAATAGTAGTTTTATTAATTTTTTTTATATATATTAATAATGTTTTGTAGTTTTATTTTATATATTAATTATTATTAATAGTTAATGATTTCTTAGTTTTTTAAAAAAATTTTAATATATAAAAAAAATTATTTAATTATTATTAATAATTATATATATTACCATGCGGTATAACCGAAAACCAAACCGAAAAAATCGGTACAGATTTTGTACCGAACCGGTAATTCGGTATCGGTTTCGGTTCTTGTTTTTTTGATAATTTCGGATCGGTACCGGTTCGGTTTTTTACCAATAAGCACCCCTAGCTCTGACCCTGTCCGTGAACAAAGTCGGACACAATTTTATGGATTATAGTTGGCTTAAATATAAATAACTATCTTAAATTATTATTTTTTTACTTCGATGATCAACCTTTTAATTTTTTCAATCAGATCATTAAACTATCATTTTTTTTTCTATTTTCGTTCAATTGAACCTACCACGTCATAAATTGATGACGTGGCCCCGCAGACTAGGCTAATAAATGCCATGCCTACGTGTAATTAAAAATTAGGCTCAAATAAAAATTACTATCATGAGTACAATTGATCTTTTTTCACTTTGGTGATCGATCTTTTAATTTTTTTCCACTTTTGTTCAATTGAAGTTGAAGATGATAGGTTCACAGAAACAAAATGGTGAGAGTTATTTACTTTTTAATTACTAACTTTTAATTGGTTTTCTCCATTAACTAAGAGCTCATTAAGTATATGGAAAATGAATATGTGTAAATGATTTTCTAATAATTTAATACTATTTTTATTTTTAGAAAAGAAATAATTAATGATAGTTGTAAGTAAAATAAAATCTAATAATTAGTTACTGAGATAATTTTCCCCCTTTTATTTTGTTTGAAAATTTAGGTGTTAATGATAGTGATCGATAATATTTTCATAATTATTACTTTTTTTTTTCGACTAAAAAGAAGCTCTTAAATAGATGTTTCATTTTTAAATAATTTATAGTTTTTGTTGTTAAATTATAATATAATATTTCATTTATGTCTATTTAGTTTTTATAAAATGATTTAAACTAATTATAAAATGAGTTGTTTTAACACATCATCAGACATATTGTAGGTGTTAAAGTTACGTCATCAATTTATGACTTTGCAACTTCAATTAAAGCAAAGAAGAAAAAATTAATAGTTTAATCACCTGATTGAAAAATTGAAAGATCGATATATCACTAAAGTGAAAAATAGTCAATAATTCAGGGTGATAATTTATATTTAAGTCTATTTTTTAATTACACGTAGACATTGATTAGCTTAGTCAGCAGGGTCACATCATCAATTTATGACATGACAGATTCAATTGAACGAAAAATAAAAAAAATTGATAGTTTAATGAACTGATTGAAAAAATTAAAAGATTGATCACCGAAGTGAAAAAAAGTTATTAGTTTATGGTAGTTATTGTGACTCCCCCAAAATAGGTATACATAACCCATTCTGAGTCGCCAAATACATGGTACATAATTTAAATACAACTTCATTTATACAATAAGACAAAATCGTAGCTGAGAGTTTTAACACGAATAATGTCTCATAGACAATATCCAAACTCAAATGGAGTCTTCATTACAATTATTATCACACTATTTTATAGAATAGTGAGGACTACTACTGTGAGGTCCCCAGATCCGGGTCCCGAATCACCACAGATCTGATACAATCATTTCTATAACTATTGCGGAAGATATATATAAACATAAATTGTTTATACATTAAACATTACACACTATCCCCAAGGTTGAGAACCTTCACATAATACCCGAATCAATATCGTATCTAACATACAATGTTATTATCATACATTACTGTTATAAATTTAGCTGCACATATAATCCAAAGCTGGACTGTCTTTGCCTTTTCCTGTATATATCCGATGTATTCGTTCTAATCTGCAATGTTTATCATGATATAGCAAGGGTGAGCAACAAGTTTGCCCAACAAGTTTAAGTTCAATAAATTAAGAATTTATCATGATGGAAAGAATTGAACAATAAGCTAGCTAAAATTCTACAATATAATTGTGAACTAGCATGAACAAACTTTCATAGCTGAATGAACATTGAACATGAATAACTATATCTGGGCTGAATGGTAATGAAGGTGATCAACCTTTCATACCTGATGAACACATGCAATATACACATAGTGTGAATCAATAATTCATAACCATGGTAATCAGCAATGATTAACCATAAGCATATTTGAATAAACAACTCGAGGTCGAGTTAGAGAAACTTGCACAATAATTGAGTAAGGGAACTTGCCTGAATCACTGATTACAGTTACACATTCTATTTAGCTTTGTCTGAACCTAATATATAAATAATATCGATATAAAAATCAGAACAATATCATCACAATTATAAAATAACCTAAACACATTAACATATAATCTTTTAGTTTATAAAACACATAAGACCTAACCTCAAGTCAAGCTTTTACAGTCTGAGTCGAGTTCGGTACAATTATGACATCCCGACGGCCTAGTCGGATAATTCACGAGCCTATTACACTACAAAAAAAATCAATCATTGCCGACGATTATGCCGTCTTAACGACTCTATCATTGCGTAAGAATGAGGTCATTCGCGACGGGGTATCTTTGTCGCCCTCGAATCGTCGCCTGGCGGCTCGCTGCATTCGCCATTGGGAACTATGTCATTGCTGAGGTGGGGTCATTCTTGAAACGACTTGTTGAAGTGTAATATGTCATTAGCGACGGACCCAATGATTTTACGTAATCCGTCGGTAATAACCATACTTTAATTTTTATAATTCAGTCATTGCCGACGGCATCGCCGTCGCCAATGAGTGTATACCCCATCGCCAATGCCCTCTATTTAATATAATTCTGGATTCGTCGCTATAGGTCATTGCTGACGGCACCCCGTCGCCAATGACCCACTTAAATTTTTTTTATATTAAAATTGCAAAGTTCCCCTGTTCATTTACATATACATTGTACCTGTTATAAACTAAAGAAAAACAAATAATGACAATGTACGCATATAAATAACAATCATATCTTTTACTATCAACAATCAATATAATTAGATACCAAACTCAAGTCTGTACAACTCAAAAGCTAAATACATACATGAAAGTCAAAATATAAATATAAACTAACTACTGACCAAGATCAGGAATCTCTGTGTCATCGCCTCCGTTCCCATCACCGGTCCCACCTCCGGTCCCATCGCCGGTCCCATCCTCCATAGTCTCATCAGCATCAGCCTGGCAATCATCACCATCTCCTCCATGGGCCTCGCCTGTGCCGCAATCTCCACCCCTATGAGTCTCATCAACAAGACCCTACAAAATTAAAATATTAATAACGAAGCCCAAAATAGAGCATATTTAAATTATTTTAGTTTGTGTTCTACAAGTGTTGGCGAGTTTTGCAAACTGAGCGATAACTCGGTCTTTGTATGTCAAAATCGAGCCCCGTAAGTTTTAACGCGTGTCTAATACCTACGCAGTGCTATGTGTGTGTTTGTGTGGCGTCCAGACGGCCGATTCGGGGTTTGGGCTCTTTTTTGGCTTTTTGTCTAAGTGTTGTTGAGTTTTGCAAACTGGACGATAACTCAGTCTCCATATGTCGTAATCGAGTCCCGTAAGTTGTAACACGTGTCTAATACCTACGCGGTACTATGTGTGTGTTTGCATGGCATCCAGACGGCCGATGCGGCTTTTGGGCTCTTTTTCGACTTTTTGTCCAAGTGTTGACGAGTTTTGCAAACTAGGCGATAACTCGGTCTCCGTATGTTAGAATCGAGTCCCTTATGTTGTAACACGTGTCTAATACCTACGCGGTGCTATGTGTATGTTTGCGTGGCATCCGGATGGCCGATGCTGGTTTTGGGCTCTTTTTTGGCTTTTTGTCTAAGTGTTGGCGAGTTTTGCAAACTGGGCGATAACTCGGTCTTCGTATGTCGGAATCGAGTCCCGTAAGTTGTAACGCGTGTCTAATACCTACGCGGTGCTATGTGTGTGTTTGCATGGTATTCGAATGGTCGATGCGGGTTTTGGGTTCTTTTTCGGTTTTTTGTCTAAGTGTTGGCGAGTTTTGCAAACTGGGCAATAACTCAGTCTCCGTATGTTGGAATCGAGTCCGGTAAGTTGTAACACGTGTCTAATACCTACGTGGTGCTATGTGTGTGTTTGCGTGGCGTTCGAACGACTTCTATCCCATTCCCAGATATGTCACCTCACTGATGCCAACAACTTGAACACATCTTTAAATTTTTCAGAAATTTTGGCAGCACCTCCCCATGGTCTTCAAGTACACGAAATAGACTAACACATCGTAGTCTAAATATGCACCCGAAGAATATCAAGAGATATATACTGACCATAAATTCAAAAAATATAAAGACGTGCTCAAGTCGTTAACACCGACCTAAGTGAGATCGAAACATACAAGAACAGTCCCAAAACGGGGACTATTTGGGATTCACTCCTACTAAGTGAATCTCAAACGGGTTTCTAAGCTTTCTAAACTATATGAAAATATGCACATATGAAATTGAACTCTTCCTAGAACAAAAGGAATACTATCTTGAGAATGAATTATGAACCACAATAAAAGAAATTAATTCATCGATTCTCATGAGTATACAAAATCAAAGACTACATATTAAAGAATCCTCTAGAACATATTTAGAATAACGCAATGCTACCATTTTAATTAAGCAACAAAATGGAAACAAAGACAGTAATTTATATTGAGAAATCATTATATTCATTTCAAATAGATGTATCTCAATAACATAGATGTATCTCAACCAAAAGTACACATGTTATACTTTCCAAAGTGGACTGAACTTTTATATTAAGTGTTATACTTTCTAATTAGAACACCTCATCTAAATTTCTTCCAATTGCTAGGAATCAAAAACAAACATGGATTATGTTACACTCACGAATAATAAAGTTCTAGAATACACCAGATTCAGCATCAGGCATGCACAAGTAGTAATAATGCTGAGCGATAATGAAGAATCATGCACGTTTCTTAAGAACAAATAAATAATATGCAACAACTGCAGCACAAGAATGTTAACAGTAAGAATTTTGAATCAGAATGAGCACATGATAGTTTCTCCATACATGCAAATGTGTTGTCACTATCAAGTGACAAATGTAAAGTGTGTCAAGAATAAAATATAGAAATTTAGAGAAGATAACAATGGAAAGAACAAGAAAGTCTTTTAAAAATTTATATCAGTGTTGTAATTTGATGTATAGCAAAATACTAAGAACGAATAGTATTCTCCATACAATCCCAGACAAAACATACATTTATCTGGCTTACCCTTGTTTCTACACACACAAAACTTTTTCTAGCATAACTGCAATAAGTAAAAACCTTCAGATTAATATAAGTATTATTCTAGCTTGAGCAATCTATCTACATATATTTGGATTGCAGAATTGAAGGAAAAGAATAGAACTATTAAGTCCACTTCTTTTAGGTTGCAGAAATTAAGTCTCATAATTCAAATGCAAAAACGATTTATATTAGTGTTAAAGCCTAGCCTAACATAACCCAAATTGCATTCCAACTTATAAAATTTAACAACAAGAAGAAAAAAAATTAGATTTTCAAAACAATTGACATGAAAGCAATTGGATTGATGAAACAGAATTTAGGTACACATTATGGATTTTAGGATTGGGGAAAAAAGAGGTACACATTCGAATCACTAGAAGTGTCCATTATAGATTTTAGGTTTCTTGCAAAATGATGTTTAAAGAGTAAGCTAGTTAAGTGTAATATGAACTGACAAATATATTGCATGAAAATATTTCAAATAAACATATGTGACGCCCCCAAAATTAGGTATTCCCGACCCATTCTGAGTTGCCAGATATCACACTATAAAAATTAAATACAAACTTCATTTATACAACTGTTGAACTGTCATGCAGAGTACGACAACAGTTAACTGTGAGTTTTAATACAATATTGTCTCGTAGACCGTATCCAAACTCAAATTATTACAATGCCATATAAAATACAGCAGCAAATATTTCAAGACCCCAAAGAAGATTACTATCTTGTTTATTCTAATGAGGTGTACTTTTGACGCTTTCAAAGTCGGGTTCTCATCACCCTATTGTTATTCGCCAAAATCAATTATTAAGTGACGTATAAAATACGACACACACATCTTAGGTCCTCAATACAATTATCTGTTGCAAGTCATGCCATTTTATAATGTATTGAGAAACTTCGACAGTCTCGGACCATCCCACTATTTCCCTGTTATCCCCGCTCGACCCAGCTACACTCTTATTACCTGAAAGGAATTGTGAAGCAAAAGGGTGAGCACAACTAGCCCAGTAAAGAATATCATAACTAAAGATAATTAAATTATCAATATCTTTTGTTAATAATAAATCAGAGATTTAGAACATATGGTAGATAATAAAACTTTTCAACCATAATTGCAGCGGAATCAACAATCCATTAGATGAGTCAAGTAGAACATAATGTCTACTTTCTCCTCCAAATTAAAAGTCCATCGTTAATATTTCATTCTTGTAATACTCATCAACAGTTCTTCGTTGTACCCAAGACAAAGAGAACTTTCATCACCTGTCTCCACCTGAACCACTAAAGATTTTAATTAAGTTCACAATTCATATTTATAATAATGTAAATCAACAGTTTCTCCTTGCCACAAAGGATTAATAGAATGTTTAATCAATATCCTTACCCCAAAGGCTGAAGATATTCAAATGTAATAACAGTGATCATACCAATTAGTTGTCTATCTTTGCACTACAGGCCAAAAATATTCAACTATAAAACCAATGGTCATGATCATACATACCAATCAATTGTCTGTCAGTGCACTACGGCCAAAGACATTCAACTGTTAACTAATGGTCATGATCCTGCCAATCACATCATTGAATTATCCATGCACTACGGCCAAGGATATTCGTTATTATCACTAGTGGTCATGATCATGTCATACACCTATCCATCTTCGCACTACGGGTCAAAGCTATCAAACAACAGATCATCTTTGCACTACAGGCCAAAGATATTCAACAACATATCATCTTTGCACTACAGGCCAAAGACATACAGCTGTAAAACCTATAACCAACAATATAATAAAGAATGGAATAATAAAAGAATTTCACCATGTATGCAGTACTTCGCATAGACAGGTTATTCCAACATAATAATAAAGAATGGAATAATAAAAGAATTTTACCATGTATGCAGTACTTCGCATAGACAGGTTATTCCAACATAATAATAAAGAATGGAATAATAGAAGAATTTCAGCATGTATGCGGTGCCAGATAATCAAAGTTATTCAATAGAATAATAAAGAATGGAATAACAGAAGTTCTCTTCACGAATAAGAAAGAAAGAATACCCCTTACGAGTACAACAAATAATATCCCTTACGAGTACAACAAATAATATTCCTTACCATAATAATATCCCTTTACCTTTCAAATAAGAGTATTTTGACTAGTAGGGCGAGGATATACTCGAAGAAAACTTGCACTACTCTCAAAGTTTTCTTATATTCTAAAGAAATACGCTCAAGATTATAGAAGAAGAATTCTTTCTATAGTTTCTCTCTCTAGAGTTTCAGTGAATTCGTAAGAAATAATGAATGAATGAGCTTCTATTTATAGAAAAATGGACTGCATAGAAACTAACTCATGAATGGTCCAGATTGATTTACTTTAATCTGACGGTCCATATTTAAAGCAAAATCTTTTAAATAAAATATAATATATTCTATTTTATATAAAAAGATTTTTACTATACAAACACTATACATGCACTATGCAAACACTATGCATAATAAAATATAATATATTCTACTTATAGAATAACTTTAATAAAGTATTACATTTTATATAAAAAGATTTTACTATACAAAATACTATGCACAATAGAATATAATATATTCTATTTATAGAATAACTTTATAAAAGTATTCTATTTTATATAAAAAATTTTTTTACTATGCAAAACACTATGCATAATAGAATATAATATATTCTATTTATAGAATAACTTTATAAAAGTATTCTATTTTTATATAAAAGTTTTTTGCTTTTATTACATTAATAATACCAATAAAACAAAAGCGAGTGACTTATCACATAAGCATCAATAATCAATACCGTGCTATTTACCAAAATAGAAAAAAAAATTGAATACTTTTATTTCATAATATTTGGGGTCTCACAATATATACATGAACTGACTTACATACTACTCCAAAAAAAAAGAGGAGATAAGAGAAAAACTTACACAAAAGAGAGAGATGTAGAGAAGGTCAATGCCTGTTGCTTACTGCCAAAAACAAGACATACAAGTATTAGAAAAAAAAAACCCAAATTAAACCCTAACATAACTAAATTAGAACTTATATACAAATGAAATCTTAAGAAGAAAAAAAGTGTAACTTACTAATGGAAGCCAACAATAAGAAATGTAGAACCAGAGTTGAGAGGGAACAAAAATTGGGGGGAGATTATAACAGTGTATTAGGCCAAAGAAAGGGGGATGCCAGACGGTGGAGGACCGACGGCAATGAACGACGGCGAGGACCGACGACACAGTGGTTGTGACGCCCCCAAAATAGGTATACATCACCCATCTTGAGTCGCCAGATACATGGTACAGAATTCAAATACAACTTAATAATACAACTGTCGTGTACAATACGAAAAAACATAAGCTGTGAGTTTGAATACAAATATTGTCTACTAGAGATTATACAAACTCAAAAGGAGTCCTCATTACAATTATTATCACACTATTTCACAGAATAGTGAGGAATACTAATGCTATCATCTGGCCCGTCACTCCGTTCCCCGATAGTCCCTGCTACGTTCTCATTTCCTGAAGAGAACAATGAAAGTAAAAGGGTGAGCTCAACTAGCCCAGTAGAAAATATTATGACTAAGATAATGCAGAATATATTGTCGTTAGCCTTCAACAGTGTTAAACTGATACAATATAACAACCATCAAGTTTAACTGCAGCGGAACAAGCAATCCATTAAAAGAGTCAAGTAGAGAATAAAATCTACTATCTTTTATGATTTAAAAGGTTTTTCATCATTTTTATCGCTGGGACTCAGCTTAATAAATAATCCACATCATCGAATCACGGTCATATTGCGACACGGTCATATTGCGACACGGTCATATTGTTTTGTTCCAACTTGATAAACTCCACCTCCTTCATGTGATGAATACTTTCGGGAAAGTACTTGTCGTTGAAAAGCTCTTGGAACTTCTCCCAAGACATCTTGAGTGCGTCAGGCTGGGTACATTTTACAGATTCCCACCAGTAATCTGCCTCTTCACGCAACATAAAGGTGGCGAAGGGAACCTTTTGTTCCTCGAAGCATTCCAAGACATCAAATATATTGGTTATCTGCTTTATCCATGCTTCCGCCTTAAGTGGTTTTAGCTCTCCAATAAACTCCGGTGGTCCCAGCTCCTTGAACTGTTTGGCGGTGACCGTCCGAGAGTTGCCAGTGTTTCCACCTGCATTTTGGACAGGAGCCGCTCTCGCCTGATGTTGCATGAATTACATGAAGCCTCAGAACATTCCATCGCTCATCATTTGGTCAGTGTTGTTGTTTGCATGAGGATTGTCGCCTTCCTGATGCACATTGTCCTAGTTATTGATCTGTGGAGACTCAACCGTCTCTTGTGCTCCATTGATGTTCTCAACATTATCGGATGCCATTTTCAAATACTGTCACAAAACAAGGGTTAATTGACATGAAACATATTATCCTTATACTCTGACAGACCAATTAAATACCAAATAAACTTAGGTAGGTCATAGTAGCGAAAGAATTCCCCGTCTCTCCCCTCCTAGTTCTAGTCTCACATCTTAGCCAGGGATCATATCCCTAAGCTTTGATACCAACTGCGACACCCCCAAAATAGGTATACATCACCCATCTTGAGTCGCCAGATACATGGTACAGAATTCAAATACAACTTAATAATACAACTGTCGTGTACAATACGAAAAAACATAAGCTGTGAGTTTGAATACAAATATTGTCTACTAGAGATTATACAAACTCAAAAGGAGTCCTCATTACAATTATTATCACACTATTTCACAGAATAGTGAGGACTGCTAATGTTATCATCTGGCCCGTCACTCCGTTCCCCGACTAGTCCCTGCTACGTTCTCATTTCCTGAAGAGAACAATGAAAGTAAAAGGGTGAGCTCAACTAGCCCAGTAGAAAATATTATGACTAAAATAATGCAGAATATATTGTCGTTAGCCTTCAAAAGTGTTAAACTGATACAATATAAAAACCATCAAGTTTAACTGTAGCGGAACAAACAATCCTTTAAAAGAGTCAAGTAGAGAATAAAATCTATTATCTTTTATGATTTAGAAGGTTTTTCATCGCTTTTATCTCTGGGACTTAGCTTAATAAATAATCCACATCATCGAATCACCCCTGCACTACGGCCAAGGATATTCTTTAGTATCACGACCACAATTATCCATGCACTACGGGCCAAGAATATTTGTGTATTCAATAATGGTCATGATCATGCCAACAAGCATCCATCAATGCACTCACGGGCCAATGAGGACTTTTACCACATCATTTGTAACATTACGGTTATGATTACACCGAATAATCCTCGGTCATAATCATACCAAGTCCATCTATGCATTATAGGCCACGAGATGACTTTCAACAAAATATAAACATGAGGATGATGACAATGATATAAGAATTCAATAAAACAAGTTCAAGAATTATTTTATCCGGGAACTAATAACGTCCAAATTGTCAACATGATCTTGCTTTGTAGAGTAAAATTCAAGAATGCTCGGAAGAATATTTCCATGAAAAGATATTGGATGAAGCGCAAATATCGAGGATATTCCACTAATTTCATGGAGTATATAAGTCAAAACTTTAACCAATTGAGTATAATAAGGAATAGAATAACAAAAGAAATCACCGGGCATGCGATAGACATTACAGACGTGTTATTCCAATGAATAATAAATAATGAGAATCAGTCCAGACGTAAAAACGCATGCACGGGATATTCCAACGAGAATAATAAAAGGCGGAATCGGGTTCTAACAGTAAAAGCGCACGAACGGGATATTCCAATGAGAATAATAAAGCGGAATCGAAGTCCCAGAGAACGCATGCATGACGAGGATATTCCAATAGAATAATAAAGACGTAATCAGGTCCGGCGTAAAACGCACAGACAAGATATTCCAACAGAATAATAAAGATAGAACCAGGTCCGACGTAGAACACACAGACAGGATGTTCCAACAGAATGATAAAGAATGGAACAACAGAAGAATTTCACCAAGTATAGGGTAGCCCGCGTATACAGGTTATTCCAACAGAATAATAAAGAATTGAATAACAGAAGTTCTCTTCATAGATAAGAAAGAAATAATACTCCCTACCTTTAGAAAAACTGGATACTGAAATAGTGAGGTAGCAGACTTCTCTTCTTCTTTCTATAATTTCTCTCTATAATAATCGCTCTAAAGCTTTTGTGAATTGGTGAGAAATGAAGGAAGAATGAGCTTCTATTTATAGAAAAAATATATTTTCGATAATCAGACGTTTTGGGGCTCAAAAAAATTACACAGACAATACCTCCAACTTTTCCTTTATTTTTAATTTAGTCATAGAAGTATTATCAAACTTGCACCACCTCCCCTAATAGTAAATAATGTGATTCAATACTAAATTATGTGAATCAATAGTTCTAGACATGTGAAAATACGAATTACAGTATAGTACCTCCATCTATACCTCCATTTTTAACTTAGTCATGCAAGTATTATCAATCTTGCACCAACTCCCCTAATAGTAACAAGAATGTGAAACAATAGTATACACATGTGAACAAATAGTTATAATCATGTGAAATAATAGCAATCAATTGCTTATTTATCCGGTTAAATACCCGATTGGTCAATATAACCTCCAGACATCAATTATTATCGAAATAATTATCAATTTTCACTAACACAAATAATTCAAACACAATGAAACCATTTTTATCAAAAATATAAATTTTGAAATTTCTAAGTTTGACTTTTCCCGAAAAACTCAACTGTTGACTTTTTGACCAAATAGTGAATTATGGAAAATTTTGTGTTTATAGACTATTTTTACTAATTTCATCGTTTCAGACTCAAATATCATGTCCGCGTCTCCAAATTCAACTCCGAACACAACTTCAATTTTAATAACATTCATCATTAATGTTATAACTCACAATATTTATCAACCAGGTCGTTCCGGGAAGAGGGGCTTTTAATAAGGATTTTCTCCTATCAAGCGCGCATGATTAGGTGACCAAACCTCTCCTTGTGAACTTTTAGACATTGTAAATATTGCAATTTAATAATATGAATAACTTTGTCGTCTCAATTATTGATTTAATAAAATAACATATTATGCAGATGATACTATGACAATAATCGAATCAATAATATGAGAGATATGATGCAGTAATTACTGTAATAATAATTGAGTATAACTGAGTGACTTCTCACGTAAGCATCAATAATCAATCTGGTGTGCTACTCTTGCAACCACAGCGTATTCAGATATTTTACTAATGGGTAGTTCAACGAGTTAACGATAAAACTTCCGCCGTTATTTTCATAAAGTATTTTTGTCATTTTCTCAATCCGACAATAATTCCGTTGTGGGGGGTCCACCAATGATTGTGCCGTTGTACGAATATTCCCTGTTAAAACAAATATTTCCCGACCAATCGAATATTATATAACCACTTGCGTACTTTGCAAAATTTGTAAATATTACCCACAACTATAACATTATATCAAATCCACACCATAATATTCAAAAATATATTTCGAAAAAATTTAATCTTTATTCAAAAAGTTGGGGTCTTACAACCTCCCCTTCTTATGAACTTTCGTCCTCGAAATTAGGGTGCGTACCTGGTATGTCGAAGAGGTGAGGATAATTTGATTTCATTTCCGATTCTAACTCCCAGGTCATTTCCTCAACATCGTGGTTTCTCCACAAAACTTTAACTTAAGGTATAACCTTGGAGCGTAGAATATGTTCCTTCTTATCCAAGATTTTAACAGGAACCTCCTTATACGTTAAATCTTCCTCTATTTCGTCCAGTTCTAACTCAATAATGTGGTTCGGGTCTTTCACATATTTACGTAACATAGATATGTGAAAAACGTTATGAACACGAGACATACTTGGCGGTAACGCAAGTCTATAGGCCACAGTTTCTACTTGATTGAGGATTAAAAATGGGCCAATGAATCGAGGATTGAGCTTTCCTCTCTTTCCAAATCTTGTAACTTCGTTCCATGGAGCAACACGTAACAAGACATGATCTCCAATATCGAATTCTACGTCCTTTCGATGAAGATCAACATAACTCTTTTGTCGATCTTGTGAGGTTTTATACGTTGTCGAATCATTTGAATCTTTTCTGTAGTCATACGTACCAACTCTGGTCCCAACAACGTTGCTTCACCCACCTCATCCCAGCATACTGGAGAACGACACTTTCTTCCATACAACGCCTCTAATGAAGCCATACCAATACTTGCTTGATAACTGTTGTTGTAGGAAAAATCCACCAATGGTAAGAACTTGTCCCAACTTCCCTTGAAGTCAAGGACACAGAGTCTTAATAGATCTTCAAGAGTTTGAATCGTCCTCTCCGACTGCCCGTCTGTCTAAGGATGATATGCCGAGCTAAATCGTAAATTCGTGCCCATAGTTTTTTGCAAACTAACCCAAAATCTTGAAGTTAATCTTGGGTCTCGATCAAAAACTATGGATACTGGTATACCATGAAATCTTACAACCTCGTTTATGTACATACGAGCAAGACGTTCAAGTGTATAAGTTTCTCGTATCGGTAAAAAATGAGTAGACTTGGTCAATCTATCAACAATGACCCAAATCGCATCTATGCCTTGAGAAGCTTTGGGAAGACCGGTAACGAAATCCATGGTAATGTGCTCCCACTTCCATTCTGGAATTTCAAGTGGTTACAATGGACCTTTTGGTACTTGATGCTCCGCTTTAACTCGTTGACAAATTAGACACCTTGAGATAAATAATGCTATCTCTCTCTTCATATTGCTCCACCAAAATGTATGACGAAGATCACGATACATTTTGGTACTCCCAGGATGGATTGCAAATGGTGTGTTGTGCGCCTCCATCATGATTTTATACTTTAAAATAGGGTCATTAGGAACACAAAGTCTGGAGTTGACTCGAAGTATTCCTTCTTCATCGATTCTTGTTTCCGGCATAGCACCTTCTTGCACTTTTTTACTCATACGCATCAGCTCCGGATCTGTAACTTGAGCAACTTTAACTTTATGAATTAAAGTCGGTTCTACTCGTATATTCGCCATCATCACATAGGTTCCTAGAGTTTTTAACTCTATCTCCATCCTTTGCAAGTCACACAAAATGGGCTTTTGTGTTGTGAATATTGCACTCGTACCCGCATATGATTTTCTACTCAATGCGTCAGCTACCACGTTCGCTTTTCCAGGATGGTATTGGATGGTATAATCATAATCTTTCAACAGTTCATATTGTTTTGTTCCAACTTGATAAACTCCACCTCCTTCATGTGATGAATACTTTCAGGAAAGTACTTTTCGTTGAACAGCTCTTGGAACTTCTCCCAAAACATCTTGAGTGCGTCAGGCTGGGTACATTTTACAGATTCCTACCAGTAATCTGCCTCTTCACGCAACATAAAGGTGGCGAAGGGAACCTTTTGTTCCTTGGAGCATTCCAAGACATCAACTATCTTGGTTATTTACTTTATCCATGCTTCCACCTTAAGTGATTTTGGCTCTCCAATAAACTCCGGTGGTCCCAGCTCCTTGAACTGTTTGGCGGTGACCGTCCGAGAGTTGCTAGTGTTTCCACCTGCATTTTGGACAGGAGCCGCTCTCGCCTGATGTTGCATGAATTACATGAAGCCTCGGAACATTCCATCGTTCATCATTTGGTCAGTGTTGTTGTTTGCATGAAGATTATCGCCTTCCTGATGCACATTGTCCTAGTTATTGATCTGTGGAGACTCAACCGTCTCTTGTGCTCCATTGATGTTCCCTGACTAGTCCCTGCTACGTTCACAGAATAGTGAGGACTACTAATGCTATCATCTGGCCCGTCACTCCGTTCCCTGACTAGTCCCTGCTACGTTCTCATTTCCTAAAGAGAACAATGAAAGTAAAAGGGTGAGCTCAACTAGCCCAGTAAGAAATATTATGACTAAGATAATGCAGAATATATTGTCGTTAGCCTTTAACAGTGTTAAACTGATACAATATAACAACCATCAAGTTTAACTGTAGCGGAACAAACAATCCATTAAAAGAGTCAAGTAGAGAATAAAATCTACTATCTTTTATGATTTAAAAGGTTTTTCAAAAAGTTGGGGTCTTACAGTGGTGGCGAGAGAAACAGAGGGAAGGAATAGAAACGAGAGGGAAAAAAAATGGAGAGGAAAAAGAAATTAAATCTGGGGGATTAAAAATAAGACGTCATTCTCGACGGCGTGTCCCGTTGTTCTCGATCATACCATCGCCAGTGAGTCATTAACGACGTCTGTGCCATCGCTATAGACATCTATAGCCGTCGCCAATGAGTTTTCCCTCCACCGCCAAATTTTTGCACCTTTTTTTCCCTGGGAAAGTGTTATTATCAACGGCACCCATTAGCGATGGCTTTCCCATCGGCATTAATGGCATTCTCGACGGTACATGTGCCGTCGCCAATAATCCCGTCGCCTATAACATGTTTTTTTGTAGTGTTATCCATAAGACTTTGTCTCTAAACGCAACACAATTATCTTAAGATAATTTATTAATAAGTCCAAATAATTTTTAAAGGCTCATAATAATTTTCAAGTAATTATTATCATTTATCATGATTTTTCAATCATTAATATCATACTTATATGCTTTAAATACCACATAATTCCATTATCATTAATATTTATTTAATATCAAATATTAATGAAAATTATAACATAATATTATAAAATATTTATAATATCTTAAAGTATTTTTAATACTTTATTATTGCCTTTATATGATTTTAAAATAATTAAAACCCTTTATTAATTATCTCGCCATTAATATTAAATATTAATGTATTTTATGACAAAATATCAAAAGTTATATTTTATAACTTATAATATTTTATAACCTTTAAATTATTTTTATATGATTTTAAATCATTAATTCTATTTTTCCATAATTTATTTAATACATATTATTAATAAAATTTATCACAAAATATTAAAAGTCATTAAAAATAACTTAAAATATTTTCTTATACCATAATATAGTTTTAAATGATTTTTCAAGTATTAAAATCATTTTTAAGTAATTTTTTAATATTATAATTAAATAAATTAAATACCATTAATTCTAAAAATATTCAATATTAATGAAATATATTCAAAATTATTAAAAATTCATTTTAAGCTTTAAAATAATTTTTAGGAATTTAATATGAATTTTGAATAATTAAAAACTATTTTCTCTAATTATTTAATAAAAATAATTAATTTTCGTAATTAACTGTCACTAAAGGGCCCTATAGCCACAAAACTATCGCAATAGGTGTTCTTGAGCGTTTTTGAGCAAACCCAAAAATGCATAGGCAGTTAATAGGGTGCTAGGTTTGACCAGTTCTAGATCTTTGATCCTTACGTTTTCTAGGCTGCTAAAGTGTTAAGATTGTAGTATTCATGTAATACTACAACTAAAAACTGATTTCATGGTAATTCAACAACATATAAGAGAGTTATTAGCCCTCAAAGATCTTGTCAGAAGCTGTTCTTCATTTCTGGGTTACCCAGAAATGAAGAACAGTTCAAGTTGGCTACTTTGGATCCTTATAGATTGCATCCTGGTTCTGCTTCGTGTGATCTAAATGTTCATACTTGTATTAGAGATGTCAGGGTACAATTCTATATCATCATAGCATCATAAAAACAACACATGTGCAAGATCTGGCATGGTCAAACAATGTTAGAACTCATGTTCTTCACGAATCTGGGTTTTCTAGAAATGGAACCCAGACAGTTGGTCAACCTATGTTTGACCTTGATTATTTTCGACCTTGATTATGATCTGGATAATCTAAAGGCTTAGGTGTATAGCCTACATGTCAGTCTACAAGATTCAACCAACAACATGACCTAAATATCAAAGATCAGCAAGATCAAAGGCCTGTAAAAATGTTGTCAGAAATTCTGGGTTTCTGGGTTGCCCAGAAATCCAATTTTTGTGCTCAGTTAACGCACTTTGACCGCTTATATCTTGCAATCTATACATGATCTGACCCTGTTTCCAGTTCTAGATCATAGTACACATGACATAGAACAAATCTATAACATAAAACACACCTAACCATTAACATAGAGAGATCTATGAGCCCTAACATTCGGTTGTCAGACCAAAATTTAGGGTTCATGATTAGTTTCTAAAAACTCAATTTCGTGCATCTAGATGTTAGGGATCTAAGATGTAACAACCCAGATCACTCAATAATATCCTTATACACAACTTAAAACAACAAACAACAACATCTAACATAAAATCACATGATTTACAAAATTTAGGGTTTATACCTTTATACTAATTTGATTTTGAATTTCTGATCCTTGAATCTATGGAAAAGCAAAGTAGTGATACGGTCTGAACTTATCTCTCCTTTTCACTCTCAATCCTAAAAATATAGAGAGAGAATGGTCTTGGTTAACTTGAAAAGTAAAGTGAGTTAGTTTTGTTACCATTTTTAACATTTAATCTTGGATTCAATGAATTGAGCTGATATAGCTGCTGATTTGTATTGATTTAAGTCACATGGAAGATATATAGTTGGTAGACAACTCATATTTTGGCAAGATTTGCAAGCTACCTTCAATAATGCAACAAGGGCAAATAGTTCATTTGGCTTTTAAATTTAATGGCTAACTTGTTATTTTATCCAACCCTTAGGGTTTGACCCTAAAGTTTTAAAAATAAAATTTTACCATTTTCTAATTAGGTTTTAAAAATAGAAAATTAAGATTTCTAAATTATAATTAGGATTTCCTAATTATATTAAGATTTCCTAATCACATTTAAGCTTGCTAATTAGGATTAAGATTTTCTTATTAACATTAAAATTTCTAAAATAACAATTAGGTTTTCCATAACTGTGCATTAGGGTTTTTAATTTTGAAATTAGGGTTTTCTAACTAATTTGTTATGTTTCCCCCTAATTAAGTTGTAATTAATACACTTAAGCCTTTAAGCCCCCAATTTAGGGATTTCAACTTCCGAATTAGGGTTTCAGATTCCCGAAACTGAAATTAGGGTTCTTAGAGCCGATAGTAGGGTTTCTTATCAATTACTAGGGTTTTCAAAACGAACGTTGATATTCTTAATATAACATTAGGGTTTGTCACTGATATATTTTATCTGATCAACCCTTGACCCTCGATTACAAACTGTACACATAAAACCACATACACACACACATATATATATATATATATATATATATATATATATACATATACACTTATACCCTTATCCATGTAAGCCTTCACCAAAAAATTTTAAATCCGTAAAAATCCTTCAAAAATATCAAATCCATACACTTATTTTCTGTCTAGGTTTATTATTTAACATTAATTCAATCTTTAATTCTAAGATTTTATTAAATTGTCCAAATTCTCGGGTTATCACAACTACAGCCACCATCTTAGACCGTCACTCCATTTCCCGACTAGTCTCGGCTACGTTCTCATTTCCTGAAGAGAACAATGAAAGCAAAAGGGTGAGCTCAACTAGCCCAGTAAATAATATTATGACTAAGATAATGCAGAATAAATTATCGTTAGCCTTCAATAAAGTTAAACTGATAGAATACAATAGACAACAAGTTTAACTGCATCGGAACTAACAATCTATTAGAAGAGTCAAGTAGATCATGATATCTACTATCTTCTATGATTTAAAAGTTCATCATCAATATTTTATCGCTGTAACACAGCTTAATAAATAATCTGCATCATCGAATTATCTATGCACTACGGGCCAAGGATATTCGTTAGTATCACATCCACGAATTATCCATGCACTACGGGCCAATGATATTTGTTAGTATCACCAATGGTCATGATCATGCCAACAACTGTCCATTAATGCACTACGGGCCAATGAGGACTTTTACCATATCATTTGTAACATTACGAGTCATGATTATACCGATACAAAATTCCTGGTCATAATCATACCAACAACTGTCCATCAATGCACTACGGGCCAATGAGGACTTTCATCACAATATAAGCATGAAGATGATGACAATGATATGAGGTACAATCCCTTTTAGGAGAATTTAGTGAGTTAGTGTCCAAAGATTTACCGAATGACCTATCGCCTCTAAAGGATATTCAACATATCAATCTAATTTCAAGAGCAAGCTTACCTAATTTGCATCATTATCTGATGATTCCCATGGAAAATAAGATCTTACAAAAGAAGGTAGAGGAATTACTGAAGAAGGGGTTCATTCGAGAAAATATGAGTCCATGTGCAGTTCCCGCATTGCAAGTCCCGAAGAAAGATGACAGTTGGAGAATGTGCGTTGATAGTCAAACGATCAACAAGATAACTATCAGATATAATTTTCCGATTCTAAGGTTGGATGACATGTTAGATATGTTAGAAAGTTCCAAGTTATTCTCAAAGATATATCTTCGGAGCGGATATCATCATATTCGGATCAAACCTAGTGATGAATGGAAAATAATGTTCAAAACAAAGGATGGGTTCTACGAGTGGGTAGTCATGCCTTTCGGATTGTCCAATGCGCCTAGTACTTTTATGCGACTTATGAATCATATATTATGACCTTTCATGGGGAAATATGTTGTCGTTTATTTTGATGATATACTCATTTATAGTCAGAACGAGGAAGACCATATAGAACACCTTCGGGCTGTGTTGGAGGTTTTGGTCGAAAATAAACTCTTTATTAACTTTAAGAAGTGTAGTTCACTGGCTGAACGTCTGTTATTCCTTGGATATGTGGTCAGTTCGGAGGGTATTTTGGTTAACGAAGAAAAGGTGAGGGCTATCCGTGATTTGCCTACTCCTAAGACTGTAGGCGAGGTGAGAATTATTTAAGTTTTCATGGGTTGGCAACGTTTTATCGGCGATTTATTAAAGATTTTAGTAGCATTGTAGCACCCATTACCGAGTGCTTAAAGAAGGGTAAATTTAAGTAAGGAGAAGTAGCTGATACAAATTTAAAAGGAGAAGTTGTGTACTACTCCTTTTTTTGCTCTACCTAGTTTCGAGAAGCTATTTGAGGTGGAGTGTGATGCTAGTGGTATTGAAGTTGGGGCCATTTTTTCACAAAAGAAGAGACAAGTGGCATTTTTCAGTGAAAAACTCAGTAATGCAAGGCAAAAGTGGAGTACATATGACCAAGAGTTTTATGCTATTGTTCGAGTTTTAAAACATTGGGAACAATATATGATTCAGCGAGAATTTATTTTTTATACTGATCATCAAACGTTAAAGTACCTGAACAGTCAGAGAAGCTTAAGTAATATGCACATTCGATGGGCAACCTTTTTGCAAAAATTTCCTTTTGTTCTGAAGTATAAATCGGGAGTTCTAAATAAGTTAGCAGACTCATTGAGTCGGCGTGTGAGTTTGTTGGTCACTATGCAGCAAGAGATCATTGGGTTTAAGTTTTTGAAAGAGCTGTATTCGGATGATGAAAACTTCATCGGAGTATGGGAAAAGTGTGCTAAAAATCAAATGGAGGGAGAGTTTCATGTGGTTGATGGCTATCTGTTTCGTGGAAATCATTTATGCACACCTCGAGGTTCGTTGAGAGAGAGACTAATTCGGGAACTACATAGAGGAGGTTTGAGTGATCATTTGAGGCGTAACAAGACCATTAGTGGAGTAGCTGAACGGTATTATTAGCCCCAGTTGAAGCGCGATATAGGAAACTTGGTTCACAAGTGCTTTGTGTGTCAGACTCTTTAGGGTCAAGCTGAAAATACATATCTTTATAGGCCTCTACCAGTATCAAGTGCTATATGGGAGGATCTGTCAATTGATTTTGTTCTGGGTCTCCCTAGGACTCAACGGGGAATGGACTCTGTGTTTGTCGTGGTTAACCGGTTCTCTAAGATGGGACATTTCATTCCTTGTCGGAAGACCTCTGATGCTTCCCACGTGGCTCAATTGTTCTTTCGGGAAGTGGTTTGTTTATATGGAGTTCCACAGTCTATCACTTCTGATAGAGATTCGAAGTTCCTTAGCCATTTTTGGATCACACTATGGTGACAGATGGATACTACTTTGAAGTTCAGTAGCACGACACATCCACAGACTGATGGACAGACTGAAAATATGAATCGAACGCTATGTAGTTTGATTCAGAGTATTTGTGGTGATAAGCCGAATCAGTGGGATGTGGCGTTGACACAAGATGAGTTCTCATATAATAATGTTATTCACACTGCTATGGGGTCAATCCCCTTTTGCTTTAGTGTATCGGTAGTTTCCTAAGTATGCGTTAGATTTGGCACGTCTTCCCAAGGTTGCTAGAAATAGTGTTGTTGCTGAAAACTTGGCTGAGCAAGTTCGAGATGTTTAGGCTGAAGTGAAAACTAGGTTGGAAGATTAAAATATGAAGTATAAAGCTGTGGCCGATGCCAAGAGGTGTTCAAAGTTGTTTAAAGAAGGTGAATAGGTTATGGTATTTTTGCGTAAGGAAAGGTTTCCAGTCAGTTCTTATAATAAGTTGAAACCACGAAAGTATGGTCCGTACAAGGTAATCAAAAAGATCAATGATAATGCCTACGTGATCGACTTGTCTGTTGAACTAAACATTTCTCTTACTTTTAATGTATTTGATCTTTATGAGTTATGTGAAGATGTTTTGCTTTATCCATATTATAAATTGAGGTTAAGTTCTTCGCAGGTGGGGAGGACTGATGTAGGACAACTGACTTTGGAGTTTGAAGAAAAGTTAGATAGAAAACGGGGAAGGAGAACTGGTCCAAGGAAACGACCATAATTCCCGAAGAAGTGAAGTTGTTCCCGATGGAGTTGGGTTCGTTCGGCTTCAGGAGAGGTCTTCTGGTTTGAAAATGGCGTCATGGTTTCGGGAAAACTAAATTGGTTTTTTATTATTTTAATTATTCTTAGTATAGATAGGATTCATTTATGGTAATAGTGTTTTAGTTGGAAATAAATCTTTTATAATATTACGTAACTAAGTTGTTACCTATTAGGACTTTGTTACCTATTAAGAGTTTATTTCCATAATTATAGGAATTTTTTACTATAGAATCAGGCTTGTGGGTTTGAAGAAAAAAAAGATATTTATAATTTATTAATTTTACGATTGATATCTTTTGTTTCTTTGGTAGATTCTAGTTTGTGTTCTTAAAATTTACGTTGATAAATTTTTTTCATTTTCCGTTGTGCATCAATAACTGTGAATTGATTTTATGCTTGATCATGCTTAGCTTGCTTAGTGCACTGCCTATTATTCTAATTAAAAGAATGACACCTCCAACTTAATGAACTGACTCAACAACATATGGTTTTGGTTTCCTTTTTATTCCCAGCATAACATATATATACTTTACATACATTATACTTCCAACACATATACATTTTTGTGTTATAATTACATCTATTTATACATTATTCCCATAAAATCTTAAATTAAATTATACAATCTATATTATATAATTAATTTAATTTTCTCCTTTCTCTTCGTAAATTATTTTCAAACATTTTAATTATTTATTAAATATATATAATTTAATATATTTCTTCTTTATTCAAATTATAAATTTAATTTACTAACTTGAGACCAATATATATACATATCATATATATTGGATCTCACATTTTAATGTACATCCATTTGGCATAATATTAAATATTATAACATTATTCATGTTACATTTAATTATTGTAACATAAATACAACTATTATCATTAACTAAATAAATTTCTTTATTCAATTAATTAAAATAAACATTTTAATCCACAAATTTTCAATTACATTCCATTTTGTAGCTAATTCAAGCCAACTTATTTAATAGTTTAATTAACTATTAAATATAAATTTTCAAATAAATGTATATTTTCCACATTTATATACACATTTAACTTTTCACACAAAATCACATATTTCACGGCACATATATATTTATGCAGTCAAACTCAACATATCTCGTAATAAGAATCTTATTTATTAAATTCTTATTTTAATATTTTTCGAAAAATCTGTATTGTCACATTATACGATAGTGGTTTTTGATTGGGAATATAGTGATTTACTATCTACAGTATATCCAAATTCTGAAATAGAGATGTGCTACCATTTCAGGTATTGAGTCATCAGGTTAGGCTTGTTTTGTTGAAGAGGATGTTAATTTCATATTCATGCTTCTGCTTATTTCAATCAGTTTTTTTTTTCTTATTATATTTTACAAATTTTAGTTCCTTCTCTTGTCTGAATTTTTTTTCATTTCTTTTCTTAAACAATACTCTGATACCAGTCGAATTATGCATATTTTAAGTCATTCTCAATAACTAAGAAATATGGTAATGATGAGATTTGGTAACGTATTTTTGATGTCGATATGTGGACAAGGGTTGTTGGTGGCATTAAAAAGGTGCAATTGTTTGGGACTCGGCTTAAACGAGGATATAAAGACTCTTTTAGGCGACTCAAGTACTTCATCAGTTGCTTCTCGCTTGGTTCACTCACTTCCTCCACCCAACTCATCTGAGAAACAATCTCATCCTTGCTGCGATGGAGACTCCTGACTTTAAGGCTTTGTTGGACGAGAGACGAGAGGCAAAAGCAGACGGAGGAGCATATACAACAGGAGTTATGACAAGAGATGAAGGCTTTTCGGAAAATGTTGGTCGCATCATCCAAACCTTCGAATACCAACAGAAGTGTTTATTTGTGTTAATGAGTTGAGCATATAATGAGTTTAACTTTTGTAGAACGAAATATATATTTGGGCCAGTAATCTTGTTTCTATCGGCCATTGCTGACTCCTCTCCCAAAAAACTGCAACATATATGTTCTTTTTTTCAGTGGATTAAACTAAAATATTAGGGCTGTAATGTTTCATAATATATATTTGGTGACTTAAAACTCAAAAGAAGTGGCATGTTTCATCCTGCAAAAGAGGAAATAAATTTTTTGGGTTGTTGATCTTTTTGTAGAATCCTTTTGCTAGAATATTATATGTTGAATGCATTTTAGTTATATTCCATCTGACCGGAGACTGGAGTGTTCTGCAGCTTGATATTGAAAGATTTTATTAACTTCATTAGAAAAAGTATGAAATTTGTTTGTTCCGGACTTGAGTATTTCTGCATACTATTGGAACTACAATTGCAGATAGAAAGGTTTATTTGTTTAGTCAATATTTTTGTTGAAGTGAATAGGGTATAATCAATAAACTCTAGGATGTAGTGGCTATGACTGAATTCTTATGAATTTTAATACATTATTTTTACTTGCTTAGCTATCATAATGTGTCTCTCTCTCTCTCTATATATATATATAATAGTTTTATTATGTTTTGTAATTTTTAATTAGGATGTTGATGGAGAAAATGGAGATAGAGAGATGAGTTGCGCTGCTCGATGGAGATGGAGATGGTGATGGTGAATTTGATGACGAGAGTTAGTTTTGATTGCCGATGTGAAGAAGGATTTATGATGCTTGTGTTTAGTTTTGAACACTTTGACAAGTAATTTTGAACAAACAGACAATTATTTTGTTATATATTGTGGACTTCTAGTATTGTAAAAAAAATTTTGTTTACTATTAAGGATGATATTGTTGCGTTTTGAGATAGATTTTGAGTTTATTTTAGTTGATAATGAATCTAGATGTGAAATTATATTGGGTATGAAATTAGAAATGCAATTTGTAACCGAATTAAATTAAAATTAAAAGAATTAGATACAGTTCTGAGATAGAAAGATTATGCTCAAATCATTCCCCGCCAAAATAATCTCACCACAAGTTCCCGCCATATTCTGAGACGAAAATATTGGTCTCAGACTCAGATTAATATTTTTAAAAACTGTTGAAAGAGACCGAAAACACGGTTTCAAAGGTTAATTTGAGACAAAATATTTAGTTTGATCGCTTTCTATCTCAAAAGATCTTGGAGATGGTATCATTAAAATTTGAGATTTATCGTCTCAAATGCGATTTTAGCTACACAATTCAATACCGGACTAACGACCGGTACAGTGTTAAATTTTTATTTTTTTTAAACCACAATTATGAGAGTAATAAATAAAAAATAATAGAGCAAGTTTGAACAAAAACTATAAAAAAGTATATTTTTTTATTGAAGAAACACCGTAAACTGTTTACAGTGTTTCTTCAATAAAAAATATACTTTTTTTTTTTACAGTTTTTTGTTCAAATTTGCTCTATTATTTTTTATTTATTACTTTCATAATTGTGATAAAAAAAAATTAACATGGTACCGTACTAATGTCCGGTAGGATAATTGGTCTCACGTCATTCGAGATAGTAAAGAGTTAGGGTTGACTATAATTTTTTACCCCGATGGTGTGATATCCCAAATATTAACAATATTTCTTTTAAGGAAAATATTAAAAGATTAAATAAAGGTTAGATATTAAAACCTAGTTTATTAAAAAAAATGTGTAAAAAGAAGATTAATTTTTTTGTTATTTGTGCTATATAGAATCCATAGAGTAAAATGATTGTGAAGAGACTTTTAAGATAAAAGACTCTAACTAAGAATGTTACGAGACATTATGAATATTACTTAAATACTTATTCATAATGAAAAGAAAGTAATATGTGGAGTTAAATAAATTTTATGAGATGTAGTAAGTGAATGTATTATTAAATGTATACCTTTATTATTTAAAATGAAAAGGAAAGCCAACAAGACTTTGGGAAATATTCTCGACATAAATCTACCTATGAGATCAATGAAATAATTATATTAAAATATACTTAATTTCATTCAAAAAGTATTATTTAGTGACAAGTAAGGAAATTGGTGTGCTACCATTGGTATTTATAGAGCCATCATGATGTATGTGCTAACTATTTTTGCCAAGCCTAAATAAATATGGTAAATAAAATTCATATATATGGATATGTAATGAGAGTCCATATTAAGTTATTGGGCCATATTAATGTCACTACATATGCTTACAAATCTTCTCTATTATTTTCTATAGCACGAGTTATTGCTTATGTGATAAGTGCCTTGAGCCCAAACCAAAATTATTGCCCAAAATTTTTGGTGTCCCCATCCGAAAGCCACATGAAATGAAAAAGGGAGCTGTTTTAGTCTAATAAGATTGAGCAGTTAGTTGTCTTTAGTAGCCAGTAAGTTAGCAATTGGTTAGTGTGGGCCCAGGTACAAAATTAGGGTTCACATGACCTAATTAAATTAAATGCACAATTAGGGTTCCACGACCTCATTAAATGCGCAAATTAGGATTCACATAACCTAATTAAATGAAGACGGATAAGTTAAAAATAAAGGGTCTAGACCCGGGAGAAGCCTCCACGTGTCCCGAGGCAGAAGGCTCGTGGAGGCGGCTCATTTTGGGAATTGATTGAGGGATTGGATTGTGGCTAGAAGGACAGGGCGATATGGGCATTATTCTAATGACTAAAGGGTATTTTTGGAATTTCCTTGAAGACATGTGTCTGTCATGTGATTACTTAAATTCCAGGAAGCTCTATAAATACCCCTTCCATTCTATGAAGGAAGGGACCTCTCTAGAGACACAAGACTTGAAGTCTTTTGGTGACTTAAGGCTTGGATATTCCACTTAAAAGCACTAAAGGGTTTGGATACTCGCTCTCAACTCAAAGGACTCAACAAGAAGGCTCTTGGAATCCCGATAATCCTAACACGGTTTCTGGATTCTAGGGGTTCTGCCACGCGTCGTTGGAGTAATCGCCCACCTGTCGTTCTCCCCTCTTCAATCAATCAATCAATTCCGCGCTCTTCGTGGATTTTTCTCCTCCTCAGCCAATACGAAACCCTAACCCTAGCAAGGTACAATTTCCTTTGCCTGTAAAGTGGAGTCCTGCAAAATCATTCAAAAGCTCAAGTATTCTTGCAGACGATCGTCTATTTGGTAACGCGACTCTCAAGACTACAAGAAAAAAAAGTCTATCGACCATCAAGATGTCGCCGGATCGCACCATCGGTCATTGATATTAGTCACAATGATCAATATCGCTAATCGACACGTAAACTAGTCGCTAATCAAAGAATAAATGACCGCGTGACGGTGTCGCTGATCAGTCGCTAAGTATAAATTTGCCTCCAAAATTTTGGCTGGAAATGTTGGCGCCAATTTTTTGTGCGACCACTTGAAATCAGCGACCGCATGCGGTCGCTGATAAGTCCATGTCATTAAAAGTGTGACGACAAGATGCGGTCAGCAGATAGCGATCACGATCAAACTAAATGAATTCAAGAACGGTTAGCTCGACACGTAACACGGAAGAAAAAAAAGAAGAAGGAGGTCACAGAAATAGAGAGAAGAGGGAGAGGGGGGGGAGAAGAGAAGAAGGAGAAGCGCTTTTTGTTCATTCTTCTTCAAATTAGAGACTAATTGTAGAGGTAAGAGCTACTTTTTAAGTTCTTCTTCATTAATTTTTTTGTTGTTTGTTATTTTTGTTCGTTCTTCTCCAAATCAAGATGTTTGCTACTTAATTTGTGTTTTAAGAGTTAATTTATTGCAAAAGAGTTGAATGAATGAATATGGCTATCATGCTTAAATTATATTTTGGGTAATATGATTATGATTGGTTTATAAGTTTTGATTAGAGTAAAATTTATTTGGGGGTAATACGCACTTTGGGTAATTTGATTTTGTTAATTTATGTCGGTTTGGGTAACTTGATTAGTGATAGGATGGAGTTAGTATAAAATTTATATTTTGGGTAACTTGATTTGGGTAATAGGATGAATGTATTAGATTGTAGTTAGTATAAAATTTATATTTTGGGATTCTTTTTGTGCAATAGAGGTAGTAAATGTGTTTGGTTATTATAGGAAGTCATGCACATGATATAGACTCGTGAATCCCATGTTTATGTTTGTAGTTTAACCAATTATATTGGTCATTGTGAAAAAATCATTTGTAGACTGAGAACTTGACATTGACATTATAATGTGAATCAAAACGTGAATAATTGCTCCCACGAAAAATGATTGGGTTTCAAAGTTTACAAGTTTGATCCTCATCATTCGTGGATACCGCAAAACTCTTTTGTAGTAAATCTCTAGATTAAAACCTGTTTATGGATAGTAATTCTTTTTTTTATGAGCATAGGGATTCGATAAGTTCATAATTTCCATCCAATTCCTATGGTATCTCATATGGATTGTTGGTTTATGTCTTGTGTTCCTAGAAATGACCTTATATACATGCCGCCGCATGTGGTTAGTCCATATTATGGGAGACTCGCGAAATTTTTTTATTGGTCGGGTTATTTGCGAACATTTATACTATTAACGAGCCTATTGGTGATCCACTAGAGCCTATTAAGGGGATGTTAGAGCGGATGGGCTGGGCTTGGGGCACGAGGCCACACGAGGCTACGCCAAGCTTAGCCAAGCCTCACAGGGCCAAGCCAAGCTTGGTTGTTATGGAATTGGTTCTATTGATTGTGTTATTTGTTCCTATATATAGAAATTAGCTTATTGGTAATGTTTTGATTGATATGTATGCTAGATTGGAATAGTTTGATTTGTGGTATTGTTCAAATAGATATTGGAAGGAAGCATTGGGAATATTTTAGCGATTAGGAATCTTAGGTATTGTTCAATGAAACTTTTCAATTGTTATCATTTCGATATTATCATTATGTGTTCATTGCGATTTAGTTGAGTCAACTGCATTATAACGTCAATAATGATTTATGTGATATAATTTTGAAGATAAAGAGGTTACGCCAAGCTTAGCCTAAGCCTCACGCTGTACAAGCCAAGCTTGGTTGTTAGCATGCTAAGCTATTAGGGGTGTTAAGCCAAAATAGAGCGATCTTAAGGAACTGTTAGTGCAATGTAGAAGGTAACTAGACACACTTAGTCAATAAAGAGACTGCTTTGGCTATAATGAGAAAAACAAGGGTATTTAACACTTATGTATACAAGAATAAAGCTATAAAATGTTATAAAAGCTATAAATTGCTCAATCATGTTGTGACTATCCCAAAACATAAAAGATTATAGAAAGGGACCGTGAGGGGTATAATCTTAAAACATGTTAGCGCCTTTAGCACACTAGTTGATATGAATGAATCTCCAAGATACTCAAACATGTTAATCATATGCTTACAAGTATGCTCAAGTCATATGGTTACAAGTATGCTTAAGTCATATGCTTAGAAGTATGCTTAAATGTTAATCATATGCATGCTTACAAGTATGCTCAAGTCATATGGTTATAAGTATGCTCAAGTCTTATGTTAACATTTATAATGTTGTTCGTAGTATAGGTACTGTGGAATCATGGACCTCTATTCGCATCAGTAGTTGGATGGCACGACTAAAGTCAAGTACCCAGATAGGTGCTGGTTGAATTTAAATTTGGTTGCCAAGTGTTTTTGGAGTATCGCGATAGTCACCCGTAATGTATGAATGGTAAGTCGCAGACACGATGTCCATGTTTAAAGTGTAAGAATGTAAATTATATGGACAGAGACATGGTAAACTATCATTTACTTGTTTCGAGTTCATGAGAAATTACGAAGAATCTTTGGTGGGCACATGGGCGAGAGAAGAGATGGTGGCATCACACAAGTACACAACAAGGCAAGAAGTACTCATCGTATGAATGAAATGGTCCATGATATTGCAGGGCCAAATTTTGATTGGGAGCAAGCGAGAGAGCAACCTATGAATTACGATGCCAAAGACTTCTTTAAGTTGTTAGACGAGGGTATGAAGCCATTGTGGCATGGTTGCACCAAACACACTACATTGTTCTGCAGCCATGGCGACATTACTTAACATCAAAGTGATCACAACATGAGCCATGAGTGTTTTGAGTCGCTCTTGAAGGCAATTAAGAGTATGTTGTTCGACGGTGAGAAATTACATGGTAACTATTACTTTTGTAAGAAAATGGTGAAGAAGTTGGGTCTTGGATACCAAAAGATCGATGCATGTCCCAATTGCGCATGTTATTTTATAAGAAAATGACAAGATGATAAGGTGCGTTTTGCGGTCATGATCGGTTTAGGCATAATAAAGAGGTGTGACTACAAAAAATCAAGTATACCGCTTAAGATTCTAAGGTATTTTCCAATAACACATCGACTAAAAAGATTGTACATGTCTTCAAGATCAGCTGAACATATGAGTTGGCATGCGAAATCTCCAACTAAAGATGGAGAACTAAATCATCCCGCAGATGGGCGGTGCTTGGAAAGATTTCAACTTAGCACATCCCGAATTTGCATTGGAACCTAGAAATGTGAGGCTTGGATTGTCCACCGATGGTTTCAACTGTTTGGCCACTCAAATTGTTCCAGACTCATGTTGGCTCTGTGATTGTTACTCCGCATAACTTGCCTCCTTGGATGTGTATGAAATAAACCATACTTATTTCTTTCACTCGTGATTCCGGTCCCAAGAGTCCCGGAAAGAACTTAGATGTTTACTTGAGACCTCTTATAGACGAAAGTTAAAGGTATTGTGGGAGGATGGAGTCTGAGACTTGGGATGTTGCAACGAAAACAAATTTCAACCTTAAGGCGGTGATTATGTGGACTATAAGTGACTTCCCGACTTATGGTATGTTAATTTGGATGGAGTACTACGGGAAGTTGGCTTGTCCGTATTGTATGGAGCATACAAAGTCGTTTAATCTATCAAAAGGTCGAAAGCCTTGTTGGTTTGACTGTCATCGTCGGTTCTTACCGGTAGATCACCCGTTTCGAAGAAATAGAGAACACTTCAGGAAAGGGAAAGTAGATAATGATATGCCTGCACCGCGATTGTCGGGAACGGAGATGCGAGATCGTGTGATGAGATTGCCAGTTATCCCATTTGGTAAGGTTGATGCGACAAACATAATCAATGGGTTTGGTGAATCTCATAACTGGGTTCGGAGAAGCATCTTTTGGGAATTGCCTTATTGGTCTACAAATTTGATTATAATCTAGATGTGATGCATATTGAGAAGAATGTGTTTGACAATGTGTTTAACACTGTGATGAATGTTACGGGGAAGACAAAAGATAACGATAAGGCACGTTTGGACATGAAAGATATTTGTAAGCGTCCTGGATTAGAACTTTATGAATCTCCTAATGGTAAGATTGTCAAACCGCATGCAAGGTACACATTGTCCAAAAAGCAAGTTGAAGATGTGTGCACATGGGTTAAGTCTCTGAAACTACCAGATGGATATCGCCAAACATTGCAAGGTGTGTTACGGGTGGGAAATTACAAGGGATGAAGAGTCATGACTGTCATGTGTTCATGGAGAGACTCATGCCTATAACATTTCGGGATCTGCTTGATAAACCAATATGGGATGCTTTGACGGATCTTAGTCGTTTCTTCAAAGACTTGTGTTCAAAATCATTGAATGAGAAGGACATGTTTGTACTTGAGAAGAACATCATAGAGATCACGTGTAAACTGGAAAAAATATTCCCACCTGGTTTTTTTGACTCCATGGAGCATTTGCAAATCCATCTTCCCTATGAAGCTCGTGTTGGGGTCCGATTCAATATAGATAGATGTACCCTTCGAGAGGGTGATGGGAAACCTTAAGAGGAAGGTGAAGAATAGAGCTTATGTCGAGGGGTCGATATGCGAGGCATACGCTTTTGATGAGATATCTACGTTTGTCTCGCACTATTTTTTGGATGAAGTCTTGACAAAGGCCAATCGAGTATCGAGACATGATGATGGGGAAATGTTGAACTAAATGGTGGCTCTCTCAGTATTTATTCTATCGCCGCCGCTTATGGAAAAGGAAGCGCGATATTCTCTCTCGAGCAAGAATTACATGCCGCACATACTTACATTCTTCTCAATTGTGAGGAGATTGATTTAATTTGTGAGGTACACATGTAAACTTGATATTTTATCTTTTAAGTTAAAATTTATTCTAATATGTTAATGTTTATAACATGGTATAGATTATACGATGTGAGTTAAAAGTGAAGCATGCCGACATAAGCGATAAAGATATTCAAATCAATCGGGATAAAAACTTTTGCACTTTTGCTAAAGGACAAAGTAAGTTCAATTTTTAACACGTAGTGTATATATATATAATATATATACTCCATATGTTAACTATGACTTCATTTAATAAGATGGAGTTTTTGTAGGCTTTGACTGAGGGATCAACGATTCCGACTAATGTACAAGTCCTAGCTATGGGACCAGACAAGGATCAAGTCAGCCGCAATGGTTACAAAATAAATGGTTGTGAATTTCACACAAAGGCATATGGGCGCGATAAAAGAACAACGAACTACGGGTGTGTGTCAAGGAGATTGTTATAATGAGCTTGGTCGTGCCTTTTATGGGGAGTTGGAGGAATCGTAGAGTTGTCGTACAAGGCGCGTCGACGGGGTCATATTCACTTGTTCAAGTGCCGTTGGTTTGATTCGGAAAAAGGGATACGTGTTGATGATTATGGAATCGTCGATATTGACTGCATAGGTCTGCGTACTCAACGAACCGTTTGTTTTACCAACTCAAACAAGACAAGTATACTACACTCCTAGTCCTGTTAGGAAAAGGGATAGACCGCTTCTGATTGGCAAGTTGTAATTTATACTCCCGCCGTAGTCATGTAGAATTAGTTGATGGGGAGATTTACCAAGAAGCGAGATGCTTCATAGTCGACTATAATAAATGTGGAGGACGACAATGAAGTAATCCAGTTAGATGGTGGAGATGAACCACATGAATTAGATCCGAGTCAATACTTGTGTCGGATGACATTGATCATCGAGGAGGAAGAGTTATTGATCGAATCGACCACGTAATCCGAAGCGAGATGATGGTTATGAATCTGCAACACGTATACAAGATGATTACAATCGGACATCGACACTTGAACTCATGAAATGTATGTTTAGCAATACATGTTTTTATATCATTGTCATGTTTATGTACTAAACTATTTAAATGCAACTTTTGTTTATTGTCATTTTATATTCATATATATACATGTTTATATCATCATCATGTTTATTGTCATATATACATGTAATCAAATATGACTCCTAATAACATCTTGAAATTTGTAATATACAGATGGCTTTCAAGCGGTACATGAGAAAAAAGCAGCGGCTTGGGTAGGGGCCTAATAATGTGCCCAAGGCCCTACTAATCCCGATGATCGGATTCTTATTCAGATTCGCCCTCCTCCGAATAAAGACGACGTCGTCCGCATATATCATTTATATAAAAGCATTTAAGATTCCATTTATTGTATATTGGTAATGTTTTGATTGATATTATATTGGTAATGTTTTGTTTTGGTCTTATTGTATTGAAAATTTGTATATTTCTCTTGGTTTCATATGTCAATTTTTGGTTTGTGTCTTGGGTGCCTAGAAATGTCCATATATCCATGCCACGTGCGTGTGGCTGAAATCTATATTATAGGGAGACTATGGCAAATTTTTTTTAAGTATTATAAGTATAAGTTTGAAAAATGTTCACAAATATTATAACTTAGATATAAATTGCTTTAATATATGCTAATTGATGTTGTATATTATAGTGATTTTTAGGATAATAAGATCGTCAAGTGCATATCACAATTTGTGTTTCTGTAATTGGCTACACACTGTGATTACGTAAAAGCACACCTATCGCCCACAAGGATGCTATTTGGGCAGAATTTCTGGTATGTTTTTTTTAATTATGACAAATAATATTAATATAATATTCAAAGGATAATTATTTAGTAATGTTATTATTGTTTTTTTATTTGCAGAAATGGTATAGATGGGATGGGGACTTGTGCAGCTTCGGTGATTCGGACATTATTACGCAAAAGTCATGCGGTCCGCACTCAAGGACAACTTGAATAAAGAACGACAAAAAGCCATTCACAATGCCGAGATCGACCATCCGTGCCTGGAGAGGATTATATGCACGCATAGCCTCTGGTGGTGCACACCAGTCCATATATAAATTTGAGATGATGTGCCCAATGGAGAGCTGAGAGTGGGTGAAAAGACGAAAGACCGCCACACCAATGTGAGCCTCGGGTGTATCCGATGGCGAAAAGGTTAAAGGAACATACAAGGCGGCGATATTTCACATTCTTGGCATAAGATATTGCCCGCACGTATTTACAAGTTTTAATATGTTTACAATCATGAATTGTAGAAAATATCCCATTTTACTTAGTAATATTGTCTTTATTTTTTGTATAGAGTCTCGGTCTCAAGGTCACCTATCCATCATTTGGATGTGTACGCGTGCCACCCGTGATGGTTCCACTCGAGGCTATCCGGATAAGCGGTAATAAGTTTTAACAACTCGATCTTGTTTATTAATACTTACAAAATATTATTTTTAACTATTTAAGTGTTAACATGATGACAGGATACTTATAAACGTTTATTGAATGAAGTATTTATCTCGAAGGCACTCCACGTCCTTTATTGATCAAGAGTTGTGGGAGAGGAGTCTGTTGTGAAGAAGAACTACATTAAAGGTCAAGGACAACGACGACGCCCATCCTTGATGGCTCAGCAGCTCTGCTACCAGATCTTCATATCATCGAGTCATCCATTGTTCATACTCCTACCGATTTGTGTGAGAGCTATATGTCAAGATCGAAATCTTCGAAGATCTTTCAAGGCGGGCACCGGGGCTCTTGATCCGAGGAGTTAGTCAAGCGATGGAGCTGTAGCAGCAGGAGATGACATGGGGATGGCGACGAGGTATAAAATCAATTTGTTGTATGTATTGTCATAATATATACCGAAGATCAACATATTTATTATATTTGTGACTTGTTTTATTATTTTGTTAATTACAAAGGTGATCAAGGAGGGATGACGCTTGACATAACCTTGTACTTGTATATTCATTATTTGGATGTTTGTATATATGTTACTTAAACAAGTTTTGAAATGTTATTATATTTATTCAAATCATATTGGTTTTAAAGGTTTATATACTAGTTTGGTGTATGTGTTGGTGGACGATGGATGTTTATATTATTTTGTATGTTGTTTATCTTGGTGTGTATGTGTGTTGGGATAAAGCGGTAGAAAGCAGTACAGTTTTGGGAATTTCGCAAAGCTTGAAAAAATGGCTTTAATTTTTTTTCATATCGTGACAAGCGTGATGCGTTCTAAAAGTTAGTAAAGTTAATGATGAATGACGCGATATCGTGACGCTTGCATGATCGGCGATAATAATGGTCGCCGACATGTGGACCACGTCGACTTTGGCCTGGACCATGTCGACTTCAAATTTTCAATAACCGTATTTGTCATTCGATACGCTTCAGCGGCCGCAGATATCTCGCCGCTAATAGTGGTGTTGATGTGCATCCCAGTGACCAGATTTTATGCGACGACTATCAGCGACCGCATGCGGTCGCAGATAGCTATCTGTGACCGAGTGCGGTCGCTGATAGTCGGTCGCTGATAAGCCTTTTTGTTGTAGTGGCGTAGGGGGCAAATATGGGCCTAGGTGCAAAATTAGGGTTCACATGATCTAATTAAATTAAATGCACAATTAGAGTTCCACGACCTCATTAAATGCGTAAATTAGGGTTCACATAACCTAATTAAATGAAGACGGATAAGTTAGAAATAAAGGGGCTAGACCCGGGAGAAGCCTCCACCTGTCCCGAAGTAGAAGGCTCGTGGAGGCGGCTCGTTTTGGGAATTGATTGAGAGATTGGATTGGATTGGTGGCTAGAAGGATAGGGCGATATGGGCATTATTCTAATGACTAAAGGGTATTTTTGGAATTTTCCTGAAGACATGTGCCTGGCATGTGATTACTTAAATTCTAGAAAGCTCTATAAATACCCCTTCCATTCTATGAAGGAAGGGACCTCTCTAGAGACACAAGACTTGAACTCTTTTGGTGACTTAAGGCTTGGATATTCCACCTAAAAGCACTAAAGGGTTTGGATACTCGCTCTCAACTCAAAGGACTCAACAAGAAGGCTCTTGGAATCCCGATAATCCTAACACAGTTTCTGGATTCTAGGGGTTCTGCCACGCGTCGTTGGAGTAATCGCCCACCTGTCGTTCTCCCCTCTTCATTCAATCAATCAATTCCGTGCTCTTCGTGAATTTCTCTCCTCCTCAGCCAACACGAAATCCTAACCCTAGCTGTAAGACCCCAACTTATTATTAATGAAATTTAATTTTCTCTATTTATTATTTTGAAATAGTAAGGGTTGATTTGATTAATGTGGATAGTTATGGGTAAAATATGCAAATATTTCAAAATAAGCAAGTGGTTATAAAATATTCATTGTTGTCGGGGAATATTCGTTTGGTCGTGGAATATTCAGTCTTGTCGGGGAATATTTAAATGCGACCAAGTAGCGATACCATGTGGGCCCCATAAACTAAAAAGCGATTGGATGAAGAAAACGACAAATATAAGTTGTTTAAAAATAATACAGAAGTAGTTATTCTGAATTATCTTGTTAAAATACTTGGTGGTTTAAACACGAGTTAGACACAAGATTGCGCCAATTATTGATTCTTACGTAAGAAGGCACTACTCAATAATGGTTACGATAATTCTTCGCTCAAGATATTTTATTTTATTGATTTAATAATTCTTTGCGTTGATATTTTATATTCTTTGTTGTTTCAATAATTGTCATTACAAGTATTTTTCATTATCGAAGCAATAATTCATATTATCTGAATAATATTATTAGATAACATTATTGGTAATGTCTAGAAAGTTTACATCTAAGGAGAGGTTTGGTCACCTAATTGCGGCCAAGATGGAGAAATTCTTATTGGAAAGCCCTCTTTCACAGGAAGCGCACGGTTGTCAATATTGTGATTCGTAATATTATTTGTGAATAATTAATTATTGATTCATATGATGAGGAAAATATTGATTTTTATGTGGATATAGATGGAGAAAATTTTTAATGTGACAATTGTTGAAAATTAAAATTTTATCTTTTTTTGATAAAATAATTTATTTAAATATATTATTATATTTTAATAATATAATAATGGTGATATTTTTACAACGAATGTGGGATACATGAGTATACGAGGAGGAAGAGTATTTTTGTTGCAATAAATGTTTAAAACATGTTAAACATGTCGGTGGACCCCATTTCTTGACTGAAATTTGATTATAGCTTGTAAAATCGCCTGTTTGTGGATTTCGGTCAATTTCTGTTTGGAATTTGAAAAAACTTTCTTCTGAAAAGTTGTAGAGAATTGAATTTCCTATAGAAAGTCTCAAGATTCGAATTTTCTGATAAAAGGGCTATTTATTATGAATTATTGAAGTTCCGAAGCTCCGATATAATTGATTTTTGGAAGTTTTAATTAATTTATAAAAGAAAAACGTTTTTTAAATGTGTGAGCCTCATTTTACATGTGTTAGGTTGCTGATTTCAGATTCTCAAAGGTTGGCATTGACAAATTTTTATAAATATATTATTATATTAAATTTTCTGTTTTGGTGTTCTAAGCATTTTCCTATAAATAGGGTGCTTAGGTTAGAATTGAAAAAATCACTTTAAATCGAAGTTTTCTCTCTATATTATCGAGCGTATTCTTGTGAGTATTTTGAGTATACTTTGAGTATTGCTATACTGGTGCAAGTTCAAGTTATAACTTTATATCAGGTGTTTCAACTGTAAGCATTGTCTTTCGAGGTAAGGGATATTTTTTTTTTCAGTAATGATATTATTTCTTCAATATCATTATGTTGAAATATTGATCCAAGTTTTTATCAAATTTGGAACTTTTGGTGTCTGAGTTACTATTCACGTATCTCAAGACTATTCACGATATCGACACTATTCACGAATCTGGCATTATTCATCGAAAAATGAAAATTTTCCTTTTCGTCAAAAAATATCTATTCGGATACTAGCTTTGATTGTATCCATGTTTTGATCATTCTTGAATTTTACACCACTATGATTATTTTTGAGGTATTTTGGACATGGATAAAACAAAGTACTAATCCTTAATCCTTAATCCTTGTCATTTTGTTTCACTTTGGATTCGTTTTTTAAAATATTTTTCATCATCCTCGATCTTAAATGATGATATTATTGAATATCTTTGGCTTGTAGTGCAAAGATGAATGATTTCGATGAATATCTTTGGTAGTAGTGTAAAGATGAACAAGTGTTTAGATGAACATGACCAATTGATGAATATCTTTGGGCTCGTGAGTGCAAAAGATGAATATTTGATTCGAGATGTATATTGATTGATGTTTGAGGGGATAAAAGATAGGCGAGCGAACTTTTAAATTGATACATAGAAGATAGTAGTTTGCATTCTCTACTTAACTCTTCTAATGAATTATTATTTCATTGCGAATATTGATTTAAAACTTGTTGTCTATTGTATTCTATTAGTTTTTTTCCTGTTGAAGACTAATGATAATTTGTTGTATATTATCTTAGTCATAATATCTTTCTTGGGCTAGTTGAGCTCACCCTTTTCCTTTTGTTCCACTTTTCTTCTCGGGAGGCGAGAATATAAGCGAGTACGAAGTCGGGTATGGAATGAAGGTTCTAGAGAGTTGTTTAGTAGTCCTCACCATTTTTGTAAAATAATGTATCAATAAATGTGATGAGGATTTATTTGAGTATAGATATTGTCTAGAAGATAATATTTGTATTCAAACTCACAGTTTCTTGTTGTAATAATAAAGTTGTAGTTGTTTCGTACCATGTATTGACAACTCGAGAATGGGTGATGTATACCTATTTTGGGGCGTCACGGTTGGTATCGAGCTTAGGGATATGATCTCTGGCGGAGATCGGGGAATAGAACTAGGAGGGAGAGCGAGTAAATCCTTCGCTAGTTTGTCCTACCTAAGCTTATTTGTTAGTTGGTTAGTATATAGGGATATTATGTGATATATTGATTTTCTTAATTAACCCTTATTTTATTACGATGATTTGAGAATGTCAATGAGAATATTAATGATGGAGTAAATGAGACGAAGTGGAGATGCTATACTACTTACTAACGAGGAGAAGCGTAACAGCAGTGGCAATGTTCCTCTGTGAACAACACCAATTGAAAGAGATGATGAATGAGGGATGTTTAGAAGCTTTTTGCGATTCATGCAAAATCGACGAGGAGACTCGTGTTCAAAATACTGATGAAGAAATGATAGCAATTCACGGGTTGTCACAATGCCCAAGCAGTTCAAAGAGTTGGGACCCCCAAAATTTAAGGGAAAGCCGATCCGATCATGGCGAAAACATGGGTCAAGCAAATTACCAAGATATTCGATGTCTTGGGATGCACGGAGGAACGAAGGTTCCATTCGCCACCTTTATGTTCTTTGGCGGAAAGGCGGACATTGGTGGGAGTCTCGTGAAGCGTACCCATCCGGCCGCTTTTCAAAGATGTCTGGGAGAGCGTTTGAAACTATTTAATGACAAATACTTTCCCGAAAGTGTTCGTCTATATGAAGGAAGTGGAGTTCATCAGATTAGAACAAAACAACATGGCGGTGTCTTAAGACGAGGCAAAGTTTGCAGAGTTATCCACGGTCATAGAAGAAGCGAGTCGGAGGAGATTTTAAAAGAGGAGATTTAACAACGACCATGTGAAGACGATAGTCTTGCGAAGAATCGGTTCTAAGGGAGGAGAACGACCACACCCATTATATGCTATAAATGTGGGAAGAGGGACATATCGGTCCAAGCGCCCACAACAGATTCAAGGTATGCTATAATTGTGGAAAAGAAGGACATATCGCTTTCGAGATTATGCGGTGAAGCGAAACCTAGTTCGATTGGGGACGGTGACTCAAAAGACCGTCCCAGAAAAGTCAAAGTCAACGGTTCTGGAAGAGCGTTTGTTGTGGATCGGTCAAAATGCGAGAACCCAAACGAGGTGATCACGGGTAAGCTAATCATAAATTCTTGTGAAGTTTATACTTTACTAGAATCTGGGTGCTACCCATTCATTTATCTCTCCTACTTGTGCTCAACGTTTAAATTTGACTCTGGAAAAATTAGACTTTGACCTATCTGTGGAAACTCCGTTAGGAGAAACTTTCATCACATCCACTGTTTATAAATCTTGTTTGATTCAAGTTGGCACCATCACCTTACCATTGACCTTATCTCTTTAAAGATACTTGCTTTTGATGTGATTTTAGGGATTGATTGGCTAACTACTCATCATGGCAAAATTGATTGTTTTCGTAAGGTTGTTAGTTTTCATATTCCTAACCAACCTGTTGTATTTAATTCAAGCAACTAAACCATTAAAATCAATCACCATCATATCTAATCATAAAGCTATTCGTTTATTGAAAAACGGATGTCAAGCTTTCTTAGCCCATGTTATGGATTTGAATAAAGACACGTCAAATTTGAATAATATTCTGTTGTTATTGACTTTTCCGACGTATTTCTGAAGAACTTCTTGGCCTACTACCCCGTAACGTGAAGTTGAATTCTTTATTGATCTTGAACACTGTACAAAGCCCATTTCTAAAACCCCATATCGAATGGCTCTATTGAACTTCAGAGTTAAAGGTCCAACTACGTGAATTGTTGGACATCGATTTCATTAATCCTAGTACATCTCCTTGGGGTGCTCTGTTTTTATCGTAAAGAAGAAAGAGCGGGAGTATGCGACTTTGTATCGACTATCGGAATTGAACCATGTCACCATCAAGAATAGGTATCCTCTACCTCGTATTGATGACTTGTTTGACCCGATTCTGCAAGGGGCACAATTCTTTTCAAGAATCGATCTTCGCTTTGGATATCATCATCGGTGAAGATTAGAACCGAGGATATTCCAAAGTATCTTCGTAACTTCGATGCGGGCATTATGAATTCTTAGTCATGTCTTTCGGACTAACTAATGCTCCTGCGGACTTTCATGGACATGATGAACCGAGTATTCAAGGAATATTTAGATCGATTCGTTGTTGTTTTTATTGATGACATCCTCATATATTCCAAAAGTCGTGAAGATCATGAGCACCATTTGAAAGTTGGTACTCCAAAGGCTTCGTGAAAACAAACTATATGCCAAATTGAAGAAATGCGAGTTACGGCGAGGAAGTAGCATTCCTTGGGCATGTGGTGTCGAAAACATGGAGTATCCGTGGACCCGGCGAAGATTGAAGCAATACAAAGTTGGGAGCAACCAAGTCGGTGGCCAAATCACGTAACTACGGGTCTAGTTTGGTTATTATCGGAGATTCGTGGAAGGGTTTTCTCGAATCGCTACTCCATTAACTCAATTAACTCGGAAGGATACAAAATTTGTTTGGAGCAAAGAATGCGAGAAGAGTTTCTAAGAGCTTAAGAGGAGACTTATTTCTAAGACTGTTTCTAACAATACCATCCGGTTCGGATGGATTTGTTATCTACAAATGATGCTTGTGCAAAGGGTTAGGATGTGTTCTCATGCAACGTGGGAAAGTCATAGCCTATGCTTCGCGACAACTTAAAGAATATGAGAGGAATTATCCTACTCATGATCTAGAGTTAGCAAAGAAATCGTTTCATGCGCTTAAAGATATGGAGGCACTATCTATATGGGGAGAAAGTGGAGATATATTCGGACCATAAAAGCCTTAAATATTTCTTCACTCAAAAAAGAACTCAATACGCTTGGCAATGACGTTGGCTCGAGCTATTGAAAGACTACGACCACACTATTCAATACCATCCTCGAAAAGTAAACGTGGTAGCTGACGCGTTGAGTTGAAGATCATATGCAGGAATGAGTGCGATGATGTCAAGTATACGCATAGAGCCAACTTTAATAGAAAAAGTTAAGGTTGCTCAAGCCACCGACCCTGAGCTGATGCGGATAAAGAAGAAAGTACAAGAAAAAGCTATTCCGGAAGCGAGAATTGATGAAGAAGGAATACTTCGAGTCCACTCTAGACTTTGTGTTCTTAATGACTCTGATTTGAAGTACAAAATTATGATGGAGGCACACAATACACCATTTGCAATCCATCCTGGAAGTACTAAAATGTATCGTGATCTTCGACATACATTTTGGTGATACAATATGAGAGAGAGATTGCAAAGTTTATCTCGATGTGTTTAACTTGTCAACATGTAAAGTAGAGCATCTAGTACCTAAGGGTCCGATTTGCAACCACTTGAGATTACGAAATGGAAGTGGGAACACATTACCATGGATTTCGTTATATGGTCTCTTCCTACGGTTTCTCAAGGCATCAATGCTATATGGGTTATTGTTGATAGATTAACCAAGTTCCGCTTCATTTCTTTGCGATCACGGAGACTTATTCCTTGAACGTCTTGCTAGTATATATGTAAATGAGATTGTGAGGTTGCATGGCATGCAAGTATCCATAGTTTGGATCGTGACCCAAGATTCACGTCAAGATTTTGGGTTAGCTTGCAAAAAGCTATGGGCACGGTTTTACGATTGTTTTCGGCATACCATCCTCAAAGCGGACGGACAATCGAGAGGACTATTCAAACTCTTGAAGATTTATTAAGAGGCGTGTCCTAGACTTCAAGGCGGTTGGGATAAGTATTTACCATTGGTGGAATTCTCCTACAACAATAGTTATCGAGCAAGTATAAGTGTGGCTCCATTTGAAGCATTATATGGACGAAAGTGTAAGCCCTCCAATATGTTGGGATGAGGTGGGTGAAGCAACATTGTTGGGACCGAAGTTGTATGCGTATGACTACGGAAAAGATCTAAATGATTCGACAACGATACAAACAAAGACAAGATCGATAAAAGAGTTATGAGGATCTTCATCGAAAGGACGTGGAATTTAGTATAGGGGATCATGTATTGTTGCGAGTTGCTCCATAGAAGGGAGTTACAAGATTTGGGAAGAGAGGAAAGCTCAATCCACGATTTATTGGTCCATTTCAAATTCTTGACCGAGTAGGAAATGTAGCCTATAGACTTGCGTTACCTCCGAGTATGTCTCGTGTTCATAATGTGTTTCACATATCTGTACTTCGTAAATATGTGAAAGACCCGAACCACGTTATAGAGTTAGAACCGGACGAAATAGCCGAAGACTTAACGTATGAGGAGGTACCTGTCAAGATCTTGGATAGGAAGGAGCATGTCCTACGCACAAAGGTCATACCACAAGTTAAAGTTTTGTGGAGGAATCATGCTATAGAGGAAATGACCTGGGAATTGGAAACGGAAATGAAAGCGAGGTATCCTCACCTTTTCGAAACACCAGGTACGTACGTCAATTTCGAGGACGAAATTTCATAAGGAGGGGAGGTTGTAAGACCCCAACTTATTATTAATAAAATTTAATTTTCTCTATTTATTATTTTGAAATAGTAAGGGTTGATTTGATTAATGTGGATAGTTATGGGTAAAATACACAAATATTTCAAAATAAAAGTGGTTATAAAATATTCATTGTTGTAGGGAATATTCGTTTGGTCGTGGAATATTCGTGCTTTGTGGGGAATATTCTTACGATTTGCCATGACCATGTATGGGCCCCATAACTGAAAAGCGATTAGATGAAGAAAACGATAAATATAAGTTGTTTAAAAATAACGGGCGTAGTTGTTGCCATTATCTTTGTTAAAATACTAAATTGGTTAAAACACACGAAGACACTTGCGGTATTGCGCCAATTATTGATTCTTACGTAAAGAAGGCACTACTCAATAATGGTTATAGTAGTTCTTTATTCGATATTTTATTTTATTGATTTAATAATTCTTTGCGTTGATATTTTATATTCTTTGTTGTTTCAATAATTGTCATTACACAATATTTTTCATTATCGAAGCAATAATTCATATTATCTGAATAATATTATTAGATAACATTATTGGCAATGTCTAGAAAGTTACATCTAAGGAGAGGTTTGGTCACCTAATTGCGCACCAAGAAGGAGAAATTCTTATTCGAAAGCCCCCTCTTTCCAGGAGGCGCACTGGTTGTCAATATTGTGATTTCGTAATATTATTTGTGAATAATTAATTATTGATTCATATGATGAGGAAAATATTGATTTTTATGTGGATATAGATGGAGAAAATTTTAATGTGACAATTGTTGAAAATTAAAATTTTATCTTTTACGATAAAATAATTCATTTAAATATATTATTATATTTTAATAATATAATAATGGTGATATTTTTACAACGAATGTGGGATATATGAGTATATGAGGAGGAAGAGTATTTTTGTTGCAATAAATGTTTAAAACATGTTAAACATGCCTGGTGGACCCCATTTCTTGACTAAAATTTGATTATAGTTTGTAAAATCGCTTTGTTTGTGGATTTCGGCCAATTTACATTTGGAATTTGGAAAAACTTTCTTACGTAAAGTTGTAGAGAATTGAATTTCCTATTGAAGTTGCGAGATTTGAATTTTACGATAAAGGGCTATTTATTATGAATTATTGAAGTTCAAGCTCTAAAAGAAATAATTGATTTTTGGAAGTTTTAATTATTTTATAAAAGAAAACGTTTTTAGATGTGTGAGCCTCATTTTACATGTGTTAGGTTGTTGATTTCAGATTCTCAAAGGTTAGGCGTAGACAAATTTTTATAAATATATTATTATATTAAATTTTACGCTTTGGTGTTCTAAGCATTTTCCTATAAATAGGTGCTTAGGTTAGAATTGAGTATAGATATTGTCAATACATGTGGAATATTTTACAAAAATCCTCATCACATTTATTGATACATTATTTTACAAAATGGTGAGGACTACTAAACAATTCTTTCTAAAACCTTCATTCCATACCCCAGGCTTGTACTCGCTTATATTCTCGCCTCCCGAGAAGAAAAATGAAACAAAAAGGAAAAGGGTGAGCTCAACTAGCCCTAAGTAAAAGAATATTATGACTAAGATAATATACAACAAATTATCGTTAGTCTTCAACGGGGAAAAATCTAATAGAAATACAATAGACAACAAATTTTAAATCAATATTCGCAATGAAATAATAATTCATTAGAAGAGTTAAGTAGAGAATGCAAACTACTATCTTTATGTATGAATTTAAAAGTTAAATGCGTCTATCTTTTATCCACGTAACATCAATCAATATACATCCGAATCAAATATTCATCTTTGCACTACTGTGCCAAAGATATTCATCGATTAGTCAGTGTTCATCTAAACACTGTTCATCTTTGCACTACTGACCAAAGATATTCTTGAAATCATTCATCTTTGCACTACTGTGCCAAAGATATTCAATAATATCATCATTTAAGACTGAGGATGATGAAAAATATTTTTAAAGAAACGAATCCAGTGAAACAAAATGACAAGGATTAAGGATTAAGGATTCGTACTTTGTTTTATCCATGTTCAAAAATACCTCAAAAATAATCGCAGTGGTGTAAAATTCAAGAATGATCAAAACATGGATACAATCAAAGCTAGTATCCAGAATAGATATTTTGGACAAAAAGAAGAAATTTTATTTTTGATTGAATAGTGTCGATATCGTGAATAGTGCAGAGTATCGTGAATAGTAACTCAGACACCAAAAGATAGAAATTTCCCAAAAAAAACATCTTCACGACTTCATGAATAGTACTCGTGAATAGTAATCGTGAATAGTAAACTCATAAATAGTAACTCGTGAATAGTAACTCATGAATAGTAACTCATGAATAGTAACCCGAAATGAAAAAGTTCCAAATTTGATAAAAAGTTCCAACCAATATTTCAAAGATAATGATATTGAAGAAATAATATCATTTGAGAAGAAAATAACATCCCTTACCTCGAAAGATTAGTACTTCTAATTTGGAATCTAGGATATAGTCTTTGAAGGAACTTGCACGATCTAACAATACTCAAAGTATACTCAAAATACTCACAAGAATACGCTCGATAATATAGAGAGAAAACTTGAGTTTACGGTGTGATTTTCAATTCTAACCTAAGCACCTATTTATAGGAAATTGCTTAGAACACCAAAGCAGAGAAAATTTAATAAATTAATAATATAATTATATAAATTTTCTACACATGCCTAGAATCTGATTTCAGCCATCAAACACATGCCACATTCTAGAAAAAGTAAGAAAAACGTTTTCTAATTTTAAATATTTTAAACTTCCAAAACTCAATTATTTCGTAGCTTGAAAATTCAATAATTCATAATAAATAGCCCTTTCATCAGAAAATTGAATCTCGCGTGTTTTTATAGGAAATTCAATTCTCTACAACTTCTACAGAAGAAAGTTTTTCCAAATTCCAAATAGAAATTGGACCGAAATCCACAAACGAGGCGATTTTACGGTATAATCAAATTTCGGTCAATAAATGGGGTCGCAGACATGTTTAACATGTTTTAAACATTTATTGCAACAAAAATACTCTTCCTCCTCAGATACTCATATATCCCACATTCGTTGTAAAAATATCACCATTATTATATTATTAAAATATAATAATATATTTAAATGAATTATTTTATCGAGAAAAGATAAAATTTCAATTTTCAACAATTGTCACATTAAAAATTTTCTCCATCTATATCCACATAAAATCAATATTTTCCTCATCATATGAATCAATAATTAATTATTCACAAATAATATTACGAGAATCACAATATTGTGTGAGTGCGGTTTCAGGAAAGAAGGGCTTTCAATAAGAATTTCTCCTTCTTGGCGCATGATGAGGTGACCAAACCTCTCCTTAGGCAGAACTTTCTAGACATTGCCAATAATGTTATCTAATAATATTATTGAGATAATATGAATTATTGCTTCGATAATGAAAAATACTATGTAATGACAATTATTGAAACAACAATGAATATGAAATATCAATGACAATTATTAAATCAATAAAATATTGAATAAAGTAATATCGTAACCATTATTGAGTAGTGCCTTCTTACGTAAGAATCAATAATTGGTGCAATACCTGGTGCTTCGTGTTTTAACCACAGAGTATTTTAACAAGATTAACTTTGAATAACAACTACTGTTGTTATTTTTAAACAACTTATATTTGTCGTTTCTTTCATCCAATCTCTTTTTCGTTATGGGGCCCACACATACATATTCGCTACTGTAAATGCACGAATATTCCCCGACGATCTGAATATTCCACGACCAAACGAATATTCCCAAACAACAATGAATATTTTATAACCACTTGCTTATTTTGAAGTATTTGCGTATTTTACCCTTAACTATCCACATTAATCAAATCAACCCTTACTATTTCAAAATAATAAATAGAGAAAATTAAATTTCATTAATAATAAGTTGGGGTCTTACAACCTCCCTCCTTATGAAATTTCGTCCTCGAAATTGACGACGATACTGGTGTGTTTGAAAAGGTGAGGATACCTCGCTTTCATTTCCGTTTCCAATTCGTGTCATTTCCTCTATAGCATGATTCCTCCACAAAACTTTAACTTGTGGTATGACCTTTCTTGGCGTAGGACATGCTCCTTCCTATCTAAGATCTTGTGGTACCTCCTCATACGTTAAGTCTTCTACTATCTCGTCCGGTTCTAACTTTCAATAACGTGGTTTGGGTCTTTCACATATTTACGAAATATGAGATATGTGAAACACATTATGAACACGAGACATACTCGGAGGTAACGCGAGTCTATAGGCTACATTTCCTACTCGGTCAAGAATTTGAAATGGACCAATAAATCATGGATTGAGCTTTCCTCTCTTCCCAAATCTTGTAACTCCCTTCCATGGAGCAACTCGCAACAATACATGATCCCTACACTAAATTCCACGTCCTTTCGATGAAGATCTCTGCATAACTCTTTTTGTCGATCTTGTGCCGTTTGTATACGCTTGTCGAATCATTTGGATCTTTTCCGTAGTAGTCATACGTACTAACTTGGGTCCTAACAATTTTGCTTCACCCACTCGTCCCAACATCTTGGAGAGCGACACTTTCGTCCATATAATGCTTCAAATGGAGCCACACCTATACTTGCTCGATAAGCTGTTGTTGTAGGAGAATTCTACCAATGGTAAATACTTATCCCAACCCGCCCTTGAAGTCTAGGACACAGAGTCTTAATAAATCTTCAAGAGTTTGAATAGTCCTTTCGATTGTCCGTCCGTTTGAGGATGGTATGCAATGAATCGTAAACCGTGCCCATAGCTTTTTGCAAGCTAACCCAAAATCTTGAAGTGAATCTTGGGTCAAGATCCGAAACTATGGATCTGAGCATGCCATGCAACCTCACAATCTCATTCACGCACATACTACAACAAGGCGTTCAAGTGAATAAGTCTCCGATGTCGGCAAGAAATGAGCGGACTTGGTTAATCTATCAACAATAACCCAAATAGCATTGATGCCCGAGAAACCGTAGGAAGACCCAGAACGAAATCCATAGTAATGTGTTCCCACTTCCATTTCGGAATCTCAAGTGGTTGCAACGGACCCTTAGGTACTAGATGCTCCGCTTTTTACACGTTGACAAGTTAAACACATTGAGATAAACTTTGCAATCTCTCTCTTCATATTGTTCCACCAAAATGTATGTCGAAGATCACGATACATTTTAGTACTTCCGAGATGGATTGCAAATGGTGTATGTGTGCCTCCATCATAATCTTGTACTTCAAATCGAGTTGTTAGGAACACAAAGTCTAGAAGTGGACTCAAGTATTCCTTCTTCATCAATTCTCGCCTTAGGAATAGCTCCTTCAGTACTTTCTTCTTCATACGCATCGCCTCAAGCCGGTGGCTCGAGCAACCTTAACTTTTTCTATTAAAGTTGGCTCTCTGTCGTATACTTGACATCATCATTACTCGTTCTGCATATGATCTTCTACTCAACGCGTCACTACCACGTTCGCTTTTTCGAGTTGTATTGAAATAGTGTGGTCGTAGTCTTTCAATAGCTCGAGCCAACGTCATTTGTAAGAGCCCGAAAATTTTTAAATAAAAAGGAATTTCCTTTATTTATTATTTTGAAATAGTAAGGGTTGATTTGATTAATGTGGATAGTTAAGGGTTAAATATGCAAATATTTTAAATTAAGCAAGATGGTTATAAAATATTCATTATCGTCGGGGAATATTCGTTTGGTCGTGGAATATTAAATGCTTGTCGGAGAATATTCGTAAATACTGACGGTAATGACCATGTGTGGGCCCCATGTGAAAGCGATTGGATGAAGAAAGCGACAAATATAAGTTGTTTTAAATAACGGCGTAGTTATTCTGAATTATATTGTTGGAATATGCGGTGGTTAAAACACACTAATACGCGTTGTTGAACAAGAAGACTGCAGATTGCACCAATTATTGATTCGATTTACGTAGAAGGCACTACTCAATAATGGTTACGATAATTCTTTATTCGGTATTTTATTGAGTTAATAATTCTTTGCGTTGATATTTTATATTCTTTGTTGTTTCAATAATTGTCATTACACAAGATCTTTCATTATCGAAGCAATAATTCATATTATCTCGAATAATATTATTAGATAACATTATTGGCAATGTCTAGAAAGTTACATTTAAGGAGAGGTTTGGTCACCTAATTGCGCCATGAAGAAGAAATTCTTATTGAAAGCCCCTCTTTCACAGGAGGCGCTTTGGTTGTCAATATTGTGATTCTCGTAATATTATTTGTGAATAATTAATTATTGATTTATATGATGAGGAAAATATTGATTTTATGTGGATATAGATGGAGAAAATTTTTAAAATGACAATTGTTGAAAATTAATATTTTATCTTTTTACGATAAAATAATTCATTTAAATATATTATTTTAATAATATATTAATTGGTGATATTTTACAACGAATGTGGGATATATGAGTATCTGAGGAGGAAGAGTATTTTTGTTGCAATAAATGTTTAAAACATGTTAAACATAAATGTGGACCCCATTTATTGACTGAAATTTGATTATAGCCTGTAAAATCGTCCGTTTGTGGATTTCAGTCAATTTTTATTTGGAATTTGGAAAAACTTTCTTCTGCAAAGTTGTAGAGAATTGAATTTTCTATAAAAACTCGCGAGATTCGAATTTTCTGATGAAAGGGCTATTTATTATGAATTATTGAAGTTCGAAGCTCCGAAATAATTAATTTTGTAAGTTTTAATTATTTATTTTATGAAAAACGTTTTTATCATTTCTTTCTAGAAGGTTGGCATGTGGGAAATGCTAGGATCTGAATTCTAAGGGTGGATGATGAATTTGATATATATATATATATATATTAATTTATTAAATTTTTTGCTTTTGGTGTCTAAGCAATTTCTATAAATAAGGTGCTTAGGTTAGAATTGAAAATCACACCGAAACTCAAGTTTTTCTCTCTATATTATCGGCGTATTCTTGTGAGTATTTTGAGTATACTTTGAGTATTGCTAGATTAGTGCAAGTTCCTTCAAAGACTATACCCAGATTATTCTAGCTAGAAATCTTCGATCTTTCGAGGTAAGGGATGTTATTTTCTTCTCAAATGATATTATTTCTTCAATATCATTATTTGAAATATTGGTTGGAACTTTTTATCAAATTTGGACTTTTTCATGTGGGGTTACTATTCACGAGTTACTATTCACGAGTTCTTATTCACGAGTTACTATTCATGAAGTTACTTATTCACGAGTTACTATTCACGAGTACTATTCATGAAGCGTGAAGATGTTTTTTGGGAATTTCTATCTTTTGGTGTGAGAGTTACTTATTCACGATATCGACACTATTCACGATATCTGACTATTTTTAGAAAAATAAAATTTCTTCTTTTTTGTCCAAAACATCTATTCGGATACTAGCTTTGATTGTATCCATGTTTTGATCATTCTTGAATTTTACACCACTATGATTATTTTTGAGGTATTTTTGAACATGGATAAAACAAAGTACGAATCCTTAATCCTTAATCCTTGTCATTTTGTTTCACTTTGGATTCGTTTCTTTAAAAATATTTTAAATCATCCTCGGTCTTAAATGATGATATTATTGAATATCTTTTGGCTGTAGTGCAAAGATGAATGATTTTCGAAGAATATCTTTGGCTGTAGTGGCAAAGATGAGCAGTGTTTAAATGAATACGACCGATGATGAATATCTTTGGCCTTTAGTGCAAAAGATGAAGCAGTGTTGAGATGAACATGACCGATTGATGAATATCTTTGGCTGTAGTAGCAAAAGATGAATATTTGATTCAGATGTATATTGATTGATGTTCTGAGGATAAAATATTGATGATGGAATTTATTAAATTCATAGATTATAGTAGATTTCATTCTCTACGTAACTTTTCTATGAATTATTATTTCATTGCGAATATTGATCTCGAAACTTGTTGTCTATTGTATTCTATTAGATTTTCCCTCGAAGACTAACGATAATTTGTTGTATATTATCTTAGTCATAATATTCTTTATCGGGCTAGTTGAGCTCACCCTTTTCCTTGTTGTTCCATTCTTCTTCTCGGGGAGGCGAGAATGTAGCGCAGTACTAGTCGGGTATGGAATGAAGGTTCAGTAGAGAGTTGTTTAGTAGTCCTCACCATTTTTGTAAAATAATGAATCAATAATTATGATGGGGATTTATTTGTATGTGGATATTGTCTAGAAGACAATATTATATTTAAACTCACAGTATATATTGTCGTATTTCACACATACATTTGTATTATTGAAGTTGTAGTTTGCTTTTTGTACCATGTATTTGGCGACTCGGAATGGGTGTTGTGTATACCTATTTTGGGGGCGTCACGATCATTACTTGCATGTTGAGTTCTTTTTGAGTGAAGAAATATTTTAGGCTTTTATGGTGCGAATATATCTCCACTTTCTCCCCATATAGATAGTGCCTCCATATCTTTAGTAGCTTGAAACGATGGCCGCCAACTCTAGATCATGAGTAGGATAATTCCTCTCATACTCTTTAAGTTGTCATGAGGCATAGGCTATGACTTTCCCACGTTGCATGAGAACACATCCTAACCCCTTTGCTCAAGCATCATTGAGATAACAAATCCATCCGAACCGGATGGTATTGTTAGAAACAGTGCCGAAATAAGTCTCCTCTTAAGCTATTGGAAACTTTTCTCGCATTCTTCGCTCCAAACGAATTTTGTATCCTTCCGAGTTAAATTTGAGTTAATGGAGTAGCGATTCGAAAACCCTTCCACGAATCTTCGATAATAACCGGCTAAGCCCAAAAAGCTACGTACTTGACCACCAAACTTGGTTGTTCCCAACTTTGTATTGCTTCAATCTTCACGGATCAACAGATACTCCATGTTTGACACCACGTGCCCAAGGAATGCTACTTCCTCAAGCCGAACTCGCATTTCTTTAATTTGGCATATAGTTTGTTTTCACGAAGCCTTTGGAGTACCAACTTCAAATGGTGCTCATGATCTTCACGACTTTTGGAATATATAAGGATGTCATCAATAAAGACAACAACAAACTGATCCAAATATTCCTTGAATACTCGGTTCATCATATCCATGAAAGCCATAGGAGCATTAGTCGATCCGAAAGATATGACTAAGAATTCATAATGCGTCGTCTGAAGTTCTAAAGGCGATCTTTGGAATATCCTTAGTTCTAATCTTGGTGATGATATCGAGTAAGCGAAGATCGATTTTTGAAAAGAATTGTGCCCTGCAATTTGGTCAAACAAGTCATCAATACGAGGTAGAGGATACCTATTCTTGATGGTGACATGGTTCAATTCCGATAGTCAATACAAAGTCGCATACTCCCCGTCTTTCTTCTTTACAAATAAAGCAGGAGCACCCCGAGGAGATGTCTTGGGGCCGATGAAACCGATGTCCAACAATTCTGTGTAGTTGGACCTTTAACTCCGAAGTTCAATAGAGCCATTCGATATGGGGTTTTAGAAATGGGCTTTGTACCAGTTCAAGATCAATAAAGAATACAACTTCACGTTACGGGGTAGGCCGGGAAGTTCTTTGAAAAATCGTCGGGAAAGTCGATAACAACGGGAATATTATTCAAATTTGACGTGTCTTTATTCAAATCCATAACATGGGCTAAGAAAGCTTGACATCCGTTTTTCAATAAACGAATAGCTTTATGATTAGATATGACAGTGATTGATTTTAATGGTTTAGTTGCTTGAATTCGTACAGCAGGTTGGTTAGGAATATGAAAACTAACAACCTTACGAAAACAATCAATTTTGGCATGATGAGTAGTTAACCAATCAATCCCTAAAATCACATCAAAAGCAAGTATCTTTAAAGAGATAAGGTCAACAGGTAAGGTGATGGTGCCAACTTGAATCAAACAAGATTTATAAACAGTGGATGTGATGAAAGTTTCTCTAACGGAGTTTCCACAGATAGGTCAAAGTCTAATTTCTCCCGAGTCAAGTTTAAAGCGTTGAGCACATGCAGGAGAGATAAATGAATGGGTATACCGGTATCAAGTAAGGTATAAACTTCGCAAGAATTTATAAATAGCTTACCGTGATCACCTCGTTTGGGTTCTCGCATTATGACCGATCCTGACAAACGCTTTTCCGGAATCGTTGATTTTGACTTTTTCGGGACGATCTTTTGAGTCACCGTCCCATTGAACTAGGTTTTCGCCATCTTGTACAATCTCGAAGCGATATGTCCTTCCTTTCCACAATTATAGCATACCTTGAACTGTTGTCAGGCGGTTTGGATTGATATGTCCCTCTTTTTCGCATTTGTAGCATATAACCGGTGGTCGTTCTCCTCCCTTAGAACCGATTCTGCTTAAACCTTTGTCGTCTTCACATGGTCGTTGTTAAATCTCCTCTTTTAAAATCTCCTCGACTCGCTTCTTCTATTTTCATGGCTATGATTACCACCAGAGTGGTTACCATTTTTTGTCCGTTTGTTTCTTTCTCCATTTGGTTATCATTATTACATTGTTGACCGCTATCTCTGGTGCGATCCTGGTTATGGTCCTCGGTTGGCCAGTACTACTCGTTATCTCGCTTCTAATAATTGAGCCACATTTTACAATATCCGAATAGAGAGAAATTTATGAGAAATGAGAGATATTGTCGTATCTTTTGGTTTCAAACCTCTCAAAAACATCCGCGTCACACGTTCCTCATTCTCCACCAAATGAGGTGCAAACACGGATAACTCTGCAAACTTTGCCTCGTCTTTGAGACACCGTCATGTTGTTTTGTTCTAATCGATGAACTCCACTTCCTTCATATGACGAACACTTTCGTAGGAAAGTATTTGTCATTAAATAATTCTGAAATGTCTCCCAAGACACGCTTTGAGTCTAATTTGGATGGGTGCGCTTCATAGACTCCCACCGATGGTCGCCTCGCCACGGAACATAAAGGTGGCGAATGGAACCTTCTGTTCTTAGTGCATCCCAAGACATCGAATATCTTTGTAATTTGCTTGACCCATGTTTCCGCCATGATCGGATCGGCTTTCCCTTAAATTCGGTGGTCCCAACTCTTTGTTGCTTTGTTGTGACAACCCGTGAATTGCTATCATTTCCTCTGTATTTTGAACACGAGTCTCCACAAATCGATTTTGCATGAGCTAAAAAGCTTCTAAACATCCCCTCGTTCATCATCTCGCTTTCGTTGGTGTTTGTTCATGGGAGGAACATTGCTTGACTGTTACACGTTCTCCTCGTTGGTGAGTCTGAGCGTCTCCACGGTCTCATTTCCATTGTTAATATTCTCGATTCGACATTCTCAAAATTGTCATAAAACAAGGGTTAATTAAGGAAATCAATATATCACATAATATCCTTATATATTGACCAACTAAAAAAAATAAGCTTAGGTAGGACACACTAGCGAAGGATTTACTCGTCTCCCCTCTAGTTCTATTCCCGATCTCCGCCATGGAGATCATATCCCTAAGCTCGATACATTATGGCGCCCCCAAAATAGGTATACATCACACATTACGAGTTGTTAATCGTGGTATGTAAACAACTACAACTTTATTATTACAACCGTAAAAGCGTGAGTTTGAATACAAATATTATCTTCTAGACAATATCTATACTCAAATAAATCCTCATCACATTTATTGATACATTATTTTACAAAAATGGTGAGGACTACTAAACAATTCTTTCTAAAACCTTCATTCCATACCCAGGCTTCGTACTTGCTATATTCTCGCCTCACGAGAAGAAAAATGGAACAAAAAGGAAAAGGGTGAGCTCAACTAGCCCAAGAAAGAATATTATGACTAAGATAATATACAACAAATTACCGTTAGTCTTCAACGGGGAAAAATCTAATAGAATACAATAAACGACAAATTTTAAATCAATATTCGCATTGAAATAATAATTCATTAGAAGAGTTAAGTAGAGAATGCAAACTACTATCTTACATGTATGAATTTAAAAGTTCATCGTCTATCTTTTATCCCCTGTAACATCAATCAATATACATACGGAATCAAATATTCATCTTTGCACTCTGAGCCAAAGATATTCATCGATTAGTCATGTTCATCTAAACACTGTTCATCTTTGCACTACTACCAAAGATATTCTTGAGAAATCATTCATCTTTGCACTACGGGCCAAAGATATTCAATAATATCATCATTTAAGGCGAGGATGATGAAAAATATTTTTAAAGAAAGCGAATCCGGTGAAACAAAATGACAAGGATTAAGGATTAAGGATTCGTACTTTGTTTTATCCATGTTCAAAATACCTCAAAAATAATCGCAGTGATGGTGTAAAATTCAAGAATGATCAAAACATGGATCTGATCAAAGCTAGTATCCGAATAGATATTTTGGACAAAAGAAGAAATTTTATTTTTAATTGAATAGTGTGCGATATCGTGAATAGTCAGAGTATCGTGAATAGTAACTCAAGCACCAAAAGATAGAAATTTCCCAAAAAACATCTTCACGCTTCATGAATAGTACTCATGAATAGTAACTCGTGAATAGTAACTCATGAATAATAACTCGTGAATAGTAACTCATGAATAGTAACTCATGAATAGTAACCCCGACATGAAAAAGTTCCAAATTTGATAAAAAGTTTCAACCAATATTTCAAAGATAATGATATTGAAGAAATAATATCATTTGAGAAGAAAATAACATCCCTTACCTCGAAAGATTAGTACTTCTAAATTTGGAATCTGGGATATAGTCTTTGAAGGAACTTGCAAAGTCTAACAATACTCAAAGTATACTCAAAATACTCACAAGAATACGCTCGATAATATAGAGAGAAAACTTCATTTTCGGTGTGATTTTCAATTCTAACCTAAACACCTATTTATAGGAAATTGCTTAGAACACCCAAAGCGAGAAAATTTAATAAATTAATAATATAATTATATAAATTTCCCGCATGCCTAGAATCTGATTTCAGCCATCAAACACATGCCACATTCTAGAAAAAGTAAGAAAAAACGTTTTATAATTTTAAATATTTTAAACTTCCAAAAATCAATTATTTTGAACTTGAAACTTCAATAATTCATAATAAATATCCTTTCATCAAAAAAAATTCAAATCTCATGAGTTTGTATAGGAAATTCAATTCTCTACAACTTTGCGGAAGAAAGTTTTCCAAATTCCAAATAGAAATTGACCGAAATCCACAACCAGGCGATTTTACAAATTTATAATCAAATTTCGATCGATAAATGAATTCTCTGAGCATGTTTAACATGTTTTAAACATTTATTGCAACAAAAATACTCTTTCTCCTCGTATACTCATATATCCCACATTCGTTGTAAAAATATCACCATTATTATATTATTAAAATATAATAATATATTTAAATGAATTATTTTATCGAGAAAAAGATAAAATTTCAATTTTCAACAATTGTCACATTAAAATTTTCTCCATCTATATCCACATAAAATCAATATTTTCCTCATCATATGAATCAATAATTAATTATTCACAAATAATATTACGAATCACAATATTGTGACAACCGTGCGATTCAGGAAAGAGGGGCTTTCAATAAGAATTTCTCCTTCTTGGCGTATGATTAGGTGACCAAACCTCTCCTTAGAGCAGAACTTTCTAGACATTGCCAATAATGTTATCTAATAATATTATTCGAGATAATATGAATTATTGCTTCGATAATGAAAAATCACGTGTAATGACAATTATTGAAACAACTATGATATAAAATATCAACGCAGATAATTATTAAATCAATAAAATCTTTTGAGCGATAATTCGTAACCATTATTGAGTAGTGCCTTCTTACGTAAGAATCAATAATTGGTGCAATCTGGTAATATTCTTGTGTTTTAACCACAAGAGTATTTTTTATAAATATTAGCTGTGATAACTAACTATTTGTTATTTTTAAACAACTTATATTTGTCGTTTTCTTCATCCAATCGTTTTTTTAGTTATGGGGCCCACACATGGGCTGGCCGTAAATACGAATATTCCCGAAGCATCGAATATTCCACGACCAAACGAATATTCCCAAACAACAATGAATATTTTATAACCACTTGCTTATTTTGAAGTATTTGCGTATTTTACCCTTAACTATCCACATTAATCAAATCAACCCTTACTATTTCAAAATAATAAATAGAGAAAATTAAATTTCATTAATAATAAGTGAGGGGTCTTATATATATATATATATATATATATATATATATATATATATATATATATATATATATTATGGGATTCCATCCATGACGGGTTGTTGAGGGGAAGAACTCCTTTTCGCCAGCCCGGCCACAACTACAACTGTCTGGACCTTAGACAAAATTTTTTTTTTTTTATAGTAGCTACACAGTTGTAGTGTGGTGGGAGGCAAAAGGTTACTCCCAACAATAGGTTGTTGTGGATGGATACCTATATATATATATATATATATATATATATATATATAACATGATTATCCTTTCCGAACACATGTCATTATAATTAACATTTATAATTTGAATGCAAATGAAAAGTTAAAAAAGCTTATCATTATCAATATTATTAAAGCCTACTAATGATGGGTGGTGGCTACAGAATATTAAAAGATAATGGCGAAATAAATAACATTATCGTAGTTATAGTGTGCCAATAAAGTCACATTCAAACACAACCATGACAAGGACAAATACCGACATGGTCATTCAAAGACAGATCATTAAATGGGACATGATCAATTTTAGGCATAAATTCTTAATTTTTAGATTTTTCAAATTCGATTGACTCAAAATGTGTAGAATTGAATATAAAATTTTCATTTTTCTCATAATTTCCACAACCATCAAGATTTTGAAATTTAACCTCAGAGTCATTAGAAAATTCACCCACATCTTGTTCATTAATTTATTATGGCGGCTAATCGACTCATTTGCATTTTTAGACGAAATATAGCTTGATTCGTGTTAAATTAATTTTTCATTAAAACTTCCATAGTTTCTTCTAAGGCACTAAGTCTTTCATCTTCTTCTTCATTTGATACATCTTGTGGATATTGAAGTTCTAGATCGGAATATGGATACGAATATGAACTTATATAGATAAGGATTTTCATACGTTGGAAAAAATTGATTTACTTAATTGGTGTGCGTTAAAATTTTTATAGGGTTCTTGATTTCAAACAAAATTGTTATTCCAACTATAATAGGAGTTCATCTTTCCACAAGTCACAAAACAAATAGACAACTAACCTCGAAAGTTACACACACAAAAGAAATATATATAAATAAGATGAAATAAAATAAAAATTCTAATTCTACAGTTAACCTAAATAAAATTTAAACAGCTCCTAACTGTTCCAAGTTACACCTTAAGGTCCACCGGATTCGAAATTAATCACACCACTAGCCAGGTAAGTGTAAGAAAGGTGGGAGTCTCTTCGTGGGTACGGTGACTAATTGAATAATCACACGTTCTTTAGGCGTTTACCTCATCTTGGAGTCTTTTGTCCTAATTGAGTTCTAGATTCCTAGGGGCCAACGTCTACTTGATTTTATTAAGTCAAGGTTATGCAAAATGAATGAATGGATTGTGGGTTTTTTACCGTCTGCTACTATTAATAGCAGACGCTTATCAGAATGAGTTTTTGTTTTACTAATAAATGTTTAGGGTTTATTAACCATGATTTATAAACTAGGATTTACGATTTATTAATCAGAATTTAGGGTTTACAATTATGTATCCGCAACTTGTACTTTCTCAACTTCAATAAATCCTAAACCTTGGTTTATAAACCCTTAACCAAGATTTATAGGTATGTATCCTTAACTTATACTTCTTCAACTTTAATAAACTCTAAACCCTGATTAATAAACCCTAAATCCTAGTTTATAAACTAATGTGGTTAATAAATCATAAACCTTGTTAATAAGCCAAGCCCTTATTCTGATATACTTTTGTTAATGAGTCAAACACTTATTTTGATTAACGTACGCTACTAATAATAGCGGATTCTAAGAGTTTTTTAACCCGCCCTACTAATAAGTGCACTTTATTTTTATTCGTTTTTGTTTTTAATGGTATAGATATTGTATGAATTATAAGGATTGATAATAAATACTCCCTTCGTTCCTTAATATAGGTCGTTTTAGACATGTGCACAAGAATTAAGGAAATGGTTGAAAAGCATTAACTATAGTATCAATTGTCTATAATACCATTCACCTCACTTATCTCATAAATATGGATCAAAAGATTAGGTGGAGTAATAAGGGGTAATTTGGGAAAAATAGTAATCAATTCTCCTACATAACCACAAACGACAAATAATTAAGAATAAAAAAAAGAAGTCTAAAACGATCTACATATAGGAATGGAGGGAGTATGTAAGACCCCAACTTATTATTAATAAAATTTAATTTTCTCTATTTATTATTTTGAAATAGTAAGGGTTGATTTGATTAATGTGGATAGTTATGGGTAAAATACGCAAATATTTCAAAATAAACAAGTGGTTATAAAATATTCATTGTTATTCAGGGAATATTCGTTTGGTCGTGGAATATTCTTCTTTATTCGGGGAATATTAAATTTACAGTAGCGATCTTTTAATGGGCCCCATAACGGAAAGCGATTGGATGAAGAAAATGACAAATATAAGTTGTTTAAAAATAACTTGGCGTAGTTATTACAGATTAATCTTATTAAAAATACTTGGTGGTTAAAACACAAGATGTAGCTTTGCAGTATTGCACCAATTATTGATTCTTACGTAAGAAGGCACTACTCAATAATGGTTACGATAATTCTTATTCAATATTTTATTGATTTAATAATTCTTTGCGTTGATATTTTATATTCTTTGTCGTTTTAATAATTGTCATTACGGTATTTTTCATTATCGAGTAATAATTCATATTATCCCGAATAATATTATTAGATAACATTATTAGCGATGTCTAGAAAGTTACATCTAAGGAGAGGTTTGGTCACCTAATTGCGCATCAGTGAAGGAGAAATTCTTATTGGAAAGCCCCTCTTCCAGGAGGCCGCTTGGTTGTCGATATTGTGATTCTCATAATATTATTTGTGAATAATTAATTATTAATTCATATGATGAGAAAATATTAATTTTATGTGGATATAGATGGAGAAAATTTTTATGTGACAATTGTTAAAAATTGAATTTTTTTGGATAAAATAATTCATTTAAATATATTATTATATTTTAATAATATAATAATGATGATATTTTTACGATGAATGTGGGATATATGAGTATATGTGGAGGAGGAGTATTTTTGTTACCAAAATATTTAAAGCATGTTTTATGTGTCGGTGGACCCCATTTCTTGGTCGAAATTTGATTATATTTGTAAAATCGCTTGGTTTATGGATTCGGTCAATTTCAGTTTAGAATTTGGAAAAACTTTCTTCTGTAAAATTGTAAAGAATTGAATTTCCAATAAAAATTCACGAGTTTCAAATTTTCTGACAAAAGGGCTATTTATTGTGAATTATTGAAGTTCCGAAGCTCTGAAATAATTGATTTTTGGAAGTTCAAAATATTTTAAATAACAAAAACGTTTTTTTCATTATGGTGTGTTCCACATGTGTGTTGAAGGAGGCTGAATACAGTTCTTGGAAGTTTGGTGTAGGAAAATTTAATTTATATATTAATATTATATTAAATTTTCTACTTTGGTGTTCTAAGCATTTTCCTCCTATAAATAGGGTGCTTAGGTTAGAATTGAAAATTACACCAGAAACTGAAGTTTTCTCTCTCTATATTATCGAGCGTTGTCTTGTGAGTATTTTGAGTATTCTTTATCTGATGCAAGTTCAAGTCATAGCCTTTATATCAGGTGTTTCAAATTTTAAATCTTGATCTTTCGAGGTAAGGGATATTATTATTATTATTTTTTTAATGATATTATTTATTCTAATATCATTATGCCGAAGTATTGATCTGAACTTTTTAATCAAATTTGGAACTTTTAGTGTCGGGGGTTCTTATCACGTATCACGGTCTTATTCACGAATATGACACTATTCATGAAAAAATGAAAATTTTCCTTTTAGTTCAAAATATCTATTCTCGGATACTAGCTTTGATTGTATCCATGTTTTGATCATTCTTGAATTTTACACCACTATGATTATTTTTGAGGTATTTTTGGACATGGAAAAACAAAGTCACGAATCTTAATCCTTAATCCTTGTCATTTTGTTTCTTTGGATTCATTTCTTTAAAAATATTTTCATCATCCTCGGTCTTAAATGATGATATTATTGAATATCTTTGGCTGTAGTGCAAAGATGAATGATTTCGATAAATATCTTTGGCTGAAGTAGTGCAAAGATGAGCAGTGTTTAGATGAACATGATTAATCGATGAATATCTTTGGCACAGAGTAGTGCAAAGATGAATATTTGATTCGAGATATATATTGATTGATGTTTCAGGGATAAAAGATAGGCGATGAACTTTTAAATTCATACATAGAAGAAAGTAGTTTGTATTCTCTACTTAACTCTTCTAATGAATTATTATTTCCGCTGCGAATATTGATTTAAAACTTGTTGTCTATTGTATTCTAATAGATTTTTCCCTATTGAAGACTAACGATAATTTGTTGTATATTATCTTAGTCATAATATTTACTGGGCTAGTTGAGCTCACCCTTTTCCTTTTTTTCCATTTTTCTTCTCAGGAGGCGAGAATATATCAAGTACGAGTCGGGGTATGGAATGAAGGTTCTAGAGAGAGTTGTTTAGTAGTCCTCACCATTTTTGTAAAATAATGTATCAATAAATGTGATGAGGATTTATTTGAGTATAAATATTGTCTAGAAGATAATATTTGTATTCAAACTCAGCAGCTTTTCTTGTTGTAATAATAAAGTTGTAGTTGTTTACATGCTATGTATTGACAACTCGAATGGGTGATGTATACCTATTTTGGGGGCGTCACAGTTGGTATTAGAGCTTAGGGATATGATCTTTGGCGGAGATCGGGGAATAGAACTAAGAGGGGAGTGACGAGTAAATCCTTCGCTAGTGTGTCCTACCTAAGCTTATTTGTTAGTTGGTCGATATATAGGGATATTATGTGATATTTTGATTTCCTTAATTAACCCTTGTTTTATGGCGGTATTTGAGAATGTCGTGAGAATATTAACAATGGAAATGAGACCGTGGAGGCCTTTGTACTCACCAACGAGGAGAGCGTGCAGCAGTGGTAATGTTCCTCCTGTGAACAACACCAAACGAGCGGATGATGAGCGTGGGGATGTTTAGAAGCTTTTGCGATTCATGCAAAATCGACGAGGAGACTCGTGTTCAAAATCTGAGGAGAAATGATAGCAATTCACGGGTTGTCACAGTGGCAAGCGATTCAAAGAGTTGGGACCACCACGAATTTAAGGGAAAGCGGATCCGATCATAGGCGGAAACATGGGTCAAGCAAATTACCAAGATATTCGATGTCTTGGGATGCGGAGAACGAAGGTTCTATTAGCCACCTTTATGTTCATGGCGAGGCGAATCTTGGTGGAGTCTGTGAAGGCGTACCCATCCGGTACGACTCAACATGTCTTGGGGAGACATTTGAAACTATTTAATGAAAATACTTTCACGAAAGTGTTAAATCGTATGAAGGAAGTGGAGTTTATTAGACCGAGGCGAGAATAACATGGCGGTGTCCCAAAGACGAGGCAAAGTTTGCGGAGTTATCTAGGTTTTCACCTCATTTGGTGGAGAATGAGGGCGTATGATGGCGGATGTTTCTTAGAGCTTTGAAACCCGGCATACGTCAGTATCTCATTTCTCATAAATTTTCTCTCTATTCAGATGTTGTAAACAGGGCTCAATTATTAGAGCGAGATAACGAGTACGGTCAACCGAGGGACCACAACCAAGATAATACCGGAGATAGCAGTCAACAAAACAACGATAACCAGCGGAGAAAGAAAAAGGCTTGACGAAAATGGTAACCACTCTGGTGGTAATCATGGCCGTGAAAATAGAAGAAAGCGAATCGGGGAGGAGATTTTAAAAGAGGAGATTTAACAACGACCATGTGAAGGCGATAGTCTTTAAAGAAGCGGTTCTAAGGGAGGAGAACGACCACGGTTAGGTTATATGCTATAAATGCGGAAAGAGGGACATATCGGTCCAAATTGCCCCACAACGATTCAAGGTATGCTATAATTGTGGAAAGGAAGGACATATAAACGAGATTATGCAGTGGCGAAACCTAGTTCAAGTGAGGGACGGTGATTCAAAAAGATCGTCCGGAAAAGTCAAAGTCGGCCGGTTCCTAGAAGAGCGTTTGTTGTATTTGGTCAAAATGCGAGGAACCCAAACGAGGTGATCACGGGTAAGCTATTTATAAATTCTTGCGAAGTTTATACCTTACTTGATCTGGGGTGCTACCCATTCATTTATCTCTCCTGCTTGTGCTCAACGTTTAAACTTGACTCCGGAGAAATTAGACTTTGACCTATCTGTGGAAACTCCGTTAGGAGAAACTTTCATCACATCCACTGTTTATAAATCTTGTTTGATTCAAGTTGTCACCATCACCTTACTTGTTGACCTTATCTCTTTAAAGATACTTGCTTTTGATGTGATTTTAGGGATTGATTGGTTAACTACTCATCATGCCAAAATTTATTATTTTCGTAAGGTTGTTAGTTTTTATATTCCTAACCAACCTGTTGTACGAATTCAAGAAACTAAACCATTAAAATCAATCACTGTCATATCTAATCATAAAGTTATTCGTTTATTGAAAAACGGATGTCAAGCTTTCTTAGCCCATGTTATGGATTTGAATAAAGACACGTCAAATTTGAATAATATTCTGTTGTTATTGACTTTCACGGCGTATTTCTGAAGAACTTCCGGTCTTACCCCAAAGCGTGAAGTTGAATTCTTTATTGATCTTGAACACGCACAAAGCCCATTTCTAAAACCCCTATATCGAATGGCTCTATTGAACTTCGGGAGTTAAAGGTCCAACTACAGGAGTTGTTGGACATCGGTTTCATTAGGTCTAGTACATCTCCTTGGGGTGCTCCTGTTTTATTTGTAAAAAGAAGAAAGCGGTAGTATGCGACTTTGTATTGACTATCGGGGAATTGAACCATGTCACCATCAAGAATAGGTATCCTCTACCTCGTATTGATGACTTGTTTGACAAGTTACAAGGAGCACAATTCTTTTCAAAATCGATCTTCGATTACAGATATCATCAATTTGAAGATTAGAATTGAGGATATTCAAAGCGCGCCTTGAGAACTGAGTGCGGGCATTATGAATTCTTAGTCATGTCTTTCGGATGACTAATGCTCCTGCTGACTTTCATGGATATGATGAACTGAGTATTCAAGGAATATTTGGATCGGGGTTCGTTGTTGTCTTTATTGATGGCATCCTCATATATTCCAAAAGTCATGAAGATCATGAGCACCATTTGAAAGTTGGTACTCAAAGGCTTCGTGAAAACAAACTATATGCCAAATTAAAAAATGCGAGTTCGGCGAGGAAGTAGCATTTCTTGGGCACGATGGTGTCAAAACATGGAGTATTTGTGGACCCGGCGAAGATTGAAGCAATCTACAAGTTGTGGAGCAAAAGTCAAATTGGCCAGGATCGTGGTAACTTAACGACGGGCTTTAATTTGGTTATTATCGAGATTCGTGGAAGGATTTTCTCGAATCGCTACTCCATTAACTCAAATTGACTCGGAAAGATATAAAATTCGTATGGAGCGAGGAATGCGAGAAGAGTTTCCAAGAGCTCGAGAGGAGACTCATTTCGCACTGTTCTAACAATAAGATCTGGTTCGGTTGGATTTGTTATCTCTGATGATGCTTCGGCAAAGGGTTAGGATATGTTCTCATGCAACATGGGAAAGTCATAGCTTTATGCCTCGCGACAACTTAAAGAATATGAGAGGAATTATCCTACTCATGATCTAGAGTTAGCGTGATCGTTTCCGCTTAAAGATCTGGAGGCACTATCTATACGGGGAGAAAGTGGAGATATATTCGGACCATAAAAGCCTTAAATATTTCTTCACTAAAAAAGAACTCAACATGCAGTAGCGACGTTGGCTCGAGCTATTGAAGACTACGACCACACTATTCAATACCATCTTGGAAAAGCGAGCGTGGTAGTAGACGTAGCGTTGAGTAGAAGATCATATCACGAGGAATGAGTGCGATGATGTCAGTATAGGCATAGAAACCCAACTTTAATAGAAAAGTTAAGGTTGCTCAAGCCATCGACACGGAGGCGATCATGCGTATGAAGAAGAAAATCTGAAGGTGCTATTCCGAGCGAGAATTGATGAAGAAGGAATACTTGAGTCCACTCCGGACTTTGTGTCCCTAACGACTACGATTTGAAGTACAAGATTATGATGGAGGCTACTGATACCATTTGCAATCCATCCTAGAAGTACCAAAATGTATCGTGATCTTGACATACATTTTGGTGGAACAATATGAAGAGAGATTGCAAAGTTTATCTCAATGTGTTTAACTTGTCAGCGTGTAAAGGCGGAGTATCTAGTACCTAAGGATCCGTTGCAACCACTTGAGATTCCGAAATGGAAGTGGGAACACATTACCATGGATTTTATTACGGGTCTTCCTACGGTTTCTCAAGGCATCAATGCTATTTGGGTTATTGTTGATAGATTAACCAAATACGCTCATTTCTTGCCGATACGGAGACTTATTTCCTTGAGCGTCTTGCTAGTATATATGTAAATGAGATTGTGAGGTTGCATGGCATGCCAAGTATCCATAGTTTGGATCGTGACCCAAGATTCACTTCATGATTTTGGGGTTAGCTTGCAAAAGCTATATGGCGCAGTTCTGATTGAGTTCGAGTATACCATCCTCAAGCAGACGAACAATCGAGAGGACTATTCAAACTCTTGAAGATCTATTAAGACTCGTGTCCTGACTTGAGGCGGTTAGGATAAGTATTTACCATTGGTGGAATTCTCCTACAACAACAGCTTTATCAAGCAAGTATAGGTGTGGCTCCATTTGA